>CM053503.1:35209366-35336046 GCA_028627145.1 Eidolon dupreanum | reverse complement strand
AAAAAAAATATAAACAATCTTTAGCTATATATCTATATTATTTATCTGTCATCTATTCATCTTCAGGTGAATCACTTCACCTTATCATTTGTCAAATAATTGGAAATCACTACTTCTCTTTTGTCTGTGTCAGTGTCTCAAAGCTGCAAGAACAGAAATAAGAGATAATGCCAGCATTAATACCAGCTAATTTGTGCCAGTGCTAGGTTCTGTTGATTGAGTCAGAGCTACCCCTAGATCTACAATTAGAGTGAAAAGATGTGTGTAAGCCATGGATAGTAATGTAGGGGTTCATTTTAATTATCTCTTCTGAAAGCCAGTACTGCCCTTTTCACAGACTTGTTCACTATTTGTCATATCTCTTTGAGTCTTTTTTTAAGAGTGTTACTGAGGCATAGTTATGGCATTTTGCTTATAACCTTTCATAAATGTTAAGGATAGTATACTCTTTTTAGACCCTACAAGAAAAAACAGTGTTGTAAAATGTTGATAAATGTTTCACTATGATTAGTGCCTACCATTTCAGAGAATCAACTAAACAATCTGAGTTATATATTCTTGGTATAATGAAGAACAAAATATGTAATTTATTTTATCTATTAAAATAATTTTGACTGTATGCTTAAGAGAACCTAAAGATTTTCCCTCTCTCCTTCATTCCCTTCTCTTTTATCATTAGTGAGACCTTGCTGTCTTAAGGCCAGATGATAATATAACTTGAGCTCTTAAGAGCAGACTTTGTTTCATTTTAGTGTGGCTTTCTCATTGTTACCAAAGCTCTTTAACAGACTTTCTCCTTTCTGATTTCAAAAGTATCTTGGAAAATAAGTATAAAAAATATGTATGTAGAAAATGATTCTCTATAGTTACAAAATAAGAGAAAATGAAAGTTAACTTGGCTATGTTCCTTATCAAATATTTAAAATTTTATCAATACATGGATTCACATGCTTACCATGTGATTATTAGACAGTTATGTGAGAAAGTATGTTGTGTGTCATTGTAGATCTTTAAAAATGTGCCTTTTTCCTCTTTGTTTTTATGTGGTGAAGATTTTACTACTTATTGACTTTTAAATGCAAGCAGCATAGGAATAGTCATGTGCTCTAGATGGAAAGATAATTTTAGAAGATGCCAGGGAGGATAATATCTGTTGGTGGGTGGCTTATATGGTTTTCACTACTTAAAAAATCTTGGCAGGGTCATTTTGTCCAGTTTTTAGAAACACGGGAAATCATTAATAGAGATCTTTGCTAATGAAGATGGACATTATGTTGCTCTGTGTATCTATGCCTCTTTGAACATTAAAAAATAAGTAGAAATTTAAAAAATAATTTTTCAGGCATAGTGTTCTAACCAAGTAAAATGTTTTGCCGTTGTTATTAAGTACTGGAACAGAAAAACACCAGTTAATGCTTTGAACTGGTCATCAGACAAGCCAAGAAATTCTATGTAGCTCCAGAAATGTGTTACTAAGAAATGGGAAAGAGAGGAGTCATAGAAAGAATGGTAGAGTGAACACCCAGAGGTTTACTTATCAGTTGGATTTCTTTAGTCCAGACTGAGGGGCAGATTCTCTGAGTGGTTTCTACTGAAACTTCTCTATTCTTACAGTTTTTATTCTTGTTAATCTTGGGGTTGATTTAGCGATGGTTTCAAAAATACTAAATGGGTCATTTGTCTTGTGTTATTTACTCATTGCGACAGGATTTTCTAATGCTATATAGTTATGAAATTATAGAACATGGCAAGATATAAAATACTTGGATGACAGCATTTTTTTCCCTCAATGTCTGCAGTAGTTCTATGACATTTCATATTGCTGGGTTGCTATTACTTTGTAGATAAGCTCATTTTTTCTTTCTGCACTATCCATAAAAAAAAAAAAAAAATGACTAATTTTTGTTAACTGCAAATCAGGAAATTTCCCAGAATGTGTCTAGCTGTTACTACCTACTCCTAGGCTCATTTATTTCTTTTATAATGGTTTCTTTTTCAACAATATCTTGTATCATTTTAATATCGTTTTCTTTTCATTCTTGGAGAGCATCTCAAATTGATGTTCCACACATTCAAATTTTACACAGTTCATTTCTTTTGTTTACTGTCTCCAATATGGTCTTTACTTCTGTATTTACATGTTCTGCTATTAAAATTTTAGAGTTCTTGAATTCCTTCCTTACTTACACCATTTTTCTGTTTAATTTCATTCTGTTGTCCTTTTTTTAATAAGCCAATTCCCTCTTTGTGGCTCTCTGTTTCCTTTTTAAGCAAGGGCAGACCTTATATTGAAGAACAGCTTAAAAATTTGGGGTGTGTGTGTTCATATATTATTTTGCTACATTATCATTTCCTTTAATAGTTCCTTTTATTTTACTTCTCAACCCTTTATATCTACTGCATGAATATTTCTATAACCAAATTCTAACCTTGGGTTTCTCTTATTCTGTGCATGTTGCTTGAGTATTTTATCTCTACCTATTCAATTACAATCCATATTCAGGTGACTCACACCTTTTAGCTCCTGTTCAGGTCCACATTGTTTGTTGTTATTAAACATTTACCTCTACATGCCTCATGGTGCTAAATATGAGAGAGCACCACTTAGCTTCCTGTGTGCTACATTCACTGCCTTGGGGAAAACATATTGATTTCTTATTAACCTTTGTGCATTCCATTTGTGAGGTGTAAAAATGTAGTGCTTCTCCTTTTCTAACATTTTATACTGCTGTCTTTCTCATATAACCTACAAACACTGTTTTTGAGAAATTTCTTACATATGTATTAATTTCTTAATTTGACATGTCTCCCCATCAAGAAATTCTTTTCTGTTCTTTTCCTGTCCTGTTCATCTGTGTGTTTTAGGAACACTTCTTTCCTCTTCTCTTTATCTGAATACTGGAATATTATACTATTACTTAAAATGATCTTGTACTACAAGGGCGCCAAACCCACAAGTATCCAGATTGTTGCATATGACTGTATAGGGATGTGTCTTGTTTGTTTGTTTGTTTGTTTTGGCCTGCAGAGTGTGTTATACCTTACGTGTTACATGATCAACTTAATACGTTGTGTCTTATACTTAGTTGGCGTCTATATTTATAGTACCTACTAGCTTATGTAAGAAGTTTGAGACCCCTCTTTAGAAAAGAGTATTTAAAGAGAAGGAAAATGTTTACAAGATGATAAGTTAAAGCTACAGACTTATGGAAAAAAATACTGTGTTATAACCAAATTTTAATAGCGATATCTATGGGTGGTGTGATTTTTATTTATCTCACTTCTTACCTGTAGGTGATTTTTATTTATCTTAGTTTTTTACCGGTTATTTCTAAGTTTTGCTTAATGAACAATGGTTTTAGTATTAAAACATTTAAATTAATAATTTAAAAGGTTTTGGTTTTCTGAATGCATCCCATATTACTGATAACAAAGTCTGTGCCTGACACTTAGGCAAGTTATATTTCAGAAGATACGTGAGATGTGATCATGAATGAGCTTGTAGCCCTGCTTGGAGAAACAATGTGATACAGACTCTACTGAGAAGTTATTAGAAAAAAGGACATGGGCAGATCAATAGAATATTCTCAAGTAATATAAAGGTCATTTAGGCCGTGAGAGGCTGCACTGAGTTGAAATGCTAATGACATGTTTGTAACTCATCGTTAAGAGATTTTAAACACTGTAGAACTTTACCTCTTCCTGTTATCCCCCTATATAATCTTTCTCACAACCTCGCTCTTCTGTTATAGGCATTTTGTGATGTATTTTTATCACTTTGAGGCTTATTGCTCTTTGAAGTTGCCCAGCAGTTTTTGTGTCTAAGGTCTTATATTTAGGGTGGGGGGAAACCTCTGAGTTCTAGAACGTTTATAATCTGGTAATTGTAGATGCTTGACTGTTTAGAAGAATGCAGACAGAACCTGTCCTGGGCAGGACAGCAAAACTGAAACAAATACAGTGAAGATACGTTTGTTTAGACAGATTCTCCTTCTCTTTGTTAAAATTATTTCTCTAGAGATCATAGAGCAATAATTTACAAAATGAAATTAGGACATCATAGTCCTTCTTGTTCAAAAAGCATTATTATTAAAAGGTAGCTTCATGTGCTCCTAAGAAGCTAATTAGTTGCTGTCTGGCTTATCATGCTAAGAGGCTGCTGTGATTCATGGGTATTTACCCATCGCAACAGGATTTTCTAATGCTATTTGGTATGAAATTATTTATACTTCTGAGTCAGGGCTTCAAAAGGGCTTCCAGCAGTTTTTGAAAGCCAGCTTCTGTACTCTAGAGAGTTTTGTGCTGTTTATGGTGAATCAGCTTGGCAGCGTTGAGAGAGTGTGAATCGAGTTTCCCTGCATTGTCTGAGGTGCAATTTTCTGGTGAAATGCCTAGAGCCAAGCTTAATAATGAGTTTTCATCTATGTGGACCTTATTTAATAAGAAACAAACTTTTCTTGTATCAAACTTTTAAATACTCAGAAACAATACCAACACAGCTTTTTGTGGTTACATTTACTCTAACATGTCCTTAACAGAAACTTATACTGCTACATTTCTTATGTTAATTTCAATTCATGAGTCTAGTATGAACAATTAAGAATTTATTTTTTTTCATCAGACATTTATTTGATTATTAATTAGTGTAGGGGAGGAAAAACATTTTCTCTACCCTTCTAGGTTCCTTTAGCTGGTCTAATAAGTAAATCGCCATAAGACAGATTAATGAGAAAATAACCAAATTTACATACATACATATGAGAACCCCACATACATGAGAGGTTCAGAGACAAAGTTAGAATGAGGTATAAATGACATTCTGAACTAAGAATGAGGTATGATGCCTTGGCACTTAAGAGGGGAGGTCTTTCAGAGGATAAGAAGAGCAGATGTTTAGATATTTATCCTACTCTATTGTTAGGTCATAAAGTTATTTCTAGTCATACCTCTTACAATGGACAAGGCCCTGAATTTAAATTCTTTGTGGGAGGGGTGAAAGTTTCTCTTTCACCTCAGAGACTCTGTTGCCTTCAGCTGAAAATAATTCTCGTGCCAATTGGCAAATCTTGGGGAGGCCTGTTCTGAACCCCTGTATTGGACTGGGGAAAAAATTAAAAGTTGTTCATAGAATCTGCTAAGCTTTAAATATTATTAATTACATCCACTTTTGAAGCACATAATTCTTAATTTTGGGGACTCTCATACACTATTAACTGTCCTTCATTAGAAGAGTGAGCTTTGTCTTGTGACTGAATTCCATTTGTTTCTCTAAAATGGAAGGGAGGTTTTGGGGTGACATAGACTTAATGTCCAAGGTGGGTGTCATGTTTGGAAGTCCCTAAATTATGGTTTGCATGGATTTTATTGAGAGCAGGTTAGTCTAACAGGGCCTGTAATGTACATATTGAACAAACATGAATGTAGTGAACATGGAGTCTTTTGTTCTTCCTGATCATCAGCATTCTTTTATCATTTTCCATTTTCATAAAGCAGCTTTATGGACTTAAACTTGTCTAATTCGAAATTATACAGTTAATCACATTTAGTTCTCATTTTTCTGAGTTATTCATCTGAGCTCTTTAACATGACACCTGGTGGCAGGCAGTAAGTCACATAGCAGGTAGTAGGGACAGGGAAGAGATCAGACCCTTCTGAGCTGAGAAGTTCATGTGTGCTTGCTAAGGTAATAGAGAAGAAAAGAAAATGTTTCTGAGAAATTTCCGAAGTGTCACATTCTAAACAGAGGCATGGCACTGAGTCCTAAAGTGGTACATTACAAAGATTAGGGGACCTAAATCTGTGAGACCCACTTTGACATTAACTTGCTATGTGGCTTTCTGAAAATCTCTTCCTGTCTGCCTGTGAGGCTGGATTTCTTTACATTTCCTAGGGGGATAATTATTGATACCTGTCCTATTGATAGGATGACTTTCCATAATAATGCAAAATGGTGACATAAAAAGACTTTAGAAATAACATAGTATTCAAGGGTAAAGTAGATGCTTGCTGGTTGTTTCTTTTCAGTTTCATTCTCCAAAAGTTCCTTAAATAGTACAATTTTTCAGAAATCGTTTTTAGGCATTCTTCTCATATTCCTTTTCTGGGTGATCTCCTTCATTCCCATAGTTTCAGTTATGTACACCCGCCACAAAAAAACCATCTTCTGAGCTCCAGGTATTTGTATAACTCCCAAGCCCTGCCTGGCTCAGTTTCAGTTTGGAGTTGTATTTAAAGAAATATAGTCCAGTCACTAAAAGCATTGAAAAGTAATACTACACTTGTGTCTTGAAGAATATAATAGCATGTAGGTTAAAACTCAGCAATATTTCTTAAAATTGGTACCTCCCACATTCCCCAGTCAAGTCAGTCATTCCCTTCGTTATTTTTTTCTGTATTGACTCTGAGGCTCTCACAATTCTCTCCAGTCTTTTTTCATTTGAACTTCTGACAAACTGCATTTTTTGACCCATGTTTTCTCCTCCGTGTGTGTGTGTGTGTGTGTGTGTGTGTGTGTGTGTGTAGTCTAGCATGAGAAAAGCCCAAGAACTATACTGAGAAAGACCCCATTTTCCCTGAAGGATAAAGGAAGGAGAGGCTGGTTATTTTGGCAAAGACTCTATTGAGTAGGAGAAGAGAGGGAGGCTGGGGACATTCACATGTAAATAATCTATATTCTCAGCACACATACAGAGTGGTCTACTTGCTGCCTACTTGTATATTTCACAGAGCACCTCTGACTCCAGCCTGTCTGAAACTTGACCTTATGGTCCACCTAAATTTGCTTCTCTTTCAATATTATCTTTGTACAAAGTACCCATCAGGCTCCTAGTTGCTTATTCTGGACATCTGAACATCATCCTTGAATTCCTCCTCTCCCCATCCTTCATGTTCCATCTAAATTCTCCTTAGCCTAGCTACAAAATGCATAATTCTAGGATCTTTTTTGAATTCCATTTCTAGCGCTGCCGCTGTACTTATTGCTTCCCTGCAGTCAATTTTCCATACTCTAACCAAAGTCAACCTTTAAAAACATGAATCTGACTGTGACTTTTCCTCCTTTCCACTAGTCAAAGGCTTCTATGTTAAGTACCAAACTCTTAATATAGCTTCTAAAATTCTTTATAGTCTGGTTGGTCTCTGCCCACATCTCAAGAAATAGTACCCCCCACAAGATGCCTTTGTTCTTGCCTCAAGGCCTTTGTCTAAGCTGTTCCAGTCATCTGAAGTATCTCTCACCCTCCACTCCCTCCCCCCGTAACCTCATCTAGCTTTAGCTTACTCATTCACTTGATCTCTGCTCATCCAAGGCTCTTCTGATTCCTCATCCAGTCCCTTCACCATAGGCTCATGTTTCCAACACTTCCCCTTTGGTGAGGCCCATTACACCTGAAATGTAATTACTGGTCAAACACATTCTGTTCAGCAGAACCTAAGCTCCATGAGGACAGAGGGCATGTCTTTCTGCTGTAGCACTGTGTCACTGGTACTTAGCACAGGACCAGGTCAGATCAAATATTTTCATGAACACTTGCTGATAAATGGATGCCGTTTCCATGATTTGTGCTGTTTGCCTCTCCCACCTCACCTCTATGCATATTCTGCCTCGCACTTTCTATGTGATCTCTGAGAGAACCCTTGTCATTTTGTATTTTCTTAAGCTCATGCTCTACTCTGCAGAATTGTCTGCCCAGCCTTTCCTAGCTACCACCTAATCATTTTCAGTATGCAGCAGTGTCAGCATCGAAAGATGGGGTACAGTGTATAACTGTACTGTGACCGTTACCATGTTATTTTGAACTTTTTTGATTGCATATTTTTATGAATAGGGTTTGTGTGTAGCTTCCCTTAGGGAAGGGACCCTATTTTGTTGTACTCATCCTGATAATTCCAGCACCTAACACAGGTCAAACTGAATTGAAAAAGCCTCATAACTAGAGATATGATAATACTAAAAATACTTGCTGATGTTATTAACTACTTTTTAAATTGACTACAATTTAAGCGCTCTATTGTATTAACTCATTGACATTTCCTAGCTTCTATGAAAGAGTTACTTTTATTCTTTCTATACTATAGATGAGGAACTGGAGATCCAGAAAAGTAAGTTGTCTAGACTTAACCAGCTGGTACATGGCTAGGCTGGGATTTAAACCCACTGGTACCAGAGCCTGTTCTCATCTGTGGTGGTCAGTCAGTATAGACTAGTGCTTTCAAAACTGGGTTCTGGAATCTTGCTGTCTGGATCAAATGCTGGTCCTTCCACTTGCTCATTGTGAGACTTGGAGTAAGGTCCTTCTCTGAGAAATAGGAATAATCATATGTCCTTTGTAGGGGTGTTCTGTAGATTAAATAAAATAATCAGTTTATGTGAAATATCTAATAGAATGTAAGCAGTTGTAACAATGTTTAGTCAATGTGAGCATTCATTAGCTCTTTTGCGGTTCTTTCCAACTCTAAATCCAGCGACTCTTTTTATAGTTCTTCAGTCTTTTCCCTGTCATTATCTGTTACTTTTCAGTGTTCTGGTGACCTGGGGACATCTCTGCATTTTTTATCAGGTAGAATCTGTGGGCTTTGTGATAAGCAATCCTACCTAAAACCATGGCTCTAATTTCTTGTGCTCAAGTCTCTGGGCTAGCTGGCTGAATAAAGATCTTTGGCTATAGAGAGGAACTAGATTTTCATTTATAGACATACTAAAGCAGAAAAAGAAATCCAAACAATCAACTACTTTTGTCTGATTTTTTAAAAGTTTAATAGTAAAAGAACTAAAAGAACATAAATTATCTTGTCAACATTTTTCACAAATGCTTCCTCTTTCTAAGTTAAGACCATCTGATTTTGAAAACTGTAAATTCCCAAAGTAATGTCCATTGTGAGCTATATCTGAAATGTACACCTAGCCAATCGAATAAGGTGATTTAACATACAGATTTCTTATTAGTAAACCAATTAAGAGTTTTGGTGTGTTTGCTGGAAATGATGACTTTGAATAGTTAATAGGTATTCTGGGACAGTTTTTTTTTATCCTCACTGTCATCTGATTACATTTCATGTAGACTAAAAATATTTCAATAATTATATTCTATCTAGAGAGCATTTTCCTATTTTTAGTCCTCAAAAAATTATAAAGCATACTTCTGTGCCTTCTAAAGTTATATGAGATCTCTAGAGGTACTTTATTTCTGGCTTTCCAGTGATAATATGAAAAATATTCAGAGATTAGTATCTCACACCTTTTTTACCTATCTGCAGTAGACTTGTTATAAACAAAATCTTTAAATATGTGGTAAACCTTTGTTTAAAGTAGAAAACCAAGCCTGTGTGTGTGTGTGAATCTAGCGCTAATATTTATCACAACAGAAAGCTTGAGTAAATGTCTTATGTTCACTTTTAATTTCCTTACAGGCATTGCTTCCATGACAGTGCCAGTGTATATCGCCGAGGTCTCACCACCCAATTTAAGAGGTCGCTTGGTTACCATTAATACCCTCTTCATCACAGGAGGCCAGTTCTTTGCAAGTGTTGTTGATGGAGCATTCAGTTATCTACAAAAGGATGGATGGAGGTCTGTAAATAGTTCTTACATTTAATTTTCAAATAAATCATTATTTTAGGGGAGGGGAGAAAAATTGAAAAGTGCTAGGAAAAATATAACTGTATATTTTGAATCATTATACCTAATTTATAAGTGGATGGCATTCAGCAAAACTGAAAGTGGACAAGAAGTTGATATTTATTTTAATGATAGACCAGCAGCTCACCATTGAGAATTGATATTTACAGGTTTTTTTTCTTTTTTAACATTTAGGTGACATTTCTCACACTGAGTAATCTTTTGCAATATTTGTTTAAAAATGAATTCAGCAATAAATATGCATGGAGTTCTTGAATTGTATCAGTGATTGACAAGCTGTTTATGAACTGCAGATAAAACTAACATTCTTTTTGGATTGAGGAGGCTATATTCTGATCTGAAAGAAAACTGCCTTTAAAGGTATAGACTTAGCTATACCATATAAAAAAGATGTTATATATGTATATTTAAAATACACAAATTATTTCTTGATTACTGTTTGGCTTGTTTTGCATCAAAAGAGATGAGAAAATTATTTTTAAAATGGCTTTAAAATATTTTTAAACTGAGTGTTATAAAAACTAATGTTAGCTTAAAAATATTATGGGCTCTGGAATTTGATATACCTTATAGTATTCAGAACAACAGATTGAGGTAACTGTTCCAAGAAGATTTTATTAAAAGTCACAACAGGTTACATAATATTCTTCAACTTGTTTTCTTGTCACCATTTATTACAACAAATGTTTATTGAGCATCTATTTTATATAGGTCCTGGGAATAAAATATTGAACAAGACAGACTCCAGTACTTAACTGCAGTGATTGCAGTATTGGAGTTAACTTAACAGCTTAAGCAAAAAGGTTCAGTGCAATGTGGATGTAGGGAATTAAATTTCTATTTAAGCAGCACAATAAATCCTATGACTTAAGATGAGCTATTAAAGACTTAGGCTGAAGTTTTATTAAAAGTCATGTGAGAAAACCCAATGAAGCCATTTACTTGTCAGGACCATTAAAGAGAGAACACAGGTCTTAAAAAGCACTAACTCTGTCTGCTGATGTTGCTAAACTGCTTTCTACCTTTGAAGGAATGAATCTTGCCAAAGTCAGAAATTACTGGGAAAAAACCATATTTGTATGGATAAGTAATTTTTGACAAAAAAACCAAAAACATACAATGGAGAAAGGAAAGCTTCTTCAATAAATGGTGCTGGGAAAACTGGAAAGCCACCTGTAAAAGAATGAAACTAGACTTTTGTCTATCACTACACACCAAAATTAACTCAAAATGGATTAAGGACATGAATATAAGACCTGAAACAATAAAATACAAAGAAGAAAACATAGGAACTAAACTCAAGGACCTTGGACTTAAAGAGAATTTTATGAATTTGACCTCAAAAGCAAGGGAAGTAAAAGCAAAAATAAATGAATGGGACTACATCAAACTAAAAAGCTTCCACTCAACAAAAGAAACTTTCAAAAGGTAAAGAGACAACCATCCGAATGGGAAAATATATTTGTAAGCAATGTCTCCGATAAGGGCCTAATATCCAAAATATACAAAGAACTCATACGACTCAATAACAACAACAACAAAAAAACAATCCAATCAAAAAATGGGCAGAGGTCCTGAACAGACACTTCTCCCTAGAGGACATACAAATGGCCAACAAATATATTAAAAGATGCTCAACATTGGTAGCTATTAGGGAAATGCAAATCAAAACCACAATGAGATACCATCCCACACCTGTTAGAATAGCTATAATCAATAGGACAAGTAATAACAAATGTTGGAGAGAATGTGGAGAAAAAGGAATCCTCATACACTGCTGGTGGGACTGCAAATTGGTACAGCCACTATGGAAAACAGTATGGAGTTTCCTCAAAAAACTAAGAATTGATCTACCATATGATCCAGCATTCCCCAAAGACTTGAAAACCCATATCTAAAAAGATATTTGCACATCAGTGTTCATAGCAGCACTGTTCACAGTGGCCAGATTGTGGTTGGCTAAAAAAGCTGTGGTACATATATACAGTGGAATATTACTCAGGTATAAGAAGAGATGAAATACTGCCATTTGCAACAACATGGATGGACCTCGAAATAATCATTCTAAGTGAAATAATCCAGGCAGACAAGGTCAAAAATCATATGATATCACTTATATGTGGGATATAAACCTAAAAGCAACAAACAAACAGGACAAACAAACAGAGACTCATGGACATGGACAATGGACTGGTGGTTACCAGAGGTAAGAAGGATGAGGGAAGAGGAAAAATTAAAATGTTAAAAAAATAAGTTGAGTCTACAGCCATGCCACCCTGTACGTGCCCGATCTCGTCTGATCTCGGAAGCTAGCAGGGTTGGGCCTGGTTAGTACTTGGATGGAAGACCACCTAGGAATACCAAATGCTGTAGGCGAAAAAATAAACAAAAATAAAAAAGATTCTTTTAGGCAAGGAGAAGGTAAAAAAAATTTTTTTTAAATGAAGAGGTTATTATGCTGAGTGAAATAAGTCAGAGAAAGATAAATACCATAGATGTGGAATACTTAGGTGCGGAATCTAAGGAATAAAAAGAACAAACTAATCAAAAACAGACTCACATATAATGGACAGTTTGCTGACGGACAGAGGGGAAGGGAGTGAGGGGCCTGGGAGAATGGGGTGAAGGGTTAAAGTAGTACAAATTTGTAGTTGTAGTTGGGTATGAGGATGGAGAGCACGGCACAGGGAATGCAGTTAGCATTAATACGTTGGCTAGGTAGAGGGCCAGGGGAGGGAGGGAGCAATTGGGATTGTTTTATGAACTATATAGATGTCTAGCCAATGTACAGTATACTTGAAACTAATTTAAGTATATAAATTAAAAATAAATCTTCAAGATCTTGGTAAAAAATTTTTAAAAAATTAACTGGAAAAATGAAGAGGCAGGAAATTTTATCCTTTTTTTCCCCCACTCTGTAAATGAACAGAAAGAGGGAGATAACTGTTATGAGTATAACCTGATATGTTGAGTTTTTCTTGGAAGCTAAATGGAAGCCATTCTTTTAACTCCACATGTTTTTAAGAGATCTAAATCATCTATTTACGTTTTGTCAGAAAATTTATTAATTTAACTAAGATAGAGATATGTACATACTTTTATTAATAATTTGTTTTTAAATGGAAACAAAGTACATAAACCATATGCTTGACTTAATTCAGATAGCTTTTCTCAGTACTGTTTAGAAAAGAAAGAAATCATATGATAGTAAAAATAATTTATAAATGTGGTTTCCCTGTGTAGAAGCGGAGGTCTTGGGACAGGCATTAGAACACTTTGCAGAGGCATGGTGACATAGTTATAGACAGACCTGGATTCAAATTTGTTTTCACCACTCATAAGCTACAAACCTTGGACAAGTTACTTAGGTACCCTGAGCTTCACTTTGTCATTGAAAAAATGGGACCAAAAATAGTTAACATCTAAGATTGTGGGGTCTAAATTATTATATGTAAAGTAGTTGGCCCAGTGCTTGGTACATGGCTAATGCTCAATAAATGATGAATCACATTATTATTTACTGTTCTGAGGAATGAGTAAAGGTTGAGTGCTACTATAGTTAAGTTGTAAGGGAGGTTAAAGGAAAAACATCTTATGACCTCTATTTTCTTTATCAGTAAAGATGGAGCTTGGAGTTGCTAGGGCAGAGGCCTGAAGGGAAAAAAATGTTAAATGCTTATAGCTGCTGTAGAAATATAAAAAGGAAAAGCCTAGAGACAAAAATGATTTTTCAAATAACCATGGGATCCCAGCTGAAGTTGGAGCCATATATTTGCAATAAAGCCAAGTAGTATACCTGTGTGGATTTTTCCTGCAATACTGGAGAACCCAGGGGTGAAATGATAAAAGACGATGAAAAAACTAAATTGGGCTGGTATTCAGACCAGTGCATCAACATACTAGATCATTTTGAACCTTTTTATTGTTTGCACAAATTCTCTTACTTATGTATGCATTCAAACATGTTTACTTTTTTTACAGGTGAATTTTCAGTGTGTAATTCTCTTTCATTGTTTAGCATCTGTAGCAGTATTTTTACCTCATCTGACTCCTGAGCTAATAGGAGTGTGATTACAAGCAAATAAAGATTGAAGTGGTACTTTAGCATCAACTTTAGAATTGTCAGCTTACATCTAAAAAATAATTATAATTTTTACAGTTGCGATCAGATTAAGACATATAGAAGATGAAACTGATTAATTAGACAAAAACTTCTTAGATTTTGATATTTTTAAGAGACTACTCACCTTTTGTGCCAGACAAGTCAAAACTTCTGTTATTATTTGGATATCATAGAAATAAATTGTTTTCTGCTAAACTGGAAGATTAGTTTTCCTAGAAAAAAAAATTTCCAGTAGAAGGTTGAAAAGTTGACATTTTTCTAGCACTCTAGTGATATAATACATTCTATATTGAGAAGGATGTCATTAGTTTCATGAGGAGAGGGGAATAAAAATTTTAAAGGTGTCATTAAAGATTAGATTTTTAAAAGCATCTTTACTGAGATATAATTCACATACCATTCAGTTTACCCATTAGAAGTGTACAATTCAATGCCTTTTAGTATGTTCATAGCTGTGCAGCCATCACCGTCGTCAAATTTAGAACATTTTCATCACCCAGAAAAGACATTGTACCCTTTAGCGCTCACGCTCCAACTTCCCAGCTCCTCCCAGCTCTAGACAATGGTTAATCAGTTTTTTGTCTTCATAGATTTGCCTGTGCTAGATATTTCATATATAAAAATGGCAGAGGTAGTTTGATAGTTAATGATATAAAGTTTTATCATTTGTTGTCCTTTTCTGTGCTAATATTCTTTAATCTTGCTTATTATGTAGTAGATTTACTAACTATACCTTAAGCAAAATAAGGTTTTCTTCTTTAATTGCTGAGTCAAAACTGGACATGTAGCATGCCCTCAATAAATGTATAATTAAGTTAATTTAACAGCCACCACAGTGATCTAAAACACTTATCTGGTCATGCCACTGCTAATGCTTCAAAACCTCCCTATTTCCTAAAGGAAAAAAAAAATAAGCTCTTTGTGATGGTTGATTCCATTATCCAATCCTTACCTGCTTTTCTAGATTTTTGTAATTCATTGTTGCCTCCTTCCCTCTTCCTTTATAAAACAACCATGCCCATATACCCTGTATACCAGTCACATCTTGCTTTATCATGTTTCTGGGTTTTTTTCCTTTTGCTCACTTATCTGTAATGTCTTCCTACCCTGTCCTGGTTTACAGGTCCAACTGCTGTTCCTTCTTTAAATCTCAGCATGTATATCATATGAAGCTGCCTTTGTTCATTTGTCCTTTCTTAAGACTTCATGCATAGCTTCAATTTTATACTTATATTATTTTGAACTACTTATTTGTCTGTCTTTTCTATTTGATTTGGAGCTCCTGAATATCATCGACCGTGTACTCATTTTTAAGATCTGGGAAAGGGCCTGGAATGTGTAGTAAATATTCAACAGATGTGTATGGAACTGAGCTGAATTGATTGGACTCTAGGGAAAGGACTCTTAACCAAGGTCAAAAGATATTGATTATTAACCAAAATACCAATTCATGAATTTATATTGAGGAATACATATACTTCATAGATAGATGAAAAACTAAATTATTAATAAGTGTTTCTTATTGAGCATGAAATTTAAAGAAAGAAAATTAGTTTCTGAGCTAATGAAAATTTCTGTCTCTCAAAATAATATACCTCTGGGTCCCTGACCGTTTTGTCCTTTTTTCTCGGGCAGAACTGGTTTTCAAATGCATATTCTTTTCTATATAATTATATAAACCATAATGTGATTTATAGGAATAAGAATGGTGTGTCTATAGAAGAGCTCATTTCTCCTCTTGCATGTTGATTTTTACTCATTATTTTCTCATTTAATTTTTTAAAACTAGAGTTATTTCACTTCACTAGCCTGTACACAACCATTTAAGTGAGTATGCTAGATATTTTCATCATTTAGGTGATGTCCCTTTTTTTGCTAAAGAAATAAAATTTGAGAAGTGTTAAATGAGAAGCACAAAGTATCAGTGCGAGCAGCATCTGTATGAGAGATTCTTCTGGAGTATCTTCAGATTAATTTATGGACTTGTGCTGAGCTTTGAAGGGTTAGTGGGATTTATATAGACAGAGGTAGAAATGAGAGCATAGTGTAGGCAAGGCGAGGGAAAGATCAGGAAGCTCGAAACTGAAGTGGTGATGTACATGATAGATTGGAGCCAGATTCTAAAGGTCTCTGAATGCTAGGCTAGAAGTTTTGAACTTTTTTCTACAGGCAAAGGGAAGCTATTATTACTGAAGTGGTGATGTACATGATAGATTGGAGCCAGATTCTAAAGGTCTCTGAATGCTAGGCTAGAAGTTTTGAACTTTTTTCTACAGGCAAAGGGAAGCTATTATTTTTTAAGCAGGGCGTGCTATAATGTGAGTCAAAAATTAATGTGACAGTGATGCCTAGAATTTATTGGAACTCTTGGCTCTTGAGTAGATTCAATCTATAAATGAGGCTGCTGCCAGAACATAGGTGTGAGGTAGTAAGGTGATACTATTGGGAGACATCAGTTAGTATAGAAATCATTCAGTCAGCCAAAAAAAATTTTTGACATCTACTGTATACTACTATTATACTTGGTGCTAGAGATAGAAAGATAGCACCTCACAGTCTAATGAAAGGGGGAGACTTGTCATCAGCATGTTAATTAAATGATGGATAGTGTTATGGGAGCTCCCGGGGGAGTGAATAACAGCTTTATGATGGAAATATGTTTGAGCTGAGTTTTTTATGAATAAAAGAATTCGGGTATAGTGAGAAAGAGAGAGATTCTAGGTGAAATAAAATTTTCAAAAGCCCTGTAGTGTGTAAGAGCCAGTTATGTTTGGGCAATAGTGAGAAGTTTAGAGCAGCTAGGTAGTGGTCTGTGATTATTTTCTGGGACTTTGAAGGTGACATGGAAAGGGTAGTCTTCAGTGGGTGTGAATAGAACTTAAAATCCATTGCACTCTCTTTAATAATACATTGAGTCTGAATTTGTTTATTGAAAGTCTCAGAAAATAATTTTTAAAATAATATTACTTTGGGCTAAAAAATTAATGAGCCTCCCTTCCCCATAATATTTTACGATTTAAAAAACATGTAAGATGACTTTTAGAATGATATTTAAAAGAGGGTGATGTTTCTGAACAAATTTATGCCGGGAAAAGCGTTCTTATAATTTAGTGCTAATAGATCAGTGGTGTTTAGTTCTATACAAAATATGGAATATGAAGCAGTCTTTGTCTTAAAACTATGCAGAGGCCATTTTAAGAAAGATGGGTGGGTTAACAGCCTTATTACAGGTAAATATCTTAATGCTGAAAATATTTGTAATATTTTATTGCATAATTAAAACAGACTATCATAAAGGTGTCATAATACAGTGAGAGGAATAATAGGTTTAAGACAACTTTCGCAGCACATGAATTAATTTAAGCCCTAACATCCTCATGTAGCAGATGCTTCAGCAATTGTACATGTTATTGTTAGGATCAAATGAGTTAATGGCTGTGAAGTACTTACAAACTCTTAAATGCTACTAGGTGGTGTTCTCGCTGTCATCTCTAGAGAGCATTAGATTGATTCTCTATGTCTTACATTCAAAACTGGCAATCAAAATTTCTCTCATGTTCGATTATCAAGATTTTCCAGGTAAAAAGTAAATATGGTTTGTCGATGAGACTGGTTTGTTATAAGACTAACCTTCTCTGAAGATAACCAACCATTATAAGCCATGGATAGAATATAAGAAACTATTTAAGATACTGAGGAGGTCCGGTTTCAAGGGTAGATTGGAACTGAAGGGGATTTGACTTTGAAGTGAATGGTTTGTGGTGAGATCTACATTTATGGCTTTTTGCCTGAGGGCAGCTCCCAATCCATGATGCTGAGCCCTAGAACTTAAGCAGAAATCTACAGTTTTATTGGCTTGTGGTGCCAGTGGCTAGAGTTTGTGGTGGCCAGAGCAGCTGGAATTTGAGGGGGGCAATTCAGGAAAAGAATGCACCATAGTGGAGGAAGCCTCCAAATCTGAATATTAATTCACCACAAATGTTTTTCTGACTCCTGAACTATGAATATACAGGGAGAGATTCCATGGAGCCTGCAGAAAGTAACAGCAGATGGTAAAAGCTCATTTCCTGCCCAAGGAGGAGTGACATGTTTGGACTTGTAAACCTTCTAGGTTAGAGAGGGCAACAGCTTGAGCTTTCCAGTAAAACCCCAGAAGGACCATGCCTCAGGAGTAAAGATTTTGTTCTATGACTAAGAAATTTCCCTAAGACCAAGCCAAAACTGAGTCACACCAGCCAAGTCTAAAACCAAGCCTTTAAATGTAACGTGCCTGATAGAAGAGTGTCAATGTTCTTCAGAAGAGGAGAACAAAATCTAGTCTCTCCATTTATCATTCACGATACACAGAACACACACGAGAATATTAGACAATGTGAATAAACAGAACATGTGACCCATCACTAAAAGAAAAATTGATCAGTATAGACCTCAAGATGATGCAGATGGTGGAATTAGCAGAAATGGATTTGAAAACAGCTATTATAAATATGTTCAAGGACTTCACAGAAATGATAGTCATATAGAGTAACCAGATGAGAAATCTCAGCAGAGAAATGCGAACTATAAAAAAAAAGAACAAAATGGAAATTCTAATACAGAAAGCATAATATTTGAAATTAGAAATTAAAATATAAAAAATTCCCTGAAAAGCAAATTGAAGATTACAGAAGACAGGATCTAGAAACTTAAAGACATCCCCTAATCTGAAAAAGAATAAGTTGGAAAAGAAATAAAAAGGGTCTATCTACATTGAGTAGTCTTATATATATCTAATTAATACCAAGTTTTCTAATAGACATGTAATTGAAGCTCAAGGAGGAGAGAGAATGGGGCAAAGAATAGGTGAAGAAATAATAGCTGAAAATTCCCCAAATTTGATAAAAATGTTAGTTACTGATACAAGAAGCACAGTGAAACCCAAGTAGGATAAATACAAAGATGAGCATACCCAGAGAGAAAGAAAATTAGGATCCAAGAGAAAAAAACACCTGAAGGAGAACAGCAATGCAAGTAGTGGCTGACTCTACCTTACAAACAGTGAAGGTCAGGAGACAACAGGATGGCTTCTTCATATTATTGAAAGAAAAATGTCAATCTATTAGGAAAATTTTCCTCAAAAATGTAGGCAAATAAAAACATTTTCAGGTAAACTAAGGAGAATTTCTCACTAGACCTCTTGCATTTTAAGAATGGTAAAAGAAATTCTTCAGATGAAGGGAAAGGACACTAGATGAAATCTCATCTATGATAAGGAAGAAGAGCACCAGCTCTCATAAATAATAGGTTAAATATGAAGAACTTTTTTTTCTTTCAATTTTTTTGAAAGACATGTCTGTTCACATTTAAATGTGTTGTGAGATTTATAATGTATGAAGCTGTCAAATACATGAGCACAAGAGTAAAGTTGGGGGCAGTAAATGGAAAGTATACATATTTGTGAAGAGTTATATAATATTTAGGTAGTACAGATGCATATTTTAATCCCTAGAACAACCACTAGAATATATTTTTAGAAGATAGAGTTAAGAAGTCACAAGAATTAAAATGGAGTATTTAAAATATTTAAGTAAGCCGAACAAAGGCAAGTAAAGAACAAAGAATAAGTAAATGAGATAAATAGAAAGCAAATAGCAAAATGCTAGACTTAGAACCCAATTATAACAATCATTACATTAAATATAAATTATAGTGCACAAAAAGTGTGCACCATAAACAAGTCTATTTTTTTTTAAAAGTGACCCCTTAAGTATAGATAGGTTAAAAGTAAAAGAGTAGGAAAAAATACTCTACTCATACAGTAACTATGTGAAAGCTGGTATGGCTATATTAATAATCACCTACAGTGGATTTCAAGACAAGCAATATACCAGAGATAAAGAGGGACATTTCATAATGATGAGAGTGCCAGTTCATCAGAAATAATAAAAGTTGGAGCTTACTTAATGAGAGAGATTCATAATGTGTAAACAAAAATTAGCAGATGGTGGTTGCACAACAATGTGAATGTACTTAATGCTACAGATTTGTGCACTTAAGATGATTAAAATGTTAAGTTTTATTTATGTTTTACTGCAATAAAAACTTAAGAGAACTAAAGGAAGAAACACAAATATAGGCTTATTTTGGAGAATTTTTAACTATTAACTGATAGGTCAACTTGACCAAAAAAAGTAAGATTACAGAAAAATGACAACACTATTAACTGTCTTGTCATGATTGATACTTGTGGACTGCTACAGCCAACAGCTGCTGTATACACTTTCAAGTTCCATTTAAACATTCTTTAAAACTGACCATATCCTGGGTCATAAAATAAATGTTAATAAATTTTAAAAATGAAATCTTATGGAAGATATCCTCTGACCACAGCAGAATTAAATTAGCTATTAATGACAATAAGATAACCAGAAAAGCTTCAAATATTTGGAAATTAAAACATTATGTTCTAGTCTAACCAATGTACTATATACTCAGAACTAATAACAAAATTGAAAAAAGGTACTAACAAACCATTATGTTCTAAATAACTCATGGGTCTAAGGAGAATCAAAAGGAAAAGTAGAAAATAGCTTTGAAATGAAAGTAAAATATATCAAAATTTGTGGAAAGCAGCTTCAGTTCTTGGAGGAAAGTATATAGCTAAAGTGATCATATTGGAAAATATGAAAAAAAATATATGTTTTCATGATTAAAAGCTAGAAAAATATAAGTATATTAAACCCAAGGAAGACAGAAGGAATTAAATAATAAAGAATAGAAGTCAATATAATAGAAAGCAGGCAAACAATAGAAAAAATTAAACTTAGTTCTTTAAAAAGATGAGTAATGTATTTTTTATTTTTTTAAATTTATTTTTCAGTTATATTTGATGTACAATATTGTATTATTTTCAGGTGTGAAACAATAACTAGATAGACACTTATATACCTTAGAAAGTGATCACCCAGTCACCCATCTGGCACCATACATAGTTATTACAATGTTATTGCCTATATTTCCTATGTCATCACTTTACATAACAATGACTTTTTATAAATATAACTGGGAATTTGTACTTTTTAATCTTGTTCCCTTTTTCCACCCATCTGCCAAACCTGTTCCTGTCTAGTGACCATCACTTTTTTGTATCAATGAATTTGTTTTGTTTGAGTAATTTTTTTATTGAGGTATAATTGACATATAGCATTATATTAGCTTTAGGTGAACAACATAATGATTTGATATTTGTGTTTATTTCAATATGATCAAAATAAATTTAGTTAATATCTGTCACCATATATAGAAAAAAATTTTTTCTTGTGGTTAGAACTTTAAGATCTACTCTTTAAGCAACTTCCAAATATGCAATACAGTATGATTAGCTACAGTTACAACACTGTACATTACATCCAAGGACTTGTTTTATAACTGGAAGTTTGTCCCTTTTGGCCCCCTTCTCCCATTCCATCACCCCCACCCCCACTAGCAACCACCAGTTCATTTTCTGTATCTCTGATTTTTGTTTTTGCTTTGATTCCACATATAAGTGAGATCATATGATATTTATCTTTGTCTGACTTATTTCACTTAGCAAAATGCCCTTGGAGGTTCACTTGTGTTACTGTAAATGGCAAGATTTCTTTCTCTTTTATGGCTGAATAATATTCCTGTGTGGTGTGTGTGTGTGTGTACCACAGTTTCTTTATCCATTTATTCAACAGTGGACATTTAGATTGTTTCCATACCTTGGCTATTGTAAATAATGCTGCAGTGGAAGTGAGGGTACATATATCTTTTCAAATCAATGTTTTCATTTTCTTCAGATAAATGTCCAGAGGTGGGATTGCTGGATCATGTGGTAGTTCTCTCTTTAATTTTTTGAGGCATACTGTTTTCTATAGTGACTGAACCAATTGACATTCTTCCCAACAATGTACAACGGTTTCCTTCTCTCCACATCCTTGCCAATACTTGTTATTTCTAGTGTTTTTGATAATAGCCATTCTAACACATGTGGGGTGATATCTCACTGTGGTTTTGATTTACATTTCCCTGACAATTAGTGATGTTCAGCATCTGCAAGAGATTAATAAAATTGATAAACTGATTATGACTAATTAAAGTGATTAAGAAAAAAGATACAGCACAAATGATCAATATTAGTAGTAAAAGAGAGCACATTATTTCTATGGACTTATAAAGATAATGAGAATACTTTGCAAAACTTTGTGCTCATAAATTCAACTTACATGGAATGAGCATATTGGCATCAAAATCACAACCTACCAAAAATGAGAAAACATAAAATGGAATATCTGGATATCTCTATATTTATTAAACAAATAGAATCATTATTAGTTGTAACCTATCTACAAAACAAACATCAGGCCCAGATGGCTTCACTGGTGAAATCTATAAAACATTTAAGGAAGAAATAGCTCCAAGCTTAAACAAAAGCTTTAGAAAGTGGAGTTGGAAGGGATACTTCCCAACTGGGTGTATGAGGCCAGCATAACTCTAATATTGTGGCCTAAGTTACTACAACACAGACTGAAAGCATCCTTTAAAAAGTGTCAGTAAAATTGATCCCAGCAAGTTGTAAAAGGGTACTAAATCATGAGCAAGTAATTTTTTTCAGAAAAGTCAGATTGGTTTAGCATAAGAAAATTCATGTAAGTCACCATGTTGAAATTATTCAAAGGAGGAAAACCTATATGATCATCTCAATATATTCAGAGAAAACATTTGACAGATGAATATTAATTTATGGTAAAACCTTTCAGTTCACTAGACAGGCACTTTCTCCACTCAATAGGGACATAGGAAAAAACCTACAACTGATTTTATACTCAATGGTGAAAGCCTGAATGCTTTCCTTTATGATCAGTTGCCAGGCAAAGAAAGATGTTCACTTCAGTCAGGTAGACAGTCTATTCTAATATTTTTACGGAAAAGCAAAGGATCTAGAATTGCTGAAACCATCTTGAAGAACATAGTCAGAGGACTTGCTGATTCCCTGACTTAATATAAAGCTAATGTAATTAAGACTGGTAAGGCTAGATTAAATTGGTGAAATAGAAGGAACAACAACAATGATGAATCTTTAAAATATGATTGAAAGAAGCTGGACACAAAAGACTATAGCCTTCATGGTTCCCTATGAAGTTCATCCACATGCGAAATAAGCTGTGAGGACACACGTTCTGTCAGTGTTGTCTATGGCAATGGGACTAGAAAAAGTGAGGGTATAAGGGAACTTTCACAAATTGTGAATACGTTCTGTTGTTGGTTTGGGGTGGTAGTTAACAAGGATGTATATATTTCTCAAAACTCAGAATCGTATCCCTTGGATCTCTTCATTTTATTTTGTACCAAAAAAAAAAAAAATCTGAACCTCCATTTACTCCATCCACTATATTGCTTTTCTGCATTGGCCAATGAATAATTTATATGTTTATGACATGATACTTTTTTCTTTTAGCTTCTGTTGAAATAACTTTTCTTATTCCTACACTGTGCCTAAATCTCAGTCATATCAGTTGAATAATCCTGTTTTCTTTGATGATTACTAGAATATAAGCTCCTTGAAGCAAGGGATGTCTGCTAATCATTACTGTATCTCCATAATCCCTAGCCCAGTGCTTTGCATACAGAAGATTCTGATTTTATGTGTGTAGGTATGGTTGTGTGTACATTACTTTTACTACTAGTACTGTGAATTTTATATAAGTCAAATGTATTTTGCCATGTAGTTTAAAAATATCTGCCTAATATCTGTAAAATATATTCGGTTGTTTAAATAATATCATATCTTATTTTGTCAAAAGCAAATGTATCTTGCTGCTTCTACTATAATCACAATACTCTAAATAACTGTGGTTGTACCACCTACCTTATATACTAATATCAAATTATTTTGAGGGTTTTCCCCTAGCTACATAGATTATTAATATTTTCTTATATTTACATATTTGGCAATGATTTTTTTACAATTTACACAGAAATATGTATCAGGTAACAAAATTTTCTCATTTGCTGATGATACATCATCTGCTTTTTTTTACTTCCCAGATTTCACCTGTGACACATTGATTTTTTTTCCCTTCTGTACCTCCAGCTGTGGTCTTATGTTTACTCTCTTGCTGCCATCAGATTATCAGGTGTATCAGTCATCAGAGTTGATGTTCTACATGGTCCTCGATGGCAGAGAAAAATTAATTTACCAGTCTGGGGTCTCAATTTGTCAATGTTTTATTATTTTAATTTCTTATCTGTTAAAATGGAGTTGTGACTCATGAATTGAAGTTGAAAAGTACATTATCAAATGAGTTGTAACTATAGCAGGTGGCTAAATTCAGTACTCTTTTCTGTATCTAAAGCTTTTGCAAGTAGAAACATTACATAAATCATAATTCAGTGACTATCATGTAAATACCTTGTCACTGATATATAATGACGACCATTTCTTTTGTAAATCCAAGAATAGAGATCTTTTAGTAAAAGCATCATTCGTGTGATTATTACTTAAGTTTGAGAAAAGCAGATGAAAAAACTCAAAATCCATAGGAACATTGAACAATGAAGTCAGTTCTAGATGTAAGGCTGTAAGAAAAATGTTCTTGAATGTGGTTTGAAGACATTGGATTATACCTTTTTAAGGGGAAAATGTTTCACTGTCCTACACAGGGTATCATGATAAGTATCATTGGAAAGTTCCAGCTTGGGGGTATGTTTGCAGATTGACACAGTACTATACTATCTCTGGTTGTTTATTCATGATGTTCAGTGATTGGCTTGGAGTTTGGCACTTAGCATACATTCAGGAGATGTTTGCTGGGTAAACAGCTGAGAAATATCACAAGAATTTTAGCCTTAACTTTCCAAGCAAACACAGTAAATCTTCATTAGATAACATTTTCAAAGCATTTACTACTGATTCTAACTGTAATTCCTTTTTATTTTTAATGAACTGTTTCTGGGGAAAAAAAAGATTTAGCATTTGTTTATTTTATAGCTAGATGTGAAAGGATGCCAGTTTGAAACTAGTTTTAAATAATAAAGCATAATATCTTAATATTTCTCTAACCGATTTGAGCTATTCAGAATGGGCAAACGGGGATGATTTGTGAATCAGTAACAAATAGATATAAATATAATGCAAGCTAGAAGACAGAGGATGGAAATAAAACTATTGGGATTACAAATACAGTTATTTTACTTGATATTTTCCAGTTTATTATAAAACAGTATTGGGTATTATATTGCTAAAAACCCTCACTGTACTCAGGACAAAGTTTCAGAGATTGTCACTGAGCAACTCTTAGTGTTTCAAAACATACCAAGATTCTCTGTGACTTGAAAAATAAAAGGTGGAGATTTGGTTTGAAATGTATACTTTTGACAGCATGAGATTGGGAGACAAGTAAGAAAGTGATTATTGAACTGTATCTGAATACTCTTGTGGCTTATTCAAAAGATAATTGGCTAAATGACTGCAGTGTCCAAAAAACCTTTACCATGCTTTTCAGAGTGAAAAGTGTCTTCCCTTAGTTGAATTCAGCACCTCAAGAGCTATAAAAACAATTGCATACAATTTCTTTTAAATATAATGTAATACAGTTCCCTTAGCAATGATAGTTTTCCTATTATAGCCTGACTTATGATTAAAACCATAAATCATATAGCTCTTCTGTTGTAAGGCATTGGAGAACTTCACATCATTTGGGAATTTAAGGAAGAAAAAGAACAAAAGGGAGAAGAGAAATAAACAGTACAGAGATGCAGGATATAATTCCTCCTGCACAATTTCTTTTGGAAGGAGAGAGAGAGGCTTGGGGAGGCCTGTGGGAGGCATAGATTGAAAAACAAAATGTAGAGAAAAGTAACTCTAGATCTATCATGTTCGTTATATAAAATGTTTTAAAAAATTATTCTCATTTGTGAAAATCTCAAGTCAAATTTTTTTGTTGCAAATCATTTTAAAATATACTTTGTTGCTACCTGTATTTTTCCTACATGAAAAGTTTACCTATGTACATTAACAAAAAATAAAATACAAATTTGGTTTGGTATGGGGTACAAGTTTACCTTTACACATGAGATATTTTAACTAATATTCAACTATTTTTATAGTAACACATAGTAAAATATAGTTTCAAGAGAATAAGGAGATATTCCATTTGCCACTGGTGGATCTGTAATGGTTAAATCCAGCTTGCAGTTCCCCAGCCCAGTGGGCGCTTCTGTGTCAGGTGCTGTACTTGGTGAGATTAAGGGTGACTGCTCCTACCTAGCCTTTTGCCCGGTTATTCTGCAGTGCTTTACTGCATTTAACAGAGGTGAATGAACAATAAAACTTCTAAAGCGATCCTTAGAAGTCTTTAAACATGAGACTAAGGCAAATTAATACCCCTTTTACAAATTCTGCAGAATTAAGTTAACTGATCATTAAACATTTATTATAGGAACAAAACTGCCTAGATTTTAATCCTAGTTTCACTGCATACCAGTTTTACATTCTTCTTTGCAGCTCGTTTGTCTTCAAAGTGTGGATAATACTGGTACCCACCTCAGAGTTGTGAACTATGAATTAAGGTATCTTAAGCCCTTTGAACAGTGCTTGGCACATAGTAACTAGCGTTGTATACTAGCTATTACTGTTGCTGTTATTGCTAAATGATACCTGTTTAAGATGAGTTTGTACATTCAAGTAGATTTTCATGTATTGGAACATAATCACCTTCATAGAACTGTTAGAGAATAAGTAACGTGTTTATCATGTTATCCGTGGTCCATGTTATCAGATAACCATGTTATCAGTTCAGAGAAAGGGGGCAATTATGAACTGCAATATTCTGTCCTGAGCGGCCATTAGAGGGCAGTTGTCTTTAGTTTCATTGGTGAGAGCAATGTGATTCCTTCAGAACAAGAATGATGGTGAATGTTCAGTTCATTGAAGGACCTGTTTGGTGTTGCGTGAGGTATCAGCTCTCAGATGGCAGCAGCAACAGCAGCAGTCTGCTCAGCTACTGTGGGGAGGGCTGGCACCCAGAAATGCAGGACCTTTGATTCACAGAGCTTCAATTCTTGACACTGGGAAGAAGGCTCAAGCTGGGCTTGTCTCCTCTGTTGATGGCTGGCCCAACCCTACCATTTGAAAGTGTTGCTCACCATTTGAGAGTCCCTCCTTAGTTTTCTGGTAGGCGAGTGCTGGTACGACTAGTTGGACCAGAAAAAATAACTAATTTGTTGAGTTTAGAAAGTTTTAAAAGGTGTCTTTTAGTGAGTGATCATGATGCCCAAGAACATCCTAAAGATTTTTAGTTCTCAGGAAAGCTTGGCATTTTTGCTAGAGTCAACCTGCTTTCCCTTTCTCTCAGCTTGGTGTGCTCTCTTGCCTCCAGGCGATAAAGGGCTTTTATCTAAGGTGTGGTCCTTGGGTGCTTATTGTTCACTTTAACTCCCTGAGTTTTTAAAACACTTAGATCAGAGGTTCTTGGCCCTGATTGTACATCAGCAGCTCCAAGGGAGCTTTTAATGAAATAGAATTCCCTGGGACTAGAGCCCAGACCAATTAATTAAAATCCCCAGATTGGGTAGAGCCTGGACACTATTGTGTTCTAAAAGCCTCCTATGTAATTCTAATGTGAAGCCAGGGTTTAGAACCCTTGATTTAACTTATAATAATGAGCTCTCCCATATCAGTAAGGGACTAGTTTGGGGATTGACTGCCCTGGTTTATCAGTATACTCTTTGTCATATCATCATATTCTTTGTGATTTATCTGGTTCCTGATTTCCTTGAATTTAGAGGAATGATGGTGAGTCACTAATGCTGCCCTTAACTAAGCTTATAGAGTTCCTGCTATTTGAGTCTCATGGTAAAATTTTCATCAGTACCACAGCAAAGTAATCTGCTATTTATCTGCAATCTACACATCATTAGGGGAATGGTTTTTCCTCAAGAAAGAAATTGGTTCTACCTACTCTTAAGTTTGGGTGGATGATATAGCTACAATAGACAAGCTGCACTGAATTGATGTGGGTAGGAGTCAGGGAGGTAAAAATGTTTTTTTGCAAAACATTCTCTCAATTTTAGGTACCAAAGGAATGATTTCTCTTAATTATCCCTGCAATCCTATGAAAAAGACACTATCACCTATGCATTAAAATGTTAAGTAACTTGACCAGGGTTTTGATATTAGTATGCTCAGAGCTGAAATGTGACCAAGGTCTGTTCCTATGCTCTCTCTTTCATAACCACAGCTACCCCCATCTTGTGTATTTGGTCTCTGCAAAGCCATGGAAATTTATGCTTATCAAAATATTTTTATCATGAAAGGTAATTAAAATAAAGTGAAATAAGTTCCTCTGTTTTAGTTTTACAAGAGAAACTTTAGGATGCAAATGTATAAAACATGTTTTAACTTGACTGGTCTCTGGAATCAGGCGTTAATATCCTTAAAGGTTGGCAGCAGGGTGCAAATTCCTGTTTTCCATTCTCATATTAGAGCACTGACTTATAAATTTCAGACCTAGACTCTTGAGACTTACAGATTTCAAAGCTGGAAAGCTAAAGTATTCTGTCTTCTATAGGTGGCTTAAGAAAAATAGGCTAATATGTATGTTTGCATTTGTCTTTAATTTTGTCTTTTCCCTCTTAGTTTTTAAAACTATTACGTTCTAGGATTAAATAGTGAGTAGTAACTGAGAAGTATTATGTGAGCATCTTTGAGCCTGAAAATGATTTAGTTTCTATATTCATTTCAAGTGCTTCTTTGAAGTATTCTGTGTAGCTCTTTAATCTGAATTTATCTCTAAGGGTATATGGAGAACAGAAGGAAAGATCATGAAAGGTGTAGAGAAACAAAATGTAAAGACTTTCATCTTTAGGGCTTTTGAAATTTATTTCCTAATCGAGTATGTTTGGTGTTTATCTTTTTATTGCTTTTCTTTTAAATAATTGGCAATACAATTATGTATAACCTTTTCTTTAAGAGACAGTACAACCAAATTGAAATTTTATTCATTTACAGCAATTAAACATACATTTCAGTAACAGGCTTAGTGGTACAAGTTAACATTTTAAGAAGGAGAGGTCAGAAATAGGCATTTTTGTCTGATCTGATCTCTAGCTCTCATCTGAAGATTCTTACGAAGTCTTCTTTAGATGAGTCATCTTCAGAAGAGAAGATCTAGAATAACAAATGGTTTCATTGGCAGAACTGAAGGACTCAGAAGAGTTGCTACATAAGATATTATATGAGTATGAAAGTTATTTTCTCTTTAGATAATACATGAAGTTTAGATATATAGCTACTTTTGCATCATTTCATAAAACATGTGCTAGTGCCTAGTGTGTTCAAGATACTTTATTAGGTGCTGTGCTTCATACAAAGTTAAATATGGAATCAAGTGGGACAGGTAAAGAATTTATTATAACACAAGGTATAGTGACATAAATTGAGGTTAAAACACTGTGTTCTGTAGGTGAGAAGAGGAAAGAATGATTCAATATTGGTGTAACTATCACAGTCCATGGGTTAAAATATAAAACATATTTTTTTAATACTGTAGGCCAAGTTATTCATTTAGTCAGTTATTCATAAATGTTTTGTTACTTTTTAAATCCTTAGTTAATTTTTCTGTTTCCACATATAGTTTTAGCTGCTGTTTGGAATAGGAGTTTTTCTTAATACCCCTGTGACAGTTGTATTTTTTCCAGCTGTTTTCAGAATTAAAATGAAATTGCTTGAAAAATAGTTGCCTTTAAAAAAAAAAAAGATGTATATCTGGAACCTTTTGAGGCTGCTATACGTTGGGTTTAACGTAGCTTAAAAGTCACAATAGCTTTGAAAAGCGTATTGAGTCAGGTGACTTCTCACTGGTTTGTGAATACCAGGAAGCATGGTGGTTATGCGTTCTGATTTGGTCATCTGAGCTCTGCCATCATGAATCTACCAGGGAACTCGAATCAGCAGAAAACATCCAGGTGCCCTAGATTCATAGAAGTTTTCAGTTGAAAGAGACCTTTTAAGTTTATGTCTAATCTCAATTCAAAAAGATTGAATCCTAGAGATGTTAGGAGATCAGCCAGGTGGTCAGAATAATTTGCAGAGATGTTTACCAATTAATATGAGTATTACTACTGTTATTTCTCTGATAGATTTTTTAAATGTGCTTATTTGCTATATAGAATTTTGCCGGCTATTAAGAATAGACATTTAAAGTAGATGACAAGTTAAAACAACATAAGCAGTTTTTATTTTGCATTTCTATCATTTTAATAATGATTATTTGTTCCAGCTGTATCCTTTTCCTGCTATGGGCTTATGCTTACAAGGGCAAACATGATGTTTGATGGCAAAATGAAATTGTAACTAATCATTCACATAGAAATAACTGTAAAGATATTAATTTGGGTGTTTGTTTTAAAGAAAAATATCTTTTAAACAGTTCAGAGAGTTTTAATTCCATTTTATATTGTAAAATACAGATTATATTACATATATTAGTTTTGGATAGGAATGATTATTGTGGTTTTGCATGATATGTTTCATTTAGAGTGCATGTACACAATTATTGTGACTTTTGTCCAGTTTTCATTGTGATTTATGTGAGATATAGAGAAGAATCAGAGTTTTCTCATTTTTCAATTTCTTACTATAGCATGAAAATATCCTTCTTTTTGGTGAGTCAGTTAAAAGAATATTATTGTGATTAATTCAACATTAGATATTCTCCAAGTACAGTTAAAAGAATATTATTCTGATTAATTCAACATTAGATATTCTCAATGTGGTGCTTATAAGACCAGCTTTTACAATAATATATGGATTTCTTATTACAGGTACATGTTGGGACTTGCAGCAATTCCAGCAGTTATACAGTTTTTTGGCTTTCTCTTTTTACCTGAAAGCCCTCGATGGCTTATTCAGAAAGGACAGACTCAGAAGGCCCGTAGAATTTTATCTCAGATGCGTGGAAACCAGACCATTGATGAAGAATATGATAGCATCAAAAACAACATTGAAGAAGAGGAAAAAGAGGTTGGCTCAGGTATGTGGATTTCATATTTATATGAATTTTAAAACTACATAATAATTTTATTTAGAAATTATATTTTAGTTTAATATCTCTAAATTATGTAATGGTTTTATGTTTATAGCCAAAAAAATAAATATATTTTAATTTTAAAAGCAATATAGTAATGTTATAAAAGAATGAAAAAAATGCAAAATGCAACTATCCTCACATAATTAGTATTTTAATTTTTGTGTAGTCTCTTCTTTCTAAATTGGATATAGTTGACATAGTTGTCATCATCTTATGTGTATGGGTATTTTTGAGCGTATGCTTGCTTTATACATAAATTTGCCATATGTAAATATATATATGCATTGTTGCCCTTCCATATTAATTAAAAAGTCAGTGTGAACTATTGCCAAAATAAATCACTTTAGTAAAATTAAATAACTATTTACATGCATTACATTAATTTCCATAAAGAATAAGAATACCTTTACATATGAGGTTTTGGAATAATTTTGTGTTTTCCCGTTTTCATTAAAACATTTAATTATCTAATCAAAATTTTGCCATGTCAGAAAACCAAAAAAGAGGAAATTTCTAGTTAATTATGTTGATGGGTTTAATTTCAGGGAAGAAATCATGTAGGGATTTATAAAGTTCTCAGGCAGGATCTGTAAACTTGACAGTCTGATTTGAGTAAGCGATTTATAGGATGCTCATTATAGGAAAAGGTAGACATTTATAGTACATTTTGTCCAACACCATTAGCCTGTCAGATTCACATTTCCCAAAATTGTATTATTTTCTCTCGACCTTCTTTTTGTCTCGACATTAATTGGTAGCTTAAATGGAGAAGCTGACTCACATTTTTCAAATTATTTTTTTATACCTGAGACAATGCCAAATACATATACCTCTTTATTGTTATATGTTATACACAGGTCTTAGAAGGCCCATTCACTCACCTTTTTCTATCATTTTTGGTGGAGCTGAAGGTTATGCTTTCCTGAAAAGACAGAATGAACACTTCACAGAAGCTGACCATTGTGTTAGCCACAGATGACTTCATTTAACTTTATATATGCATCATAACAGTGTGATGTTATTACCTTCTTCTTGCTCACACCAAAGCCCTAACTAATTGTGAGCCTGTTCTATGTGGAGATCCTTTTTCACAGTTTCAGAGCATATAACCGTGTGCCTGGTATTGTCAGCATTTCTAGAATAGTACATTAGTGCACTTATTAAAGGGAATTTTGCTTTAACAAAGTAATTTACTTTTATAGAATTCAACATTTAAAAATAATGATTTTTAAATGTCTGTTTAAATTACAAGTAACTTCTTTATGATCCTGTCTAAATTCCTCGCAGCAGTATCTTGAATGAAATATGAGGTTTAGTGATAATCAGTTCACTTGAAACCCATGGACTGATAATGTGTGAGTGGAAAATCTTTCAAAGTATTGGTTTATTAAATACTACTTAGAATATTAGTTTTTATTAATTTACGTAAAGAGTAAGACAACAACTTAATAAAAAAACCTTTTCGTTTAAGAGTAGGAATACCGTTGATTTTACTACAAAGCATTAAATATGTAGCTTCATTTTGACCACTTAAAAATTTGTCTAACTATGTAATTGTTTATGATGCACACTGTTTGAGTTTTGTTGACTATTTGATATATATAACTAAATGGATTTCTTCAGAAACTTGAGGTACATAGGATCACAGTTATCTACATCTGCTTTAATTTTTATCATAGAAGTCTTTGGGAAATAGGATACTATTTCTTGAGTGCAGATAAACTATTTAGCTATTTTACCTGTTTCCTAATAATGCATTATATACACATTTGGCACAGGTTTTTAAAAATACTGTAATGTTATCCACTGAATTCTAAAAACATTTGTCTCATGCTTGGGTAAATATTCTAAACTTTGTAACTAATAGGATTAATAATTTATCCATTTCTGGATTTGTATTATTTGAGCACTATCATCTTGCTTGATTTAAAAACTAATCACATATTCTTTTTAAAAAATACAGAAGTAATAGCATTATGGCATGAATGCATGTAGACATTTGCCAGTGTTATATGGCACCAGTAATTTTGCATCTTGTTGTTATGATTGAGAAATTTGACCCCAGTAAAACATGTTCTATACAAGTATGAATTTTATTTCAGCATTGTCATGTCTAGGAGCAAGAGGCTACATCAAGTTAGTTGAAAAATAGAGGCTGGTGTTAGAGCTTATGTTAACAAAGCAGCAGGGTCCTGGCTCTCAGTTTACATTAGAAAATGATAGGCTAGGTGGACAAATAGACATGAAGAAACAACTAACTTTTAATAATAAGAATGTCCTGGTGCAGGGAAGACAAGTCAGCTATAGTGTTGGACGGTTAGACAGCGACAGAGGTTAACCTGTCCATGGATTCCGATGAGGTGAACTTTGAGCCATGACTTCAAACATGGGAACTCTGGGCACTGGGGTGTGGTGGCCTGAAAGAAAGAACCTTGACCTAGCCACCACAGAATACTCAGGTATTCTAGAAGGTTACAAAGACGTCGTTTGACAAGACCCCTGTTTCTTTTAGGGAGCGATGTTTTATTGTTAGTCATAGTGGATTAGTCACCTGCCACCTGTGAGTTTGCCAAATAGGTCTGATTCCAGATCAGTAAACCACATTCTTCTCTAGGAGTTTCCAGTGGATTTGGGACTTGTGACTGTTATAACACTTGCTTATGTGACCCTTCTCCTTTTAAGATTTTTTTTTTTGGCCACTTGAGTTTAAATTTGATCTCTGAGGAAAATCGGCATAGTTTCTGAAGTATATATTAACTTTTTGGATGTGTGAGATGTCAATGTATATGACATTTATTGAAATCTCCTGGTTTCAAAACACTATGTCTTTGTTAGTGAATATGGTGGCTGCTCAGGCTATGTCAGCAGCAGAAGTGAGACTCACAGGCCATGCCGTGCAACAGGATTGGATTGTAATGGGATTCCCTCTCTTCTGCACATGGTATAAAGGTCAACCTCCTTAGCATGTGATTTCTCCACTGTGGGTGGCAAAAAAAAAAAAAAAAAAAAAAAAAAGTTTATGCAAAAAGCAAAAAATTGGTTTTAACATGTGTTTAACACTGTTTATACATCCTGTAGGACTAATAAAGTGAAACCAGAAGAAACAACAGCTTGGTTTGGAAAGCTCCCTGGAGTGGGAGATAGGGAAATGAAGACTAGTCCTGGCTCCACCCCAAATCTGTAATCCTAAAAGGATTTTGGGGGAGTTGCTGAGCTTCAGTTTCTTTTTGGTTTGTAAGAAAAGAGAGCTAAGTTATAACAGCTGCACATTCTGATTTTTTAGAGTTTTAAAAGTCTGTGAGAAATGCCTGTTTGTTTTTTCAATTTATACATACTGTGCAGCAAGCAGTCTTTCATTCACAAATATTTATTGATTGACAGTAGAGATGTGGATGTGGCAGTAAATAAAACAGGTAAGATTCTGGCCTATTCAGTTGAGAAGAGGCAAACATGATATAAAATGTTATATCAGTGAAATTGTGGTAATGGCTTTGAAGGAAACAAGATAACAACATTTATGGGACTACTTTAGGTGAAATGGTTAGGAAAGGCCTCTCTGAAGAGGTGAATTTGAAGAGTGTGAAAGACTCAGCAATGTGGAGAAATGAGGGGAAGAGTGTTCTGGGCAGAGGGAACAGCAAATGAAAAATTCTATGTATCATTAAGTGTATTAGATTATTTTTTTGGAATTTTGATAATAGTTGTAAAGTGTTGCCTAGACTGAGCTTTGAATTATTAGGGACACAATTATTACTTTTAGAATTAAAAACAAATTTTAGTACAAAATAATATACAGATTATTTCCATCATTTTGTTGTTTATCTCTTATGGTTTTTCTCCAGTTTATTTCATGTAACATAGATGTGTATTATTAGAGTTGTGACTTGTGTATACAACAGAGGTAGAAACCTTAGATACCTAGGTAATTGCTTAAGGCAACGATTCATAAACTTTTCACATAGCTTCATAGGTGAAGGGAGAGAGACAGGCCTTTTGGGACCTGGATAGTATAGCAAAAGGCAGCTGTAGTAAGCTCAACATTTATTTGAATTTTAATGTTTTATCCTAGAAATGAACAAAACTTTGTATTTTGTTCTATTACATAACTGTTTTACTTGGCTCTAAAAATGTTTTTTCCTAAATATCTGTAGTGCTTATTCGTTGGTTTAATGTGTTGCATCAGTATGTCATGTACATGCCCTGGGATATGCCTCCCTCAGTTTGAGAGAGATGAACTTAAAGTATCTGGAGTTCCTTTCTTGAGCAAACCATTAGGCAAGGTATTGAAAGTTGGGTCTGCTTATATTACCAGTGATAGGTGGTCATTTCTTAATATACTGGGCATACAGAATGACAGAAAGCCTTTGTCAGGAGCTTTAGCTCGTAACAGTTAGGAATTGTCTTCCACAATAAGAAAAAACCAACAAAAGAGGATTCTTCCAAAGACAGTCTTAGGGAAAAATCCATAAGTGAAGATTGTGTGTTCATGTATTTTATATCACCTTGTTTGATAGTACTAATTGACTTCAATTTCCTTTTTTTAAATTGAGATATAATTGACATAAAACGTTATATTAGTTTCAGGCATACAACATAATGATTCAATATATGTATATATTTGTGAAGTGATCACCATATATCGATGTATTTTTTTTCTTGATTTCTTCCATTTTTTATCCTGTACTGGAGAACAACTATATATTCCTCCTGGGATGAGGTGAAAGGAAAGCCAAGGCTGCTTCTGCTGATAGGCCTAGCAGAAGAAACTCCTTAGGGGGAGCTCAGGGAAAGTCTCAAAAAAGCCACCATCTCTGTTACTCCCCTCTCTGCTCTGCTCTGTGGTATTGAGACAGGATCACTGGAGGGAAAATGTAAATAAGGTAAGCTTTCTCTCCCTAGAGAAACATGCAAATGTTGATATTAGAACCACTACACAAAACAAGAAAAGAAGAAGCAGTATTTTGGGAGAATGAAGTTGTCAGGGCAGCTTCAGTGCAACAACAGATGGAGGAAAGGAAGCAAGCAAGGCAGAGACCGAGTGCAGACCGCAGGGCGGTGGGGAACAGCCTCCCACAAACCTATTGTCTATTTATAGCGCAGGGTCAATCCAGGGAACTTAAAATGTATGTGGGCTTTTTGTGTGTGTTTGTTTTGAAAAAAAAAAAAAAAAAAGAAAGTAGCCTTTTTGAGTGTTCTCTCTTTAAAAAATTATACGTACACACAACTAATACACAGTTAATATTACCTAGGTCACCTAGATCATAGATACTTCCAAAATAGATTTATTGAACGTAAGAATATCAGGGAGAAAGTTGGCCCTGCCCTTTGGTCACTAAAATCTTAATATTTAGGCATACGTGAGTAGTAGCAACCCAGAGACAGTATCTAATACTTCAGAATGAAATTCCATTTAGGCTAACTGGTTGTTGTCACGTTATAGGGCGTTCAGGTTACCTACGCAGTATATAATTTATGCAAAAACATTCAAGTCAATAAGAAATGCATTATTTAATTTTTATCAACTGATCAAATCAGTAATCTGGGTGAATGTGGCTCTGTGTTTTGCCTTTATTGGGTACTTTAGTCTCCAGCCTAGAAAGAAAGAATGTTATAGGGAGGAGAATTTATTCAAGACCTTTCTGCTAGTTGAGTTAAAATTTGATTTGATTTACCTCCAGCTCTTTGGGGGTCATATCTATCGTGTAAAGAAGGGACAGCTGCATCTCTCTCTTTTTTTTTCTTAGAGTAATTTTGCAATTAGGTCATCAAGTCTTATCTTCTCATAAGTTATTTTCTTTTTCTGTGAATTGACATTGCCTGTGGCCATTTCAACAAATATTCTGCAGAGAGGTCGGAGAGGGTAGATATTTATCATATTTTTATAGAAATCCTTCCCAAAGTTTCTTTAGAAATCTAATTCCAGCATAATGACATTGCAGTAGAATGCTCATCGTAGTTGGCATATGCTGCACTTAGAGGAAAGCAGTCATCTTTCTCAATATTTTGGGTAGTTTTGCTTGTATTTTCTTCACGTGGTAGCACTGTGTTGTCTGACCCAAAGTAATGCATGTATGTTATTTACTGGATGAACTTGAAATAGATGTTGACAAATTGTTTCTCAGCAAGATGACCCCCAATTTTACAAATATAGGCAAAACATTTCTATACTGTTCTCGAGGTTATTGTAAAATTGCAAGAATTGTCAAAGTCTGAGGCTGTTGTACATATCTCCTATGGTAAGTAGTAGATTAAAACAAAAGATCAAGTAAAAAGCTGCTTTAATTCTCTTTCCTCATATTAACAAGCTATAAGCTAAAGGAATATTAAAATAGCATACAACTTATGCAGTTTATAGTAAAATTCGCTTTCTTAAGTGTGATGACTTATTTAAAAGAAATTTTATTTAATGCAACATGGCTTTAAATAAAGGTTGCCTTCTATTTTCTAAACCCCAGAGACTTTTAAAATTGTAAGCAGAATTGGAATAGTTCTTGGACTTTACATTAAAATGCCATCACCTCCCCTCTTACATGGGGATAAAGAACAGCACAGAGAAGATTTTCCACTCGGTATACTCATGGGAGAAGGAAATGTTTTTCAGATTACCTGTAGGCTTTCAAGCCATTTTACTTGATTTATATTGAAAATCCAGACTGTCTTAGTAAGTCAATAGGTAATATTTGAAGGCTTATCTTTCTGTTTCTGTCTTGCTAAGATATACTTAAATCTATACCTCATAAAAAGGAATCCATGCTGGGGAGTTTTGGCTGTGTCTAAGTTTTCTTTTTCCGCCAACACATTGCAAAGTTTCTGTTTTTTTAATGCTCTGTATTTAATGTAATCAAAACAGGAGGGGGAAAAAAACTAACAAGGTAGGTATTTCAAAAAGAATATAGTTCTTAGATTGCTGCTTCAGAGTAGTTCATTTCCAACCTAACAAATCCATCATTCAGCACAGATGATAGTCTGCATTGTAAATAAAACCATACCCTGGGGATTTTTTTTGGAGAAGGGTTAGAGGAAGATCCTAAAGAAAACACAGTTTTCTCCATTTCAAAGGCATGGATACATGGGCCATTCTTTAGTGTTGGGACTTTTTAGTGGTGACAGGACAGTTCCATCGATGGACTCTAGAATCATAGTATTAATTGCCATGTAATGTGCTATCTGAAGAAACTTGCTTATTTACAACTATCAGAAGAGCTCTTCTTGAATGTTTCTCAAAAATCAAAGTAATCGCTCTTAATTTTATTTTTCTAATATTTTTCAGTTCAGTTTGTATTTAGGAGATGGAGTAGTCAAATACCATTAGTTAGTTTTCTCTTTCATGTATCATTCTACCTCAGGCCCACTAAACCCTCTGGTCTACCCTCTGAGCAGTATTTTTAATCAGTTTCTTACTGAACATTTACCAAAGATGTTTCAGTTACCTTCCTTATCAGCATCTATATTTCTTGTAATATAGTAGCCACCATTAAGAAGATGTGTAGGAGAAAATTACTAGGTTTCTGAAGCTAGAACAATAAATTACCATGCAGCATACCTCGGAGATATTGCAGCTTCACTTTCAGTCCACTGCAATAAAACAAGTATGGAAGAAAGTGAGTTGTCATCTTTTTGCTGGTGGAGGGTCTTACCTTCAATTTGTAGAAGACCTAACATCTGTGAAGCACAAGAAAGTGAAGCACAATAAAACAGGTATGCCTGTATAAGTCATACTTTTAGTATAGTTTTTTTTCCTCCCTGAAAAAATATTTTTCAAGCTATTTCCTTGAAAATGACTCCCACTCTACATCTCAGAATAAAATAAACTTCAAAAGAATTTTTTAGAGAATGGAACACAATAACTGCTCTTTTCTAAAGGAGAAAGGGTAAGAGACTTTCAAAGCAAATTTTGCATAAAAAGCAGAGAACTTTTGTAGTTTTAACATTATATTTTAATAATGCTAGTGTGAAAATACTAGTAACAATTACTATTTATGGAATGCTTATTTTTGTAAATGTGCATACATATGCACACACACATATTCTCTTTCTCTCTGATTCTTAAAACAACCCTCTAATTAGACATTATGATTCATATGGTACTGAGAAAATGGAGAGCTGTCCAAAGGTCCGACAACCAGGAATTGAAAGAGGCAGGATCTGAGCCCCAACCCACTGCCTCTCAAGTTTCTCCTTGTTCTACTTGGCCAACTCTGCATCTCATGGCACCTCTGTGCTATGCAGTTTGGATATAGATATGGGAGAAGAAATAAGGCACGGGCCTTGCTCTTAAGGAGCTTAGAACCTGTCAAATTTCCTTAAGAATGTCCTCCTTTTGTAAAAGGAAAAGACAGAAAACAAAATAGAAACAGTAAACCTTCAAAGTCCATTGACAAACTAATTTAGGTCAGTTGCTTCCACCTTGAGAGCATATTTCCCGTCAATTTCCTCTTCCCTACTCTTTGTCATTGCCTGGCCTAGGTCTGGTGTTTATGCTCTCTGCCTAGGTAACAGTATCCACTACTGTCCTGGCTAGTATGTCCCATCACCATCTACCCTCACCATGGCCTCCAGAGTTACCATCCCAACACACAGACAGGATCATGTCCCTTTCCTCTTCAGAAACAAGTTCCTTAACTAGTTATTAAATTTCCTTTAAAATCTGGTTTAAATTTATCATTCCAGTTTATTTCACTGGAGCCAAGGCTCTGTCATCATCCCGAGAGAGAGAGAGAGGAAGTTGCACCCCTGTTGACTGAGTGCCTGGGCCCTGAGGGGTGAGGTGGAGGCAGGAGTTCCTAAGCTTTGCTATTTAATCCAACCAGTGCACTCTGTAAAGAAAATGTAAAAATTGTCTAACAAAAAGAATATGTTAAATTTGAGCACTCGTAACATATTCTGTGCTAAAAAGGCCTTTTGATACTATTCTTTATTAGGAAATTTAAAACAATTCATTGTTTGGTTTACTTTTAGACCTTCTTTGAAAGTCTGAACTAGAAATGCTTAAGCATTTCTTCCTATTCAGTATATAGTGGTATTATTTTTGTGTTGCACAAGAGTAGAAAGTCTATGAATTATATAAAATCATGTTTAATCTGAAAGAAAGAACTAATGTAAATATAGTAATACGGATATTTTAATTTTGCTTTTAATATATGTTTGAGGCTGTCTTCTTTGTTGGTAGATAGACATTAATTTTGATGCTTTATTCCAAGAGTTGGCAAATTTTTTATGTAAAGAACTGGGTATAAATGTGGCCACACAATCCCTTTTTCAACTACTCACTCTGCCATTGTAGCACAAAAGCAGAGATAGTATGTAAAGGAATGAGTGTGGCTTTGTATCAGTAAAATACAAAAAAAAACTTACTTTTTTGTGCCTGTTAGGTTTTACTCTTTACAAAATTAAGAAGCCAACCAAATTCGGTCCAGGCCCTTCTCTAACTAGTCATTAAATGTCTGTTTTATCAGTTGCCTCAGTTTTTACTAGGACTAATTTGGGGTGCTACTTTCTTTTTCTTTTAATTATGTGCATTGAAGCATTCAACATGGTATTCCCTAGCAGGTGTGTTTGCTTTACTTTCTGTGCAGGTGGTGAAGTTGTATGTGTGTGTCTGTGAATGTGTGTGTGTATGTGAATGTGCACATGGTGTATAGTCACAGAAGAACCTAAAAGACAGTGGTAGTTGAAGCAGTGAGCCTTCATGAGACCCCTGTTCAGAACATATTGTTTTCTTAACAGCTGAGCCACAGTCCTGCATTTTCACAGCCTAACAGGTCCATCATGACACACTCTGTCACATTTGATCTGATGGGGTATTAGGAGAGGCAAGGATCACTGGTGAGAGATGGGTCTTATCATCGGATGCTGTGGCTGGCTTGATTCCTTTTTTCACATGGAAACAGAAATCTTCCCTCCCTTTCCTTGGATTAAAGTCAAAGCAAAATGATACCCTTTGTGGAAGACAAAATGCACAGGACAAGGAGATGATTTTATTCAACCTGTTGCAATAGAGAGAAGGTTTTATTAGTGTGGGACTTTTCAAAGAGAAAGGAAAGCTGAGATTTTATAGAACAGATAAGAGAGTCCTGGGGAAGGGTGGAGGTGGGTCTTATCTGGGAATGGGAGAGGGCAGGTACCTTCTTTCTCTGTGTCCCTTGAGCACCTTGTTAATGCATCTCCGTGGCAGGCAGCATTCAATTTTCATGCCCCCGTCCCACTAGCAACTCAGCTTTTTTTGTCTTTATGTCCCCACCACCAGATCCAGACCCCGTCTTGCATCAACAAGATACTTAATGTGTGTTTCTCTGATTGACTTTCTACTCAGGGAAGGAGTAAATAGTGATGTCTGGTCTTTGACCTCTGAGATTTAGAGGAGGAAATGGAGTTCTTACAGCAGGATAAACCTTCCCTGTGTGTGACTCAGGCATCCTGAATCCCTGGGGAACCCTGAGTATTTGGTGAGAAGGAGGTGTAATTCAGTGCACAGCGACTAGTTGTTGAATGATCCTGCTTCCAGGGGCAGATTGATATGTTTGGAAACTCAGTGTGGATTTTACTAAGACTATTTGGAATTTATTTGTGTTTACTCTTGTTCTCTAACATGTTGGGACCAATTTAAAAACTCAGCTTTTCAGGTCAAACATTGGTGAGTACAGTGAAATTTAAAATATAAAAGTTATAAAACCTTATGTGATTTATTATTATTATAGAATTAATTTTAAAGCAAACCCTTACTATATCTAAATCTGGGAAGTACCATTTATAAATGAACGAATTGGGCTTTTATAATTATGGGTAACAGATTATAATTCAGAGTAGGCCCTTAATAATATAAGTATGCACATTCCATGATGTGGCAGAATCTTCTATGAAAGAGGAGTCTTATGAAATCCAAATATATTTTCATTAGCAATTGCTATAATGGCTTTGGTACTCTTAAAACTAATGACAGTATTGACCATAGAATTGTAGTCAGAACGTTAGATGTGAAATTTGATAGTTGTTTTGTTTCTGCTACTTATTAGCTAGTTTATATTTAGATGTACCCACTTCAGGATGTAATCGGAGACTCATATTCTTCAAAAATGTTCTGCGAAAAATGTTTTAATTTTACCTTTTGAAACAGCTTAATGTCAGAATTTTTATTCATTTCACAAGAATTACTGAAATAGAGAGGGGTCAAGATGGCAGAGTAGGAAGATCCTGAGCTTACTTTCTCCCACAAACACCCGCAAACAACAGCTACAAATAAAATAACTCTTTCTGAGAACGCCTGAAGACTAGCAGAACAGATTTTCTACAACTAATGATATAAAGAAGAAGCCAGATCAAGACAGGCAGTAGAGGCAGAGATGTGGTCTTCTCAGGACCCATACCTCTGGTGCAGCAACATATAAGCAGGAGGGGAATATCATGACTGCAGGGGGCCCCTCCTGAGAAGTGAGAGGTTTGAGCCCCACATTAGGCTTTCTGGCCTGGGATACCTGCACTAAGAAGGGAAGCCCCCATAACATCTGGCTTTGAAAACTAGTCAGCCAGCCATACCTCTAGGAGAGTCAGAGGGCTATAGAGAACCGAGATACTACTCTTAACAGACTCATGCACAAACTCATTCGTTCTGAGTCCCAGTATTGATGCAGTAGTTTCAAAAGCACCTCAATCATACATGAAAGAGATACATTGACTAATTTTAGGGTGAGTGCCAGAGAGGCAGAGATCAGTTGGAAATTTCTTTGAGGATGAAAGCACTGCTGGCACCATATTTTTGTTTATTTTTACTCTCTACCTGATTGGCCTGGCATTGGCAGGTGCCAGTTCTGATGCTCTTTATTAACATTGCTGATACCATTAACCCCACCTTGGTGTTATCCTGAGCACCTGTCCCACCCAACCTGCCCAACCTGGCTAGGACCCAACCAGAATGATTTCAGCTCTGCCACACCTGGCAGGCAGCCTTGGCTGCCACCGATGCCCCTCCAAAGTGGCTCCCTCTCAAAGGGGCCAGTCCCCACACCCGAGTGTGGATCAAACACTTAAAGAACTAGTATGAAGGTGAAAAGACAAAAGTGGTAAAAGCAATTATAACTACAGTAATTATTTAAAGGATACACAAAAATATGTAAAGTATGAAACCAAAGCATGTAGTTTTAGAATGTTTTTAAACTTGACTTCGACTTAAAATAGACATATATATGTGCATATATATGTATAGGCTATTATACATGAGCTTCATGGTAAACACAAAACAAAAACATACAGGTACACAAGAGATAATGAAAAAGGATCTTAAGCATAACACTATCACAAGGCAAGAAAGCAAGAGAGTTAAAAAGGAATAGAAAGGAACTACAAAACAGTCAGAAAACAATTAACAAAACTGCAGTAAGTACATATCTATCAAGCTTACGTTAAATATAAATGGACTCATTTAATCAAAATAAAGAGTGGTTGCTTGGATTAAAAAAATGGCCTATCTATATGCTGCCTACAAGGGACTCGCTTCAGATGTAAGAACACTCACAGACTGAAAATGAAGTAACAGAAAAAGATGTTCCATGCAAACAGAGACAAACAAGAGAACTGGAGTAGTTATATAGTTGACTATTGAATAATGCAGAGGTTAGGGATGCTGACATGCCACACAGTCAGAAGTTTTAGTATACCTTAAGTCAGTCCTCCACATATGCATATTTTCAACTACACATCAAAAATACAGTTGACTCTTGAAAAACATGTTTGAACTGTGTGAGACCACTTATACACGTCACCTATACTTCTGTCAAATAGATTTTAAGACAAAGACTACATTAAGAGACAAAGAAGATTATTATATAGTGATAAAGTGATCAATTCAACAAGAGGATGTAACACTTTAAAACTTTTATGCACCCAACATAGGAATACCTAATTACATAAAGCAAATATGAACAGGCATAAAGAAAGAGATTGACAAGATTATAGTAATAGTAAGGGACTTTAACCTTCCACTAACATCAGTGGATAGATCATCTAGACAGAAAATCAGCAAAGATAACACTGGCCTTAAATGATACATTAAACCGCATGGACTTAATAGATATGTACAGAAAATTCCATACCAAAACAGCCAAATACATATTTGTTTCAAGTGCACACGGAACATTCTCTAGGATAGATCGTATGTTATGCAACAAAACAAGTCTCAATACCTTTAAGAAGATCGAAATCATATCAGGCATCTTTACGAACCACAACAATATGCATCAAGAAATCAAATATAAGAAGAAAACTGGAAAAAAACACAAATACATGGAGACTAACATGTTAATAAACTAGTAGGTTAACAAAGAAGTCAGAGTAAATCAAAAAATACATTGAGACAAATGAAAATAGAGGCACAACAGTCTAAAATATATGGGACACAGCAAGAGCAGTTAAAGAGGGAAGTTTATAGAAATACAGGCCTGCCTCAAGAAACAAGAAAAATCTCAGTCTAACCTTATACCAAAAGGAACTAGAAAAAGAACAAACAAAAGCCCAAAGTTAGTAGGAAGATTATAATAAAGAGCAGAGCAGAAATAAATGAGATGGACTCCCCCAACCCCAGAAAAGATAATGAAACAGAACTGGTTCTTTGAAAAAATAAACAAAATTGATAAACCTTTAACTAGGTTTATCAAGAAACAAAAAGGACCCAAATACATAAAATCAGAAAGAGTAGAAGTTATAGCTGACACCACAGAAATACAAGGGATCATAAGAGAATACTAGGAACAGTTATATGCCAGTGATTGGACAACCTAAAAGAAATAAATTCCTAGAAACATACAACCTTCTAAGACTGAACCAAAAAGAAACATAAAATCTGAATAGATCAGTTAGTAGTAGCAAAATCAAGTCAGTAATCAAAAACGCCCAACAGACAAAAGTTCAGGACCAGAAAGTTTTACAAGTTAATTCTACCACACATTTAAAGAAGAATGAATGCCTATTCTCAAACTTCCAAACATTGAAAAGGGAGGAATGCTTCCAGACTCATTCTACAAGAGGCCAGCATTACCCTGATACTGAAACCAGACAATGGTATGACAAAAGAGAATTGCAGGCCAATATCCCTGATTAACATAGATGCAAAAATTCTCAACAAAATATAATGAACCGAATTCAACAGTACATTAAAAGGATCATACCCTTGATCAACTGGGATTTATTCCAGGATAAGATGGTTCAATATCTGCAAATCAGTCAGTGTGATATACCACATTAACAAGACCAAGGACAAAAATTAAATGATCAGATGTAGAAAAAGCATTTGACAAAATTTAACATTTGTTTATGATAAAAACTCAAGAAAGTACAAATAGAAGGAACCTACATCAACATAATAAAAACCACAACCCACTGCTCATACTCAGCAGTGAAAAGCAGAAGGTTTTATCTCTAAGATCAGGAATAAGATGAGGACCCACTCTCACCACTTTTATTCAACATAGTATTGGAAATTCTAGCCATAACAGTAAATCATGAAAAGGAAAGAAAAGGCATCCAAACTAGAAAAAAAAAGTAAAACTGTCACTATTTTCAGATAACATATATAGAAAACGCTAAAAGCTCCACCAAAAATCTATAGAACTAATAAATGAATTCAGTAAAGTTGTAGGATACAAACTTAATATGCAGAAATCTGTTGCGTTCCTCTTATACACTACCAGAAAGGGAAATTAAGAAAATAATCCCATTTATAATTGCATAAAAAAGAAAATATCTGGGGGGTGGCACCATAGTGTAGTGGTTAGCACATCTGCTTTACACGCAGAAGGTCCTAGGTTCGTGCCCCAGGTGGAATCATGGACCATACCCCAGGTGCACCAGGCCCTGGGTGCACGCCGTGAGTGTGTGGCAGGAGATGCCCCGCCTTCAAAGATCCAGTTCTTAAGGGGAAACGGCAACATCCATAGGTCAGGGGTGGAAGGGGGGCAGGATTAAAGAGGGGGAATAAAATATATATATATATCTGGGAATAAATTTGACCAAGGAGGTGAAAGACCTGTACTCTGAAAACTCTAAGACACTGATGAAATTGAAGGTGACACAAATAAATGGAAGGATAAACCATGCTAATGGATTGGAAAAATTAATATTATTAAAATATCTATACTACTACAAGCTATCTGCAGATTCAGTGCAGTTCCTATCAAAATACCAATGGCATTTTTCACAAAAATAGAACAAGTAATCATAAAAAATTTATATGGAACCACAGAAGACCCCAAATAGCCAACAAAATGTTGAACAAAGAAGTATCATATTCCTTGATTTCAAATTATACTGTAGAGCTCTATAATAAAAACAATATGGCACTGGCACAGAAACAAACACATATCAATGGAACAGAATAGAGCTCAGAAATAAACTCATGCTTATGTGGTCAATTTATGACAAATGAAAGAAAATATAATGGGGGAAAGACAGTCTCTTCAATAAATGGTGTTGCATAAGCTAGACAAAGACATGCAAGAGGATAAAACTGCACAACTTTCTACACTATATACAAAAATAAATTCAAAATGGATTAAAGACTTAAATGTAAGACCTGAAGCCTTAAAGTCCGAAGCCTGAAAACCCCTAGAAGAAAACATAGGCAGTAAATTCTTTGACATTGCTTGTAGAAATATTTTTTTGGATATATCCCCTCAGGCAAAGAGAACAAAAACAAAAATAAGCAAATGAAACTACATCAACTAAAGAAACTTTGCAGAGCAAAGAAAACCATCACCAAGATGAAAAGGCAGCCTACCGAATGGGAGAATGCATTGGCAAATGGTGTATCCAATAAAGGATTAATATCCAAAAATATATAAAGTGCTCAGACAGCTTAATATCACTCCCATAAAATAAAACTCAAACCATCTGATTAAAAAATGGACAGAGGACCTGAATAAACATTTCTTCAAAGAAGACAATACAGGTGACCAACAGACACATGAAAAGATGCTGACCATCACTAATCATCAGGGAAATACAAATCAAAACTGCATTAAGGTATCACCTTTCATATGTCAAAATGGTTTTCAAATAGACAAGAGATAACAAGTGTTGGCAAGGATGTGGAGAAAAGGGAATCTTCATGCACTGTTGGTGGGATTGTAAACCGGTACAGCCACTATGGAAAATAGTGTGGAGATTCCTCAAAAAAATTGAAAATAAAGCAACCATATGACCCAGCAATTCCACCTCTGGGTATTTATCCTCCCAAAACAAAAACACTAATTCAAAAAGATATATGCACCCCCATATTCATTGTAACATTATTTATAATAGCCAAACTATGGAAACAACTTAGATGTCCCTCAATAAATGAAAAAAGTTATGTTATATATGTATATATGCATATGCACACAATGGAATATTATTGAACCATACGTACAAAATTTTGTCTTTTGCAACAACCTGGATGAACCTAGAGGATATAGTGCTAAGTGAAATGAGGTAGAGAAAACAAATACTGTATGATTTCACTCATCTGAGATTTAAAAAATAAAACAAATGGACAAACGAAACAAACAGACGAATAGGTACAGAGAACAAACTGATGGTTTCCAGTGGAGAAGCTGGTAAGGGTATGGATGAAAAAGTGAAGGGAATTAAAGAGGTACAAACTTTCAGTTGTAAAGAAGTCACAGGTATGTAATGTATAGTATGGAGAATATAGTCAGTAATATTATAGTAACTTTGGTGACGAATGGTTACTAGACTTACTGTGGTGATCACTTCATAAGGTATATAAATGTTGAATCAGTGTTTTACATTGATTCAACATTTACATTCAAAATTTTAGATTACTGTCTTTTCGAATAATATGTTTTAGAATATGAAATCTGTTATCCTCATATGGATGAATGGCTGCTTACCTATGCAGGTGACATTTCTGGCAGCAAGGAAAGAATAATAACATTTAAAACTCATTTATTTTAAAGAAGAAGCTTGAAAAGCAATCAGAATTTTCTTATTTTAATTTATCTGTTAGCAATTTGTTTGAAATTCTATAAAGAAAAATTATTTTTTGAGCATTTACCATATGCTTTTTACTGTGCACAGCAGTTTACATGGCATTATTGTATCCATTAATTCTACAAAAATCCTGCGAAATAGTTGGAGTGTTATTATTATACTATTTTTGAGGTGGGCAAAAAACGAGGCTTAGAAAACATAGGTTTCCTTGCCTAATAAATGGCAAAAGTCAGAATTCAAACTTGTTTTAATTCAGATGCATATTTTTAATCATTATTACCTATTTCAATGAATTTTAAGATTTTTGCATATGAAAAGTATTAACATTTTAGTACATGTTTTAAGATGAACTTAAGTATTCATTACCATTTTATATAAACAATGTATCAGTTTATAGAGAAGCATAGGCTATTGAGTTTCTTTCACAGTTTTTCTTGAACTGTAATGTATTTTCACATCATTTTACTAGTTGGAATTGAACAAAATGAAGCTCCCTTCTATGCCTAGTATCAGTTCATTTGTTTATAGTTTCTGCCCTATTAAGATGAGCTCCCAAAGAGAATTTTTCAAGCTTTTCCTGACTCAAATCAGAGAAGTTTTTTTTTTTAAATAAAAATTGATCAAAATATGTTTATTGAATATCCTCTATAATGGAGGAGAGACGGTTAAGAACTCAGACTGGCGTTTATAAGGCTAGGATAATTCATTCTTCCACAAACAGTATTTAATGTCTTACTATGTGTTAGGCACTATGCTAGGTTCCTGTATGACTTGCTTCCTCACTTCCTCAGGTCTCTTAATCAAAAGACACCTCATCAAAGAGACAACTCCTCAACAGAGTTTTACAATAATAATAGCTGTCGTTTGTTGAATACTTTCTTGTGCCAAATACTATTCTTAGTCCATACTATTCAAAATTTAACTCATACAATTCTCACAGTTAAAGAGGTAAATACTGTTAGGATACCCATTTCACAGATAAAGAAACAGCTTCAGAGCAATTAAGTAATTTGCCGAAGATCACACAGCTGGTTAAATGGCAGAGCCAGGATTTGATCTAAGTAGTTGTCTCTTAACCACCATACTCTATAGCCTCTCATACTGAATAAAATAGACAAGGTCCCTATCCTGATCAAACTTATTTCTAGCTAAGAGACAGTCACTGCCTAACAAAATAAATAAACAAGACACTATCAACTGCTGTCATTCAAATTGAAATTATTCTGGGGAGTAATAGGGGACTATTCTAGGATGAGTGATATAAAAATGACTCACAGATATAGGGGCAGACAACAATGGGATTGTGTGGACATGGTAATACGGTAATACGAAAGGAATCAGTTAAACTTATTCAATCATGTGAATGTTCTGTAATGTTAGCTGTTAATGTTACACTTATGTAGTCCTTTGAAGTACACAAAGTGCATTGTTTCAGAATACATTTTTTATGGCACTCAGTTATATCAGTGATGTAGGTTGTCATGTGATACATTTTTATTTCTTTTAATGATTCCATTAACCAAAGAAGAATAGTCATCAGAATCATAATTTAAACAATTAGAAGGATTCGTTTATTACATCTTATTATTCAAAACCTAACATGTCCCTTGAATACTTGAAAGAGATGAGTTTAGGACATATAATCGTTTTACCAAAGGAAGTCCAACTTCATAAATAGATAAAATAATTGTCTCATAAAATATAGTTTACCAAAATATATATGATGCTAAAATTCTCCTGTATAGAAGTGATGATTCTTTTATATTTATTTTGCTATTTCCTGTATATTTTAAAGTTTGGGGAATTGATAAACTTAGAACGGGACCTATGGTGAGTGGCAAGCTTGCAAATCCATTGGCAGCAGAACTTTTATTACATTTATTTATTCATTTAACAAACATTGGGCACCTGCCAAATGCTGCACTCTGTTCTCACTGCTAAGATTACAACAGCAGCCATAGCACAGACTCTGCCTTTGTGGATCTACATTCTGGTGAAGTAACACAGTCAGTAGAGGAATATATAACATACTAAGGAGTGTTAAGTATAATAGGAAATGGTAAAGTTCGTGGCGGAGAGAGTGTTAAGAGCCTGGGGGTTAGAAAGTTGAGGGGTTGTCTCTTTGATGAGGTGCCTTTTGATCACAGACCTGAGAAAGCGAGAGAGGAAGCCATGCACGTGTTTCCAGGAAGAGTGGTGCGGGAGGACCAGCAGGAGAAGGTCCCTGGGATGAGACTGTGCTTGATATGTTCAAGGAAGCCAGTCCTGCTGACGTGGAGTGAAGGAAGTGGAGAATATTAGGAACTGAATCTCAAACGCTGGTTGAATGGCAGATCATGGAAACGACCTATATTAAATCATTCACCTTAATATATCTGGAGCCTAGATAAAGTGCCTGGATCTCAGTAATTATTTATTTGAACGTGGCATTTAAGTTTAGGAGGATATATAATCCAGGACACTTTTGGATTATATTTCGGAAACAACTTGAAGTGACTTAAATAGAGCTACCTAAGTGTAGCTTATGTAAGTTAAAAGTTAAGCTTCCTTCTTGAGTTTGTATATGAATACGTGGGCTTTATTTTCAGCTTGTCCCTCCCCATATGCTGGCAAAAGTAGCTATTAGAGGTTCTAATTTTGCCTTAAGTTTTACTTCTTAGCAACATAATGCCACCATAGCATCCCTCTCCTGATAATGCCCCAAAAATTTCAGAGAGGGCTCTTATTAGCCTATGTGCTTCATGTGCCCACCCCTGAACCAAATGGTAATGACTAGGGTTTATGGTAGCTCAGTCCTAACCATTCCAAACAAAATGGACTGAGAATTGGGGAGAGGTGATTCTCCAAACAAGTGTTGACAGATAAAATATGTGCATGTAGAAGAATAAGAAATGGAATCCTAAATTACATTGAACTCCAAACTATGATGGTCAGTTTTATTCTAAGGGTGCATTCGTACTGAGCAGCTCTGCCTGCCAGGTGAAATAGTAAGCTGCCCAGTGACACTGGCCAGAGACCTCATTATTGAGAAGATTTTGATGTGAATGACTTGCTCTGATAAGGTACTGTTAGATAGAAGGATTGGGAATATTTTTACAACAAAACTAGGAACAACTTTTAGAATGCTGCTGTTTTCAGCATCAGAATCACCTCTGTTGAGAAAAAAAGGCAAAGAATATAAGTCACATGAGAACAGGCTTTCTGTATATCTGTCTTGTTTTTCATTCTCTCTCTAGAAGCTTAGCACTACTATACATGAAAATATTACATTAATATCTACTAAATGATAAAAGCCTGTGATAAATAGCAATTGGGGAGCTGAGCCAGAGTAACTTATATTGTGTTGAAGTATTCTCTTTTTAATTTTTATGCAAATTGTTCTAGCTCATGCATTAATTATATCACATAACTATTTGGGGCTTCAACTTCTCCAACTATTAAAGAAAATAAGTGTTTAGTGTTAATGGCACAGTGTTGAGATCTTTTTTTTTTTTAAAGTCTGTCCATTCTTGTCATTTCTCTCTCTCTGTTCCACTCTTCCCCTCGCTCCCTGCCTCCCTGTCTTCCCCTCTCCCCCTCTTCCCCTCTCCCCCTCTCCCTCTCTTTCTCTCCCTCTCTTTCTCCCTGTCTCCCCCTCTCCTTCTCTCCCCCTCCTTCCCCTCCCCTCCCTCCACCCTCTCTCTCATTCACTCATTCACTCATTCACTCACATTGTCTATTAGATCTTTCAGGACTGAAACTGTTTAATACGTCTTTGTATTCCTGTTGCTGACTTCTCAGTATATATTTATCAAACTGTTAAATTGAACTTTTCCAACTTGAAAAACCTATAACTATTACTAATTGTGTTTTACTCTTAATAAAGGAAAGTTTATGGATTATTACCCTTTAAATAGCTTGGTTTTATTGATGTATTTTAAATGAAGGCTTAGGCATTATTGGCTCCTCCTTAAATGTCAAACCTTCCTATAAAGTACAAGATTTATGCATTGAAAATAACAAGACATTGTTGAAAAAAATTAAAATCTAAATAAATGGAAAAAAAATGAAATCGAACCTTTACTTTGCACTGTATACAAAACAAAAAGGATTAGCTACAAAAAAAAAAGCATCAAAGACCTTAAGAGCTAAAACTATAAAACTCTTAGAAGAGAGCAGAGGGGAAACTCTTTAAGACATTGGATTTGGCAGTAATTTCTTTGATACAATACTAAAAGCGCAGGCAGCAAAAGAAAAAATAGATACACTGATCTTCATCAAAATTTAAACTTTTATGTGTCAAAGGATACTGTCTAGAAAATGAAAAGACAACCTACAGAATGGGAGAAAATATTTGCAAATCCTATACCTGATAAGGGTCTAGTATCTAGAATGCCAGAATAATGCTTATAGCTAAACAACAAAAAAGACAAAAATTTTAAGAGGCCAAAGGATTTGAAGACATTTTCCATAAAAGATATATAAATGACCAATAAGCATATGAGAAGATGCTCAACATCAGTATTTACTAGGGAGATGCAAATTAAAACCACAATGAGATACCAGTTTATACCAATGGAATGTTTATAATTAAAAATAAGAAAAGTAGTGTTGGTGAGGATGTGGAGAAATTGAAACCCTCATACACTCCTGGCTGGAATGTAAAATGGATCAGTTGCAATGGAAAATAGTTTGGCAGTTCCTCAAGCAGTGAAACATCAAATTTACCATATGACCCCCCCCCAACTGTAGATACATACCAAAGAGAATGGACAAAATATGTTCATACAAAAAGTAGTACACAAATGTGCATAGTAGCATTAGTCATAATATAAAAAGGTTGAAATAACTTCAATGTTCCATCCACTGATGAAAGGATAAATTAACTGTGGTATGGCAATACAGTGGACTGTTTTCAGTCATAGAGAGGAATGAAATACTGATACACGGTGCAACATCGGTGAACCACGAAAAGATTATGATAAATAGAAAGAAATCAGGCACAAAAAGGCCACATGTTGTATGATATCTTTTAGATTAAATGTCCGGAGTAAGCCAATCAATAGAGACAGACAGTAGATTTGTGGTAGACTAGCTTTTGGATGAGGGGTGTGGGATTTCTAAAAATTAGGGTATAGGATTTCTTTTTAGGATAGTGAAAATGTTTTGGAATTAGGTAGTGATGATTTTTGCACAACTTTGTGAATATGCTAAAACCACTGAATTGTATACTTTTAAATGGCGAATTTTATGGTATATGTGAATTATATCTCAGTAATTTTAAAAAGCATTCTCATACTTGGATGGTAGCACATTAGGGTCTAAGAGACCTTAGTGCAGTATTTTATTCAGCCTGATTGTTTTACTGAGGACAAATTTCTCAGGTTTTAAAATAGTCTAGATTAATTATCTGATTTTAGGTAATTTTTGCTAATTATTTGATTGAATTTTCTTGGAAAAATCACTCTTCCCAAAACATAGTCATTTTCATAAAATTTTGTTTATTATAATGATCTCTGAGATAAAAAGTAACTGGGTCGAATATAGCTTTATGATAGTAATCTCATTTTGTATAGGAAACTGCTAATTTAGAAATATTTTTTGTAAACTGGGATGAGTTTAACACTTGATTTTAAGTTATTCAGTTGGAATCTTTTTATGGAATTGTTAGGTGAATTTTTTTTCTCAACTCGTTGTTTTAGTATATGTATATTTCCATATAATATTCTTGTTTGCCAAGTTGTAAAATCTTCCCCTTTACAAAAGGGATAAACATTTTTCCTACTTAGGTAAATTACTGGGAGCTAGAGACCTCCACAAATGTTGGTATTTTATACTTTGCATTTAGTTGGCTTACTAGACATTCACACATTAGTTCTTTAGTAAATGTCATTTGCTGTGGGACCAAACATACATATTTATCCATTATTCAACACGTATATCAGGAGTTTACTATTTGCATGTTACAGTATTCAATGCATTGTGGTATACAACGTTAAAAAAAAATTCTTGTCTCCAGGATCTTTTGTAAGCTACAAGAGAAGATTAAACTCCTAAACAAGGAGGCAGAAAATTGGTGTTGTATAATGTTTGAGTGTAGGTATGTTCTAGATTTATATGAATGTTTATGTCTCAATAGACTGCATTTTCTCCTTATTTCTCTTGAAATTATGCAGTACTGTTTAAATACAAGACCAACTAATTGCTATCTGTGTAACCATTTGCAAGCTACTTAATTTTCTTCCGAAGTATTAAATCTCTTCTGTAAAATCGGGTACTGAAGTCTGCTCCACACCATTGCTGTGAGTCATGAATGAGACAGAGTATGTACAGTGCCTGCTGCTATGAAGCTACAGAAAGTAAGAACTTATTAAAAGTGGGTTCCTCGTCCTTTGTTTTGTACAAGAACAGGCCCACAGTCAAATAATGAGCTTAATTTCATTATACTTTGTGCGCGCGCGTGTGTGTGTGTGTGTGTGTGTGTGTGTGTGTGTGTAATGTTTGACTTGTTTACCATTAAAGGTAATATAGTGGGATCAGCTTCGCAAAGAGACAGACTGTAGTAAGTTCAAGGCCTGCCTTTGATGCTCTATGACCTGGTTAAGTTACTTAACATCTCTGAACTCAATTTCCTTATCTCTAAGATGGAAATAATGCTGTCTCAGAAGGCAGTAGTAAGATGTAAGGGTTCCTGGCAACTTACTGTAATTATTCATTGTTGAATTATCAGCTTTTATAACCTTCTGCTCAGTTTCTTAAGACTTTTACTTTGTAGTGGTTTCATGAATCGATGTTTTCTGATGTTGTTGTTGGCTGTAAATTCACTGTTTAGTGGCTGCTTTAATATTTGCGGGAATTGATGGCAGCTCTAAGGACTTAGGTAGTAATTATTTAAAAGAGAGAAAATTTTGGAAGACATAGTTACCATTGTAGGTATTTCAGGTAGACCCTTACTGGTTTTCTTAATTCTATAAGGGTTAAGCATGAAAAATGAAGACATTTCCTTTCAACATCATATTTCCATATAATATTCTCTTTTGTTATGTATCCTAAATGTATAAGCCTAAACAATCCCTCAAAGACTACAGGGGCTGAGGGGGAGCAGAGACCAACTAGGAGGCCCTCCTGATCTCATTTGATCTACAAAGTACCAGAGGGTTCTGGAGTTGCCTCAGAATTTGTTTAAAGGAGTCTCTTTCAGAGAATAAGCTGCAGTGCAAAACAGTATCTGGGAATTAGAGCTGAGAATAAAATGCATACATTTTTGCTCTAATTCACTTTGGGAGAGTTTAGGAAACACTTTAAAAAATATGTTAAAAGTAGCAAAGGAAGTCGTAGACCATAATAAAAAACAAAAAGACCTTTAGCTCTTCCCCTGCATTGAAAAACAAACCATCAATCTTGTTTTGCTGTAAAGTTTGTCAAAGGATTACTTCATTTTGTTGGTAACATAAAGAAAACTTTAATTTATCCCTAGATTTGTGAAATTATGATATACTTATTTGAGTAAGCATAGGAAAGAAATACTTTCCATCATCCAGTTTTTCAACCTATAGTTTTCTTTATGTGTGGCATAGTAAACAGATTAAGAACATGAACTCTAGAAACAGACTACTTGGGTTTTAATCACAGCTGTGCAACTTTGGTCAATTTAGTTGACCTCTTTATGCTTCAGTTTCATCTTCTGTAACAAACATGGAGGTAATTGTAATATCTCTCGCAAGTAATTATTTTGAAGAATGAATGGTTTAATATGTAAAGCTATAAGAATAGTGCCCGACACATTATGAACTCTAACCAAATTTAGTTTTACAGTTTAGCATGCCAACAAAGTAACCAAGGGTGTATGAAAAGTAATTGTGCACCTTTTGCATTTTTAAAAGTAGGTTTCATACAAGGAATGAAAAGTCATATTCTAATCCACTATGCGCCAATTTATTCTACTGTATTTCTTGAAAACCACCTGTTTTTTTCTGTCATTATTACAGGCGATAACCTATTTCATTCACTCAATAAATATTTCTTGATTGCCTACAACATTCTAAGCAATGGGAAGAGTGTGGCAAACAATATTGTCTGCCCCTAATGAGCATTCATCCATCCTTTTCCCTCCCAACTGTAATTTTAGACCTTACTTAGCCTTTATAGAAAACAATCTATTTTATTCAGATTTTTTTCATCATTTAATAAAACCATTTAACGATTTGGGCTACTCTCTTGGCAAATAGTATTTTAGAAGCTATCCTTCATATTTATCTTTTGATTATACAAATTTCAAAAACATTTTTATTGTAGTTGCCACTGCATATTTTTTTGGTATCTCTTTATGTCTGAATCATCATAGAAATACCTTTAGAGGGGATTTTTCTGACCAACATCTTTGAACTTATAAACTGGAAAGCAAAAAATTAGAAGTGACATTTTTTGTCAAATGTTCTCCAGCAAATGCTTCTTACGGTATTGTCATTCAGTCCCAGTTGCAGAGGTGCACTGTCTCTGACTACTAAAGTGTGACTTCCTATGGCACTTTCTATTCTAGGAGACTACAATTTGATTCCGAACAGTTGTTGGGAAGCCATGATCTGTTGTTCTGAACCATTACTGAACTAGGATACTAACCAACTACTTATGTTTTGGAAGCAGCCTTATTTATGGCATAGACATCATTTCCTTGCTTGCTTACACTGGGAAAAATGTTTAAAAACAAAGGGAAAGAATAAAAGATAGAGTCAGGTTATGTCCTAGTGATCTTTTGCAGGTAAGAGCGATCTGATGATATTAAAGCTAGATTTTAGATTCTTTGTGGTCACAAACATCTAATAGGCATAAACATCACATCTTTAAGCAACACATTCTGACATTTTAAAGTCAGTGGTTATGTCTCCCTGGCTTATACTGGAAACGATGCTAATTTCCACATCTGGAGTCAAAACACTTGCCAACTGGCAAGGATAATTTAAAGAATTAACCCATTGTAAAAGATGTTTTTTAATAGCCCAGCCAGTCTTTTTTTTCCTAGTTCCATTTCATTTCTTTTTTAAAAAAAATTTATTAGTTTCAAGTATACAGTACATTGGTTAGACATTTATATAGTTTATAACATGATCCAATTTTTGAGGAAAGAGTATCTGTTACCAAATGGCAAAAGAACATCACTAATATCGTCTCTAGCATTCAAAGATGGGAGACAGATGTTACTAATAAAATATGATAAACTCCTCATGGTTTTGTTTCCAATAAAACACAAATGAATTCATGGTTCTAAAATTTGAAATGGCAATCTAATTTAGTAGGTTTGTGTTGAAAATCTGATTTTTAAAAAATTGATGTGAGAATCTATTATGTGCAACTTTTTTTTTTTTTTGCTAAGTATAAGTAATATTAGTGGGAAAAAATGTCATGAAGAAAATTAGACATCTGAACTATTACAACCTCTTGACTCACTGAGATGTAATAGTTATTAATGTGACTCTGAGTTTAGAGGAAACAGAAACAGGAATCTCAGTTTGTAACTCCTGCCCTGCTTGTGCCTAGGTACCATTGATGGGGCTGGCTTCATGGCTATGTACCATCTATAGTTGGTCAGGGCCCCGCGCTCAGAAGGACCTTGTGCTGGGGTTAATGCTCTGTTGTCACTGTTTTGAATGAGGGGCCCACATTTTCATTTTGTCCTCGATCCTACAAATCATGTAACCTATCCTGGCCATGGATAGGTTACTTCTCTGAATTTTAGACAAGGCAGCAAAGGTCTTTGATAGATCCAAAATTCTGAAGTTCTGTGAGTCTCAACAGTTTTCTAGAGGCTTTGAAGTTCCTGGTTCGCCCTAATTTAGTGATTCTCAACTAGGAGCAGTTTTGTCCCCTGGTAGATGTTTAGCAATGTCTAGAGACATTTTTAGTTGTCCCTGCTCAGAGGAAGGTGCCGCGGGCATCTAGTGGGTAATGGGATGTTTAATCCTGCAAATGCTCTGGACAGTTCTCACAACAAAGAATTTTTTGGCTCCAAATTTCATCACTGTCAATATTGAGAAACTCAATGTAACTCTTATTTGTGTCTCCAACACTGGTTCTGACCAAGGGAAGTTACTCAGTGTTTGCTGAACCAGTGGATGCAGTCTAGATCTTAGGTGGTTGTAGTCCTTACCATATGCAGACCGAAGTATGAATCTGGTAATTTCTAAATGTAATCTAACATTTGCATGAGGTGCAATACAGAGATGCCATCATGAGGCACTTCTTCTTACACTTACCCACTTACTTGCCAGGCCCCCAACCCCCTTAAAACCTTCTCCAACGCACAATAACACATGCTCACACTTGGTGTTTTTCCAAGACGCCCTTGTATTTCTGCCACCTGTTGTGCTGTGGGCTTTTTACAAAATCTTTTTACGACATTATGCCGGTTGCTGTAATTATGCAATGTATCAACTATTTTAAAAATTTAGAGAGAGTAATATTAAAAAGGAGAGGTTTCAGTGACAATATAAGTTGGATGATTTGGAGAGATTCAATAAAGGTGTCACTAAAGAAAATTGCTCTTGAATTAACTGTAGGCAAAATATCTAAAAGATTTTAGAGAGAATCATTAAAATTAGACCGATTCTGTGTTGAATTTGCAAAACTTTTAAGTTTTCACTGTTCTTTATGGATATTGAATGTCTATGGATAGACAATTACATCTGTGGTTTAGGTATGTACCTTTAGATGACTTTTCTAATAATTAGTGCATCAGGCAGCTGGGCTTCTACTGTATTTTCTGGTAAAAAAAAAAAAAAAAGAAAGAAAGAAAAAGAATATAATTAGATATTTCACTCTCGTAGAGCCAAACTACTCTCAGCACAGTGATGTCTATAATTTTCCTTACTTAACACCACTTTATATCTTAAGATATTTCTTTAGCTTGTGATTCCACAAACATCAATATAAGGTCTATCTCTTGCCAGATGCAGTACTGAAGTGTTCAAAAGCTATTTGCTTCCTTTTTTTGTTTATATATTGTCTTCCTTGAATTTTCCACATGCCTGTAAATTAGAGGTAATGTGTCACATTTTTTTAGAATTGAACAAGTATGAATAAATAACATGATTAGAACTGTAGTCAAATCACTTGATTTGAAAATGCTATTATGAGGTAAGAGGCATCTGTGTGATTTTCAGATTTTTTTTTTTTTTTTTTTTTTTTTTTTTTTTTTTTGTGGCCTGGAGCTGGCCAGGGATGCCCTCCACCCACCTTCCACCCATGAGGGCAGGATGGTTTTTAACTTGATGTTATCTTGGTAGGACTCAACGTCCCTGAATGGGACTTGAGAGCAGAGTTATGAATCTCCTAATACTGAACTTGTTAAAAGAAAAAAGTGAACACCTTTTTAATGAAAATCCTTGGTACTTTTTGTTAGCATTTCAAAATACTTTATAATGTCCTATTTTCCATCAGTTGTTAAAATTTTGCAGATACTGTCTAATGACTTATAGGCATAAATATCTTTGGCTATAAAAGAAAAGAAAAGATTTAACATTTATGATCAAGCACATCAGTTCTTTTTTAAAAAGTAGTTCAATTTAACAAGTAATATATAGGTATAGCTTCCTTTTAAAAAGTTAGAACATTACAAATAAAGCTAAATTTCTCTTGGACTTTCTGAGTCTCATCTGATATGGACTCAGAATGTATCCTTCCAATACATACACATATATAACCATATTGATTTTTTATGATTGTGGTATTATACTCCATATATTGTGTGTATTGTTTAGTTACTTGTTTGCTTTGTTCACTTAAGTTGAGGCAGTTCGAATCAGATCTTATATAAATCTAGTTCATTCCTTTTAGCTGCTAGAGGATATTCCAGGTATGAATATATTACATTTTATTTATCTGTCCCTGTGTTAATGGGCATTTTATTTTTTGATATTGGTGCTGTAATGAAATAGGGTTTGTTTGAGCATTTGAATATATGTTTCTCTAGGGTAGGTCAGTGGAAATAGAATTGTGAACCATCTGTATCATAGCATTACAGTAGGGTTCAGTGGTAGATTCTTTCTAAATTACATGGTATATAGGACAAAAGTCATAGAATCAAAGCCTTTTAGGAATTAAAGTTATCCAAGTTGTAACCACTTGATATGAAGGATTAGTTAATTTATTTCTCCATACTCTTAATATTTAATATTTTTTACCCTGGAGCTTCCTTCATAACTTCCGCTGTTCCTGATGAATTAGTAAAATTCTTTTGGCTCAGCCATTGCCTCTACTTTCAGTAACAAAATTTCAGACAACAAAATGTATACAAGGAATCATTTAAGCTGGTGTGTTACTATATTCAGTCTAAAAAATTAAAACTATGTTTTTTTTATTAAAATACTTTCTTGAAATGTTTTGAGTGACTAATTCTTTCAGAATTATACCTATGTTGTTTTAACACTGGACCTTTGGATAGTGTTTAAATACTTCAGAAGTAGAAAATACTTAGATTTAAAATTGAGGGTTTCCTGCAAAACCCATTTTGTGTTTTAAATGTAACATAAATGTGTGAAGTGTTGTGTTATTTTCCTTTAATTCTTACAGCAAGCCTAAAAACTTGATAATATTTTTCTCACGTTATAGTTGTAAAAGTTGATAGAGAAGTTAAGTAACTTTCTCAAAGGTCATCCTGTTAAGTAGAGCTAAAAATTCAAAGCAAAGCTTATCGCAGAACCACGTACGCTCAACGTGCTATAGAAGGCTGCCCTTAAACACTTTCATTTAAAAATGAGTCTAGTTTCTGGAGGTATGCTTAATTTTAATGATTTTTAAAAAACTCAGTTGATTTCAGGCATAATTGTAAATAAAAAGGTTTGGTTCTAGACAATCAGTTAATTTTGTATGCTTTTTTTAAAAAAGTAGTCCGAAGAACTTACTAAGCTTTTGGGACATTGTAATTTTATTTTTACTTATTTATGAATTATTCGCATTCTGTCATAGATAAGACCTTATGCTTAAAATTTTCATATTTTGAAAGTAATACATGAAAAATATTCTAAATTAAGAAAAAACGAAAATTACCGGTAATTCTATCATCTCTGTTTCTAACAGCAAAACAAACAAATGACTGCTCCCTGCTCCCTAGCATGAGCCTGTGTAGCTGCACACTGAGCACTTCTCAGACATGGAGTAGGGGAAGGAGCAGTTCAGTAGTTTCAAGAAATTCTTACACTGGTCAAGTCTAGTGTAAAAGAAAAAAAGTTAATAAATAGTTGGACACACATATCTGTTTGCCAATTAGAAGATCTGACTCATCTGAGTCATGTGATAATTCTGTTTAATTTTTGATGAACTGCTGTACTGTTTTCCACAGAGGCTGTCCCATTCATTTTACATTGCCACCAACAGTAGACAGGGTTCCAGTTTCTCCATATCCTCACAAACACTTGTTATTTTCTGGTTTTATGATAGTAGCTATCCTGTATGAGGCGGGGAAAGTTGACATTTTGGAAAAAAATAATTTAGGAGAAAAGAACAGATAAAACCTTGTTATTCAGCTATAAATTTGCCACTAAGACATTTCTTTTTGTATAACTACAGATTGCTTGTATAAGCAAGATAGATTTAGATAGAAGGGATTTCCATTTTAAAATTCATATTAGCAACTTCATACTGTCTGTGTTTTAATAAAATTAGCTATATAAAATTTGAGAGAAGCTAATTTAGTATCATACTATATCAACTACACATATTTCTAGAGTAGTCAATATAAGTCCTATAAAGTATATTTAAAAATCTCACATTTTATGCCTTCGTGGATGCTCCTAGATAGATATCAATTACTTTATCAATTAGCCAGTTGTCTTTATATTGGTATTTAACAGGGAAAGAATAGGTGGAAGGTAGGCATGTTAAAATAACGGATTCTTTTTCAGCAAGAAGTTCTTCAATTAAAAAAAAAAAGTTTACATTGGTACTTACTTATAACAGTACCTATCCCTCAGTGTTTCCTATAGCACAGCGATACTATTTTGTTTTATTCACTGAACTGCAAAAATAGGTGTAGCATACAGTCAAGTACATGGACTAAACTCTTGCAGGCTAGTTTCTAATTCTGATTCTGCTACTTAATAGCAAATTATTTGCTCTCTGAAGGTGATAAATCAGTTTACTCAACTAGTTTTATATTTTAATTTTATTAACTTTACCTTTACTTTTAAAGATATTAAAGCAAAAGGTACCCAAAGTTTTTAAAATATCAAAGAGTCCGAAGGCTTATAATGCAAAAACAGCAATGTTCAACTTGTATTACCTCCCATCATTCTGCTTCACAGAGCAAATACTTTACTCGCTAAGGTGATATTCAAATATAAAATGATATGTTTATACTGTTATTTCTCGACTCATCATTTTAGACCATATATATTATTGTTAAAGCAAAAAAGGGCATAACTGATATATGCGATTAATCTCTTAATGCCACACTGTACCCTTTGCACCCTTACTCTACAATCACCATATAGATCTATTACTTCTTCTAGGAGTTACAAGTTGTCTCTTTTAAAACAATTAAATGATTTGTTTTTAGAATATTTTTAGATTTATAGTAAAATTGCAAAGATAGTACAGAGAGGTCTATACACCCCACACCCAGTTTCCCTTATCCTATATTAGTATGGCACTTTTATTACAATTAATGAACCAGTATTTATACATTATTATTAACTAAACCTCATAACTTTATTCAAATATCATGGGTTTTAGTTAATGCCTTTTCTGTGTTCCAGGATCCTATCCAAATCACATTACATTTAGTCATCATGTCACCTTAGGCTCCTTTGGACTGTGATAGTTTTTCAGACTTCCTTGATTTTGATGACCCTCACAGATATGAGGAATACTGATCAGATATTTTGTAGAAAGTCCCTCAGTTGGGATTTATCTGATGTTTTTCTCATGTTGACTTTGACCCTTTGACTGTCAGGTTTCACTACATATGGTTACTCTCCCATTCCCTCCTCTCCTTTATATTAACAAGTCACAACCCCCACTTACAGTTTGGAAGTTATTCTTCGTCACCTCTTTGAAGACAAGTATCTACATAAATTATTTGGAATTCTGCATGGGAGATGTGTCTCTTTTCCCCCATCAATTTATTTATTTAATCACTCATGTGTTTCAGTATGGACTCATGGATATTTACATTATACTTTGGGTTATAATTTAACATACTTTATTTCGTTGAATAAATTCTTTAGCATTGGTCCTTTTGTCCCTTTGACATACTCATGTTCTTTTGAGGTTTTGTTTTTAGCATTTCCTTAGTTTCTCTACAAGGTGCTCGAGTTATCAATTTTTTTTTATTTCTTGTCCCAGATCTAGGGTCAGTCATTCCTGTAAGTTTCTTTTATTGGAAGATAGTTTTAAAAAGCAAGATCTGGTCCTTGGTATGCTCATTGCTTCTAGGCTCTCTCAGCCAAGAGCAGGGAAATATGTGTGTATACAATTCCACGTAGGTACACATATCAATAAACATTTCTACATGTAACCGTGTATACCTATATTAAACTAAATATGAGTTAATACAGATATCTCTAAATAGTAATGGTAATAATAGTAATGTACACTGAGTGAAAGCAGAGGGGAGAATTTATCCATTGAGGAAGATATTTTAAGTATACATAGTTTAATCAAAAGATAATAAAATATAGAATGCCGATATTAGTGCTAAATCAGTGCTAAAGGTTGTATATCATAAAACTAAAAGGATTTTTATTCTTTTTTTAAACTTTTCTTTTTTGTATGCTACTATGTATTGAAATCCAAGGAGAGACAATAGGCTGTGAAGGGAGAAGGAGGAAGGAAAGGCAGAGAGGAAGACTGAGAGATTGATTAATTCTCAGAATAATATTGCCACCTCATGGCCTTACAGCATTTCTATTAAAGAATTTTACATTTTTATTATGAATTAGGATGTCTTAGTCATCATGTTCTCTGTATGAAAATAGACAAGGTTTAAATAAGAGCTCTGTTTCTTATTACCTGGGTAACCTTGGGAAAGTTTTCTCTGAATCCGAATGTTTTGATATAAATAGGAACAGCAATACCTGTTTTTGTCATGAGGATTAAATGAGATGATGTTTGTAAAGGGCCGAGTTTGGTGATTGGAGTAGAATAAAGGATTAGCAAATGTAATTTCCAGCTTGACTTGTGTATTGAATACCATTGAAAGGTCCAAGGTTTTTCACCATTTGCCTAGTATGTCTTTTGGAAGCTGGATTAATTCTAAGACCTCAAAGTTTGGGCGTCATCTAGATCTAGCCAGCATATGTGCTTCAAACTTATTGTCTGCTTTGTTGAAAAAAGAAATTAGACATTTAATTCATTGTTCATTTTACCTGATTTTAAGTTTGGGTTTTTTTTTGTAAGAAAAACTGAATTTATAGAGTTTGTCAGTAGGATTGACTCAGTTTCCTCATCTGTAAACTTCATTGGGTTGGTGTGGGAATTAAATTAATACATCTAAATGGCTTGAAACAATGCTAGGCACACAATAATCACATAAAAATGTATTATAATTATTGTTCGCATAAGTACAGCAGCAGAATAAGGTGGTAGATATGGATATTGCTTTGGAATTAGGCTACTTAGGCATAAATTCCACCTCCACCAATTATTAGTCTTTGGATAAGTTACATAAACTTTCTGTGTCTCAGTTTCCTCATCTATAAAATGGGAATAATTATTTCCATTTTATTGTATTTTTTTATTGTGATATTACATGAAATAATAAGAAAATTTTCTTTGTAAGTACTCAATAAATTATAGATTTGGTAGATTTCTTTTTAAAATTTTATTAACTCTATTGAGGTGACATTGGTTAATAAGATTACATAAGTTTAAATGTACAATTCTATAATACATCATCTGTATGTTGCATTATGTGTTCACCCTAAATCAGGTCTCCTTCCATCACCATTTATTTGACTCCCTTTACCCTCTTCTGCCTCCCCTTCTTTCCCTTTCCCTTTAGTAACCACCATACTGTTGTCTGTGTTGGTAAGTTTTTTGATTTGTTTTGCTTGTTCATTTGTTGTTTTGTTACAACATGGATGGATCTAGAGAATATCATGCTGAGCAAAGTATGTCAGACACGGAAAAACAATATGATTTTACTCATGTGAGATATAAAACAGCAACAATATCTTTCTTAAAGTAAAAAAACAATTCTTACTGAGAGTTTCTTCTCTTTGGAGAGGATTTGGTTTTTTATATCAGGAATTAAAGCATATCAAGGAATTGTGTTGATGTTAGCCCCTTTGACAATCCACTTTAACAGGAGTCTTGGAATTAGCTATGCAGTATGCAGCAGCATGCCTAAGGCACACCAATCCTAGACTTAAAGATTCAAGAACCCTTATTATATAGGGGTTTGCCTGCAAAATAACTCTAACTTTGAAATTTGGTTCTTGCTATCAGCTGCCATTCATTATTCGGTTAACTCTTGTTTTCGTCTCTTCTTTTTCTTGATCCTTGGAGATTTTCATTACTTTCTTAAGAAGCTAGCACTGCATTAAAAATCATGTGTTAAAAGTTAAGATTCTAGTTATTCAATAGAGTAATTCATACACTATTCCACTTGAAGTGAAAGTTAAGGCTAGCATAATTCATAAGCTCCCTTTGATAAGTATTGCTCTTTTTAAAAATCATTTTATTCCTGATTATGTAACTGTTTCAATTTACAGAAGGTTTTTTGTGTGTGTGAACTGTATATAAATTTCTATTTCTAGATCAGTGGTTTTCAGATATTCTCTCTGTCCCATCTCTATTATGATCCTGTTGTTCTTCACTAGGGGAGAGAATGGAGGTGGAGCACAGAGCGGGTCAGTGAGCCTGTGAGTGGTATGTCCATTAAGTGAGCATACTTCTCTTACCTACAAATCACAGATCTGAATTATTGATCCATAGTTTGTGTTATGAATAATCACACTTTATACTGCAGATTGGAATCTCATGTGGTTTATTTTTTGCTCTGCTGAATTCCAGTAAAAGGAATGACTTTTTTTCCCCCTCTGTTAAGTCATTGTGTGGGTTTATAAATGTTCAGATGTGGTTTATCACCACTTTTATCATTGATTCAGTTTATGTTGAGGCATGCAGGTTTTGGAAAAGTCTTTTTTTTTTTAAGATACTTTTTATTTTACCCTTGAAGACTATAGCCTTCAGAGATAAAAAAAAAATTAGACAAATACTATATGAAAAGTTGCCGAATGAATTAATTCTGACTTGTAATAAGTCAGATGGGCATCTTTCAAAACAATTTCAGGATTATCATAATGCAAGCCATACAAAACAGAAGTATCTTTAACCCCAATATCCACCTTACAGAAAGTCCTTTCATCTAATGGTGTACTGGTGATTTACATTATGATAACTGAAATTGTTCACTGTAAAGTGTAGTCTTCTGAGGTTTTTTTTAAAGATATAATTAATTGTGTTTTTACTATCAGAAGATCTAAAACTGTGAACTGTGGGAATTGTAATTCATTAGTAATGCCTCATTTTATATTGTTAATCGGTTACTATTGGTAAATAATTAGATAGTATTTTAATAAACTCTTAAATTGCCCGTTAAACTGATAATGAAGAGTATTGCTAGCTATCATAATTTAGAGTTCTTTGAATTAATATCAGATTCACTCATTTAAAAAGCAGAATTACTTGTTTTTAAAATATAATGTCCTATCTGTTCAATTTACATTAATACTATCCTTATATATAAAGTGGTAGCATAAGGAAATATTTAATTTAATTTAATTTGCAAGTTACAAACATGTTAACTGCTTTAAATTCCTTTTTATGGGAGGGGGTGCGTAAAGGGTAAGTTAATAACAAAAAGAAACTGTAGTAATTGTTGCTATAAGGAATAAAAAAATTTCTAACTTTCTTTGCTTAGCAGTTTGTTACTCCAGAAGCCTCCAGAAATTTTACTCTTGAAATTACTAACACATGTTTTCCTTTCAATGCTATCACTCATATTAAGAGCCATTATGATTTGTAAGGTTGGGTACTTCATAAAAATGTCATCTCCTTATCTGAAGTCAACAGCTGTTTCAAGTATTCCAACTGAAAATAAATTTAATAGTGGAGACTTATCCCATAAACTTGTGGTTTATTTATTATGAAATGGATATTTGTGACTGTTGGTTAGTAAAATAGAATAAGGTAAAAAATGGTTGTTAACCCATATGTTGTTTTTTTTTTTTACTGTTAGTGTTTCAGTGTTTAAATTGTTCAAAATAGATTTTTTTCCCTGAAAATACTTCATTTTATGAAATAGTATCAACTAAAGATAAGTGAATAGATGTGAACAAGATGATTTCAAACTAGGTACTTTCAGTGACTTAGTAAAAATACAACTTTTTGTTATTTTGTTTTGCTTTTTAAATATAGTTTATTGAAAAACTGATCATTCAGATTATACAAGAAATAAACCCTGGAAATATCTTATTTCTATTTACATACTGCAGTACTGTTGAATTTAAACCCTATATGAAGACATGACTTTATAGCTAGAGTCTCAAAATAGATATAAAAATGGAAGGATATTGAGCATCATTAACAATTTTACACATTTTATCTATTTTCAGTAATAGTACTTGTTCAGCACCATGTGATTCTAGAATTTTAATAAAGGCATTTAGTGAAGTATAGACATTGAAACATTCCTTTGGGTTAGATCAAAGTCCATATAACATTTTAAGAAGTCTTTTTATTTTTTGACCTCAAAAACTTATATTTATTTATTCATTTTTTAAAAAGAGAACTATGACAAAGGTATCTACACCTTGACTCTCTCTCTTCCTGCTCCATTTCTTCCTCATTCCTGGAACTGGACCCTGGTTGGCCTTGACAGACCTCTTAGATGAGGTTAGCAACACTGAGGGACATGTCTTCAGTGGATGTCATATAAGGTCTCCTTGTTCCAAGATATCCTGTTGTCTTTTCTGTCATGATGTTGATAGTCACACCCGCTTATGGCCAAAATGTCTGCCATAACCAAGTCTGTGTATATATGATTTTCCCTGTTGGTGGGAAAGTCGTGGTTGATGACTGAAGCCACCTGTTGCACATCAGTGCCTCTGGCCCTGACAACTTCAGTATATGAGGAGACAAGAGGACTTAAGCATATATGTAGGCAGTCCAAGGTCAAAAGGAAACATTCCTTTACCCTCACAGACCTTGGGCATGACATATTTTTCCCTAAGTTGTTAGCTTTCTGGGGGGAGGGTGGTTTGGGGGTACTAGTTGGCCCCTTGGAGAGGGGATCACCTTGGAATAACATGCTATTTAGTATCTGTGAGTGTTCAGATGGATATTTTGTTTAAAAGGAGAGTTAGATCCTTTCCTGGACATTATTGGAAGGTCACTAATATAATAGTCTATCATGTAATTCTTTTTAATCTCTTAACAGTTTCATATTTCTTTTATAAGCATTACTAACCTATTGAGTCATTTAGTTACAGGACTTAACCAGGAACCAGGGTCCCTAACTGAGGTTTCATCACTTATTTTTTTGTGCTATTTGTATTTGCTTTAATGTATTTCTAAAAGCCTCTTTACATTCTTGTATATGTATAATAAGGTAGATATAATAAAAATTGTCACTGTATAAAAATGCTAACAGCCAGGGGAAAGGGGGACAATGTGATCATTGATTATATCTATGATGTTCATTTGATAAAAATTTACTAGTTATTTGGAAGAAATGCATCTTTTCCTGGTGTTGAAACATGGGGTCCCATTTGCTCTATTGGTCCTAACGGAGGAGACATTGTGATGTGATAGGTTGGCTCATTAACAGATTCTTTAAAATAGTATAACTTGAGTTCTCTCTTTCATATTATACTTAAAGGTCATATTTTGATTAAAGTAATACTTTGATTAAAATTCTGAAAGATATTTGGATGTCGAACACACAATACAATATATAAGGACATATTATTGAATTGTACACTTGAAACCTATATAACTTGATTAACCAATGTCACCCCAATAAATTAAAAATAAAATTCTGAAAGATTTCAAATGTATTCATCCTTGTTTATAATTTGTTTATTAAGATAAAATTTATATACCACAAAAATCACTTTGTTTAGATAATATAAAGTGTATCCTTGGATCAAGCCTGACTATCAGAAAGTTATGATTTTGGTCCATATAGTTTTGACCCATCAGAGGTTTGCCTTTTCTCAACTAACAGAATATTATTATTTCACTGGCTTGCAAGGAGAGTGAAAAAAGCTTTATGAAACCCCTTCATAAGGCATTTTTGTAACTCTAGTCTATGCCATTGCCCATTTAATGCCTTTTAAAATCTCTTCATTTACTTCCCTCAGTAGACTTTGAATCCTTCAAGAGAAGGGATCACATCATATTATTCTTAGAGTCGTAAGGGCCTAAGAGAATGTCTGCTTCATGGCATGTGCTCAACAATTTTGTTGCCTGAATGAATGAAGATAATTTGTTCTTTTTTTAAAAAAGACTTTTAGAGGAAATTCCAGAATTTCATTCATTCATTTTCTGTTTATTAGTGCACACTATTTAGAAATTTTTGTTGTTGTTGTTGCTATGTAGTTCCATTTCTTTGCCCATTTTCAGTTGTGATAGGCAATATCTCATTATTCTTTGTGTTTGGCATCGAGGCAGTAGGGTGAAAAACACTATAAGCTTTGGGGTTAAACAGAGCTCATTATGAATCGTGGCTTGGCAATATTTTAAAAATAGGTTATTGGATATGTTACTTAACCTTAGTGCCATCTCTTTATTTGTTAAATGAGTACCAGGTAGTACCCACTTCATAGAGTGGTTGTGAGGACTGAGACAATGTACATAAAGCACTTAGCCTGACACATATTAAGTGCTCAATAAAACAAGTTTTATTGTAGTTGATTTTCCCTTCAGGCTAAATAAGCCTAGTTTCTTTAACCAGATCAGTTAAAATGTAGTTGTCCAGTGGTTCAGTTATTCTCCTTAATTTTGGTTACCTGAAGGAATGGGATAACCTAACCTAGTGAAAATGTGTGTGGTAAATTAATAAGATCATATAGTTAATAAAGTCTTCTGGTTACTCATTTGAATTATTCCTTATTAATTATGGGAATTTCTTTTCTTGCTTTGAACTTTTATTATATTTACTCAGTTATTTGGCCTAGTAAAATAAATTGTCAACAAATATGTTGTTTCTAAAATTTAAGATGACTAATATCTTAAAGATGTTATATTTGTTGTTGAAGAAGTGGTCAGATTATTTTTTATATCAGTCTACATTCATTTTGTGATTATGTGCACAATTTTGGCAAATTTTATTCTATTTATAGACTTCTACATCCCAGTGATGCTAAATAAAATGAATTTTGCAAGATTGTAGTTTTATTGCCCTGATGAGTATCATTAAGTTCCAAGAATAAAAATGCTGACTTAAAGGTCAAAAGGCCTGCATTCTTATTCAGATTCCCTTGGTAATTTGTTTGTGACTTTAGGCAAGTTATTTAACTTTACTGAGTTTTATTTTCCTCATCTTTTCCTGACTTCTCTACCTCACAGACTCATTATGAGGGTGAAAATGAGGAAATATTCAGAGACAGTGAAACTGTAGGAATCTAAGATAATTATGTTTGCATAAGAAAGTGTTCTGTGATGTTATTCTTTATGATAAGATTATAGCACATGCTAAAAGAGAAAACGTCTACTCACCTGCATTTTTATTCCAGGTCAATTTTAAAATATTCAGCAACTGTTTTTAATGACTTTTTATAATACCCTTTGACACAAAATCTTCAAAGTCATCATATAATGGATTGTTATTTGTGTCTTCTCCCCAGTGTTTGCTGCTAGATTGGATTTTAGTAATGCACTGCTTTTAGTTGAAGGCCCAGCTTGAGTAAATATCAAAGTAAGTAGACAGAGTTGAGGAAAGTTTCTTAAAACAACTGAACATACCAGTGTTTATCTTTACGTCATCCTTTTAGTGAGTCCAAGAGACTTCTTTTTCCTCAGCCATATTGATGTATATATAAGTTAACATAATTCTCCTAAATGTCTATGCCTTCCATATTGTTTCCTCTCTTGATAAATATGGGGAACTTTCTGACCTTGGCGAATGCATTGTAGTCTGTGTGGGGGGCCGGTCACTATTCAGCATTTCTTAGTGTTCCACTGAGATCAAGTAGAAGTGGAACACTATGAACTAAATCATATCCTTAAAAATTCATGTTAAAGTCCTTAGAATGAGATTGCATTTGGAGATAGGCACTTTACAAAGGTAATTAAGATTAAACGAGGTCATATATATGGACCCTAATCCACTATGACTGATATCCTTATAAGAAGAGAATGAGACACCTGGGGTGGGCATGCACAGAGGAAAGACCATGTGAGGACATAGGGAGGAGATGGCCATCTACAAGCGAGGGAGAGAGGCCTCTAGAGAAACCAGACCTGTTGGCACCTTAAACTTGGACTTCTGTCCTCCAGAACCGTTAGAAAATAAATTTCTGTTTGTAAGCCATCTAGTCTGTGATACTTTGTCGTGAAACCTTGGCAAACTAATACGTGGAGTCTCCCAGATTTCAAGTGCTTAGTGCTCCTAGTATATGTGTCAGCCTCTCGGATTGTAAGAAGCATCTTTAAAAGACCCAATAATCTGCATGAAATTCAGTTCCAATTTGAATTTAGTAGTGGTTTTACAGATTTTACAGCTTGTAAGTTTTTTTGTGTTTTTGCTTTTTTTTTTTTTCCCAAAGGTAGAACTGATAGTAAGGCTACTTTCAACATGGAGAAGACAGAGGACAGTATTTGAGGTAGTCCATTTAAAAGTTTACTCTTACATCGTTCATAGTTTGATATACTTTTCTACTTTAAAATTTTGGAGGAATTAATGCAAAGGCTTAAAACCTCTTTAAGGCACATATACAAGGTGAATTTTTCTTGTGCTTTTTCTTTGTTTTAAGCATAGCTTACCTATATTAGTAGTTCACACCAAGTTATTTACTTTTCTGATGTTACTATTAATGAAACAGTAATTTATGTATGATTTGGGGGGAAAATAACCCTCTTCATCCCTTAATGATTTTTAGTTGGCTTAATTTTTATTTTTAAATATTAGTGCTATTCATATTCCTTTTCTCTGGCATGGCAATTTTTACATGTTTTCATATACGATGCTATACAATTGTAAAAGGCTAGTATGTGCATCATATCATCCCATCCTCTCAAAAACCTGTTGAGATTAGCATTACTTTATTAGTTTTCTGGGAAATTATTCTCAGAGAAGTTAATGGTCTTTTTAGAGTCACATAGTGAATTCATGGATCCCATGTTTCCCAAGTCCCCATCCAGAGTTCTTTTTCTGTTTCTTAGGCTCAGGTAGACTAAGCCCTAAGGAATGAGAACTGCATTTGACATGTGTGTGAGAGTATGTGTGCGTGTGTGTGTGTTTTCTCTTAAATTATTTATAGTCCCTTTTTTGCTTCTGTGGTAATTTTGCTACAAGTATCTTAACTGTAGTAGTAGTGATATGTGTATGTTTTTGTGTGTGTGTGTGTGAACACATGCATGTGAACATGCATATGTGTGTGTGTGCATCCGTATCAAAATATAGCTCGAAGCAGTGAAAAGATTATTTCTTATTATCTGTATGTTTAGATAGCAGGATGAGTATAGTTTCTGGCCAAAAAAAAGATTTTATGAGACCTACAGCTGTTACTTTTTATTTCAGTGGGTACCCGCATCTGTTTATAGTAGTTACAGGATGAGACTCAAAATCTGTGTCTCTTGAAAAATATCACTTGTAATCTTCAACTTCCTAAGGTAGACAACAGTTTATGAAGGTGACGTGTTAGTATTCAGATAAGTATTCAGCTCGCTCACTGTTTTCCAGACCTAACACTGAATCCCTCTTTCACGTTTCCTAGCAACTGACTTACACGTGGAGGATACAGAAGGAAGGCCATTAGAGACTTGCTCTGCATTTCTCAAGCAGTATCTGAGAAATGGTACCCAGACTCTGTTGTTTCTTGTCATGGTTTCTACTAAAAGCTTACCTTTTATGTTTATTAGCTTCTAAAAGAGGATAGTCATAAAAGATGAGCATGAAAAATTGAATAGTCATGATAAAACACCAAAATCAAATTATTGGAAATTTTCATCACTGGTAATATATTTAAATAGGCATTTCTGTTTCTGTGTGTCTCGAAATGGTGGTTACTGAGATAAGGAGGTGAAATCCTGCTTATGTTTGAGAATTAAAATATTATAAAGTTATTCCTTTTATATGCCTAGGTACTTGTTGATAATTGTAAAACAAGATAATGTCTTCAGTCCTTTTTTCCTTAAAGGAAAGGAAGACAATGTACCATGAATATATTACATGTATATGTATGTGTATGTAACTGTTCATACACACATCTGAATTTTAAACCTTTAGATTGTCAAATTGAAAAATGCTTTATGAGCTAAATGATAAATTTTATTATGTTTAAGCAAAGAAAAATAACAACCTAGTCCCAATTTCTCTTTATGAGAAATTGATAATAACTTGATGTCAGTTTTAGAACATTGAAAATAGAAACTATGATTTTATACTTTTACATATTATATTTTTATTCTAATTTAATCTTATCACTTAATTTTGTTGGTCTAGAGTATAAAATATAATGACATCTGTTAAGACATCTCTGTTAGAAAATATTGGTTTTTGGATAACAACAATCTGAAGTGATGTCTCTTTCTTAACTGTCACTCTAACATTTTCTGTAATTGATCCTGGGGAAAGGAATGAAAAGAAAATAAGAGTGATAGGGGAAAATGGCAATAGAAAACAATAGGATAATGGAAGGAAAAGGGAAGTGTGAAAAAAAAAAGAATGACTGTGACCAATGAAAGGTGGGGTGCTAGAATTTAGCCAGGCGACTACATCTTTCTTCCTACTACCTCTACAAAAGCATTGATCTATTATTCTTCTGTCCAATAATGAGTTTGTTTATGAGGCTAGCATCTATTGGGTGGAACTGGTGTTATCCATGGACTATCTAGAGTGAAAAAGAATTAAGGATAAAAAACATATCATTAATCAAGTAGGTCCTTAAGTGTTAGCTAAGCATCCTTTTCTCATGTGTCAGATGAAAATGTGGACTAGATCAAATGTTTCCTAAAAGCTACTCTATGGGCCTGTACTGATTCATTGAGAAGGTTTTCTTGACTTGCAACCAACTTAGAAAAGTAAGTATTTTATATCTGATTCACTATATAGTCTTCAAGTTCATAGGGTTCAAACATAAAAATATTTTGCTTTTCTCCACTCACTGTGCTTTTTAGAATTTCTCTTTCTCATAGATAAGCAGAGTTATCAAATTCTGTTCCCCGTTTTTTTTCCTATAAGTCCATTTGATTTAAAACTTTAGTTTCACAGTTTCATATCTGAGTTAATCATATTTGAGTTAAAGTCCTTTGTTTCAGATGAGCTCAAAGTGTCATTGTTGCCCTGCCAGATGATAACTTTTCAGGCTACTCTATTATTCTACCTTACTGTCATACTCTTCCATTTCCCATCTACCCCTCCTGCTGCCATTATTCTCCAGTCCTCTTTCCTTCCTACCAAAATAAACGTAGGAGACAGATCAGCAAGTATACCTTATAAACACATGTCCAGGTAGGTGATAAGATATTGGTCTCTCTCTTTCATGCAGGCACCTCCTATCTTATGGATGATTTTCTTGATCCCTTACCTATTGACTTGGGGTATGAATAGCACCATTTTCTTCTCACGTGTGTGCTCCCTTTAGAATATAGGCTACTGAATTGACCCTTGGTCCACCACAATGTTGGACCCAACTCACAGTATCAATTCAGGGCAACAAAAAAAATGTCCCACTCACCATGCTACTTACTATTTTTTCATGTGTGTTTGTATAAGGTTGCCTAAAGTTCTTTCTTTGGAAGTACTGCTTCTTACACTAAGATCATATGCTTACTACTTTTTTTTTAATTTATAAAATGATGATGGTAGATGGTAGTTAGTTTATTTTTGTTTCTGATAGGAAAATTAAAAGCTGCCAATCCCTTATACTTCACACATCCTGATTTTTTAAGCTCAAATGTTCTCAAGACATTTTTCTTCTTATACTTAAGATCTGAGTAAGGTGCATCCACTATTACCCTGAAGCTGATTTAAAAAGGAGAGAAACAACCATTGCAGCAGAGATTACAGCTTTTTCCAATTCACTAACCATCGCTGTGCTTCTAAGGTATCATGCTTGTCTGGCCTCCAGCCTCAGCAGTGAAAGCATATGTGACTTGTCAGAGCTGGCCAGTGTCAGGGGCAGAGGAGCCGTAGGGAGACAGACCTTAAGTTCGCAGAGCCTAGGGAGCAGACATTGCCTGAGGGGACCTGAACCAGAGGAGAGTTAAAGGGTTCCACCTGGCAGCTGACTGGACTGGTACAGAAGGCACTCTTGATAACCACCTACAGTGGTTGGCAGGGAAATAGCAGCAGCTGGAGTTCCTTCATTAGACAGTAAAACATTATTTCACAATGTTATAAACACAGAAAAATCTTTCGCATGATGCTAATAGCTGTTCTTGAGATGTATAATTAAATGAACACACAGACAAATGAATGAATTTTGAGTATGAACAGCAAAAGGTATGGTGGGGGGAGAGAGGGATGCTGCAAAGATGGAAAAATAGAGAAGACTTGAGTCTTGATTCCTAGGTTTGTAAATTTAACCAAATTGAGATTAATTTGTGTGTGTGTGAGAGAGAGAGAGAGAGGGAGAGGGATCAGAAATTTACGCACTAATATTTTGGCTTTTACTAAAACTTTTATTTTAGAGATAGTTCACATTGCTTTAAGTTTCTCAACTGTGATCATATAATGAATAAATTAAGTATGGATGAAAGTTTCTCAAGCACAGCTGCCACTAGGGAGGGACAGAAAGCCCCACAGTGTCACTTTTGTGAGGCAGGGTCACCTAGTTGTAGCCCTGGAACCAGAGTCATAGGAATCCCTTTGCTTTCTATTGCCTTGTATCATCAGAGCATCCATTTTTCAGATTTTATGCTTCTCTAGTATGTGCTGAGATACTATTCCCAGAATATGGTAAAGCTAGAAATGCAACTGTGGACACTATCCTACTTATACTTTTGATAATGTTTAGAAGAACTCATTGGGGAAAGTGCACTGCTGGAACAGATGCTGGATGTCTGATATGTGAAATGGTCATTTATTATTTGAATTTTGTGCTTTCGCTTATTGAGCATTTATTGGGTGCTCTCTGTGCTTAGCACTTGTCAGACCCTATGGATATAGTGGGGAAGATAGATAAGTCCCTCTCTGTCAGAGGCAATTGACTTTCCAAAGGGAAGAAGAGAAACATACAAGAAAATGAAGAAATATGTGTACAACAGTTTCAGATAGTAGAAGGAGGTTATATTTGAGAAGCATGATTCCAGAATGTGTGGCCATAGGTTTCAGTAAAATAATAGATGTGCCAATAGGTGTGCCACAATAGAACTCTGAAGTCCTAGATGTTGAATACTATTATCTTTTTGATTTCCTTTTAAAAATCAAACCTATAATCCTAACATATAGAGAAAACTCTAAGAGAATGAAATTGAAGTCTTATGGCAAAAAAAAAAAAAAAAGTCAAAGCAAACATAAACATTGCTGGGAGGATGTTTACAGGATTCAGCAGTCTATTGTATTTTAAAGTAGCTTCTCATCTGTAAAATTTCATGATAACTGTGGCAATTTCCTTATATTGATATGTTTTTCTGAATCATGGGAATTCATTTCTTTTCTGGGGATTCTCTCAGCTAGATAGTTAATAGTCTTCCTTAAATGTATTTTATGCTTCAGGAATTTGTGGAGAATGTTGTGCATATGCCAATGATATTTTTAGCCCTTTCCATGTTAGACAAGCTTGAGTCTTTTTTCAAGACCTAGTTTCAGTGTCATCTGTTTTGTATAAATCCATCCCTGACACTCCCCCTAACCAACAAAGCAAGTCATCCATCTTCGACTATTCATTCAAAACATATTTTTTGAATGCCTATTATATACCAGGCACAGTTCTGGGTGCTGAAGATTTAGCAGTCAACAAAAGGAAGACTTTATAAAATTTTCTTTCTAGTGGGGAAAGGTGACCAATGAATGAAACATAAGAATGACAAGTAGTGATAAAGATTCATGAGTAATGATGATAATAGTTAATGAGCAGTTAAAGGATGGTAAATGACAGTGGAGGTTGCACTTTTTCATATGTTGTTCCAGGGAGGACAGAAAAAAAGCATGTGTTCAAAAGGCTTATATGAGTGAGGAAAGTGAGCCATGCAGATATCTTGTCCAGTGTGGCTAAAACAGAATGACAATAGTGTTTAGAAGGTAAGGTCAGAAGAGCAGGTTATGTAGGGACTGTAAGGATTTAGGCTTCTATTCTGAGTATGAAGAGAAGCCACTGGGCAGTTATGAGAAGGGAACTGACAGAGCCAGCCTGTTTTTGGAAAATCTCATTTGTCTCCTATATTCAGAATAGACTGTAGTGAGATCAGGTTCCTTAAAATGGAGGATACTGGAATACAATTGTCCCTTCTTATTCTTGGAGAATACATTCCGAGCCGCCCCCCCCACCCCCTGTGGATACCTGAAACCGAGAATAGTACAGAACCCTATACTGTGTATATTATGTTTTTTCCTGTATATGCATACCTATGATAAAGTTTAATTTATAAATTAGGCATAGTAAGAGATTGACAACAATAAAAATAAAACAATATAACTATATACTGTAATAAAAGTTATGTGAATATGTGCACACTCTCTTTCTCTCACTTTAGTAATTTTTATATTTTTCATCCCAAACCTATTCCTGAACCTGTGTAACCATCCCTTACTTCATGTCACTCATTTCAGGAGATATCTTGCTGAAGTTTTTGTGTAGGCTCAATGCATCCAGGCACAAACATGTTGCCATCAGTTGGAACGTGTTTTCTGTTCATGTCCCTTCACCACAAATTTTATACCTTTTCTATCTTAACTGAGCACTTTTCATGCACTGTGGCATTCTTTTTCCTATTCACAATTTCATGGACAAAAGATTCATTCTTACTGTAGATCTTAGCAATCTTTGAATACGATTTTTTTCCTTTTCTTGTTAGTTTGAGAATGTTCAGCATTTTACTTAAAAGAAGCATTATATAGATTGTCTTTGGCATATTCAAATTGCGAACATCATTACTTTTGCATGTTGGGGCCATTATTAAGTAAAATAAGGGTCACTTGAACACAAGCACTGTGATATTTAAACTGCCACAGTTAGTCCGATAACCAAGATTTCTACCAAGTGACTAATGGGCAGGGAGCATCTGCAGCCTGAAGACACTGGGCAAAGGGATTATTCACATGCGGGCAGGATGGACTGGGAGGTATAAGGTTTCAGTATGCTACTCAGAACAGTGCCCAATCTAAACCTTATGAATTGTTTATTTCTGGAATTGTCCACTTAATATTTCGGACCATGGTTGACTTCAGGTAACTGAAACTGAGGATGAGTGGGTAGGGACTACTGTAATCCAGGACAGGAGGCTGAGGTCTAGGCCAAGGTGATTGCCATGGGGAGAGTAAGAAGTGGTAGAGTGGAGAGTTAACAACAGTCACTGATATACCAGAAATGGGGTGTAAGAAATAGAGGAATTAAAATGACCTGAAGATTTGGGCTTGAGCATTTTAAATGATAAGGGTAGCCATTAACAGACTGGAAAAAGCAGGTAGTTATTATTTGGGGAAGTGAAGTTAGAAGTTTGCTTTGGACATGCTTAGTTTGAGATGCCGTTAGACATCCAAGTGAAGAAATTGAGCAGATAGTTGGATGAGCAAATCTTTGGCTCGAGAGACATAAATTTGGGAATCAGTGGAATATAGATAGTATTTGAGACAATGATCTTTATACGTGTCTCAATCATAGCACTTAATTATTTTGTCATTGTTTGTTGCTATATCTGTCTTTCTAGGTTAAGGTCCTTGAGGGCGGAGACTGCGTCTTATTTGACATTTTAATATTTCATTCATGGCAGCCTGTAGGTTTCTGTTTTCTTTGTGGGTATGAGAAACTGGATTTTACTCAGTACTTTACAGGGAAAGCTATTTTTCTTAAAAAGAAAAGGTTATAGTTTAAAAGCCGCAAAAGGGTGAAATCAAGTTGTTAAATTTATAGTGTATGGTCAAAGCTTAAGATTTCATCCTCTCTACTAATTTATATCTTGCTCTCAATTGCTCTCATTTCTAAGAAATATATGCCTTTGGATAGCCCCACTCAGTGCAATCATAATCTAGGTGTAAGTGGCAGCTTTAATCAAAATAAATGCCCTGGAGGAAATAAACCTCATGCAAACTTAGATCTATAGCCTGTTGGCAAGCACCATAGATACACTAGATTTATGCTTTTTAAAACATGTTCAGCTTGATCAGTGTGACCCAAAGTGTGGCTCACAGACAGGTGCCTCTGTGTAAATCACCCCCAACACACACATACACACAGTTTTGGTCTGCTGCATGTTAAACACAGAAATTGAAAATAAGCACTAGAAACTTTTATAGCAATGGTCAGAGTGATTTTATGTCTGTTAAATCTAATAAAAATCTTTTTGTATTTATGTCTTTTTTCTGATAATTTATTTTTTTTAACTAAATATCAGTCTGCCACAAATTGTAAATTTAAAGAAAAATTGGTCTATTACAAGTAGTTTGAGAAGCCGTGTAGTGCTTCATTATATTAGAAGGCCCTTCACTAATTTAGGACTCCGCAAATTCAGTAATTCTCAACGGGAGGTGGTATGGCTGAAAATGTAGTCAACAGGCACAGTCAGTATCAACAGAAAATGTGTTTATTTTTTTCTTTAATTATTTACTCAAATTTTCATGTCATGACATTGATAGGAGTATGATACAGTGCATGAAATGAGGTAAAAAACTATTCTACTACAAGGACATAAAAAATTTAGGGATTTTTAAAATTTTTTTGTTGGTCAAGCTGCCTGTGATCTCAAGTCTGACATTTTGGGGAGGTAGATTTATAAGGTATATGGCCACTGCTGAGTTTTATAAATATTTCTTTTCAGCATCCAAACTTTAGATATATCTTTACATGTCAGTTATGATTTCTTAAAAGCATTTTTCTGGTCTATACTTTTCTGTGCACCAAATATTCACCTTGTTTCTTAGTTTCTGGAACATTTTTATACTTTTTATTTATCTTTTTGACACCTCAAAAGGAAGTTATCAAGAGACACACTGTGATTTAACAATCATTTTAGTCAGTTAGTTAATACTTTTCTTAACCATTATTACTTCTCATGAATAATTTTATTTCATTTTATTAAATAAGCAATGGTAATAGCCCCCACAAAATGCAAGTAATGGCTAACCGGGTAATTTCAGAGAAAGGCAATGGGCAGACATGAGGAGCAGAAGTAAAAGAAAGCTATGGGAATTCTGTCACATCATTTGGCACAAACAGGATGAGCAATATACACAATAAAGCACTGGGAAGAGAAACACGACCATGGTTCAAGACCATGGTCACAGTCATTTCCTCTAGACTGAGTTTTGAAGTTGTCTCTCCAGTTTTTCATTTTTTGGAACATTCCAGATTATCAATATTAACCATATATTTTTATTATAATATTGTTTACATATAGCCCTCCCTCAAACATATAAGTAACTTAACTATAAGTTCGTTAAGCAGGATGGTAGATTTGGTGTTCTAGTTTTGATGTTCTCACTTTTTGAGGAACTTAAAAATGATTGTCAAACTTTTCTTTGTGATTTCCCCAGTGATCTCTTATATAGATTGCTTCTTCTGACTTTGTAAAGGTATATTATTGCAGATCTCTTCCAGTTAATGAGCACGTGAAAAACTATATGTCTAAGGGCTGTTAGTTTTGTTGCTTACAAAGCTGTAAAGATGTTGACAAATATCTCCCAATCCCTGTAGAATAGTCTTGATTTTTAATCAACAAGGACATTAGCCCCTTAAAAAATTAGCTGAAACTATTGGCTACCTTTTATGAAACATTATTAAAGAAATAGTTTTGATTAAAAAATAATCACTTTAAAAACTAACGCTAGTCACTGAATGATAATAATCCAGAATTTCTGCATTAAATCTTCTTAATTAGTGGTAGTCACGATTTTCTATAATTTATTTCCTCTATATAATATATAGCATACTGTATCCTAGTTTTAGTACTAGACAGTTACACTTAAATTGGGTAGAAACAAACATTAAATGGAATATGTACATATTTTTGTCCTTTCTTTTCATTCAATACCTTGCTTATAAAAGATTACATTTATTATTGCTCTATTATCCTATTTTTAAATAGTTTATTAATGATATACTGTGACTCTAAAACTTTTTAACCAACCAGAAGAATTTACCTATTTTCTTACTTGGCAGAGATGAACTGTATTTTAGTGACACTGCCATTTGTTGCTCAGAAGAGTTCTATTTTCTTCGAATTATCTTGAGAGCTAGTTCTTGAGTCAGAAAACAATGTTTCATTCACTTAACTAAAATTTATTGCATTCTTACTTGTATCCGTTCTCTCTAGATGTACAATGGTGACATAAAGCACATGGTTACTGAGCTCATAGAACTTACAACGTAGTAAGGGAGACAACTTTAATAAAAACACACACATTAAATACTTTTAATAGTGGTAATAAGACCTCTAAAGAAAAGAAGCGTGCTTATGAAAGATAATAATATAGATAGGAAATGTACAGGCATTTAAGAAAGGCTAAGGATGAGCAGTTGCTTGGCATAGCTTATTAATTTATAAGCACCTCTTCTTTTTCAGCTCAAATGCTTTTGTTCATCTAAATAAGCCATCTTGTCAGTAAGTCTTGTCCCTGGATGACTCTACTCCTCAAAGCCAAATCTTTTTGCCAAAGTTGAAGACCTGTGACCACTGAAGATATTCAAGGTGTGCCAGTGGTTCTAAATATGGTTCTGAATGACTCACAGAAATATTTTGAGTTATAGCATCATCACTGAAATAATTTTATAGTCTCCTTCCCAAAGTAACTTTGAAGGAAACAAGTTTATAAGTTTTGATGTGTTTCTTCAGAAATCAGATATGTTACTGCATAAGCATTCTTAATGTAATGAGAATAGAAAAAGACTATACTTTTTAGAGTGGCCTGGTCTGTGGCTTTTTTCTTTTTCCCCTAGAGAAAGTTGAAGACTAACAAAAATAATCCCTGTAATTATTAATGAAGCCTCTTTGGCTCAGTTGCTTATTTAATGTCTTTAAAAAAATTAGAGAAACAACTTGGTATGTAAAAAGATTAAGGATTTTTTTTGGACTTTGAAGTGATATAAGCCTTGACCTTAGCACTTACAAATTTTTTGATATATGAACAGTTACACAGCCTCTCTGAGCCTTTGTTTTCTAATCTGACAAATGGGATGAGTACTATAAATCTCTTAAGTGTTGGTGCAGATTGATTTACATAGAACTCAAATCTAGTTAGGTATAGAATAGATATTAGCTTATACCAACCTTCCTCTCTCCAGTGCCTTCATCCCCTACTTTTATCACAATTGTCAAACCTAATGACGTCCAGTCATTAACTTAAAATACATATGCTGTTTTTATGCTTTCCTTTATGATTTTTTTACATTTAATTTTTAGGAAAACATGTTAGTATATTACATGAGACAACAATGATAGGGTTAGGGGGTAGAGAAAGACAACATAAGTTTTTCCAGAAGTAGATTTCATTCTTCATCCAGCAGTAAAGCCAGGAAGCTTCATGAGATGTAAGGTCTGTAAAAGTGGGCATTTTGGTTTTGGTGACTGTAAAGTATACAATGAAAGGTCTCATAAAATACTTGATAAGGTAAGTCAGTTTGGTCCTTTATGCCCAAATGGTATATTTCTCATTAAAGGTTAAAGCATTGCTATAAGTAGGAAACACCAGAAATAATATTTATGAAAACTAATTATTATAACTTGAAATGAATCATGGAACTAATATATTATATATAGTCTACTTCAGCTAGAATCTCTCCTGTTCTCAACTCTCAGCTCATTAATTCACCCTTTATGGCTCTTATTGCTGTCAGCTGTGCCATCTGTGGTGTAACTTTCTTGAGGTCAAGGACCTTGTCTAATTTATTTTTGAGCCTACCGGTTAGTACACAGTCCTGGTGATGATGATAAATTGCATTTGATGGTAACTAGAAAGAATGTGCTTCGGTGCTGTCATGATAGGTACCTGAGATGATTGTTTAAGGGAGCAGTTATTTTAAGGTCTGTTTTCAGCCTTAATAAGAGAAGACAAACTCCTGAGCAAGGCCAACACCTTATGACAACAGTGCCTTTTCTGTGATTTACATTTCTGAATGGTGGTGTCATTGTTTTGAGGTGTGAGTTGTTATATTTTGGACACTTAGCTAAAAAGGTATTGTTCCTAGTCTACCATTAGTACACACAATTATTTAGAGTGTTTAAATTTAACAGTATAATTTGTTATTTATTTATGACAAGATTTATAAGCAAATATACATTATTCAACATTTATATACTTTAACTCTTTAGAGTTGCTCTATCCATTTGTGACATAGGTAAATAGAAAGTGAAATAAAAACAGTTGCATTTATTAAAGAGCTACATCTCTTCTGTGCATGGGTTGTTTGAAGTTCAGAAAGGTAGTCTGATCAAATAAATCTTCATCCAGACACGTGGCTTACTTACTTGAATACTTATAACATTTTCAGATTCTCCCTGGAAAACCTTACATTTAACTGCAGTCTCTAAACTGTTTTATCTGCCACAGGTAGGCTGGAAGTACGAAGCTTCAATTAAAATTAATGGGACTTGTCATGAGGGAATTTAGAAAATTTCCATTACCTTTCAGTGGCACAAATATAGTAAAAATGTAGATATTGTCCAAGTATTCACTTGTATAAAGCCTATTACTTGTACTTATTTTTGTACAGGAATTTAAAAATGCAAGTAGATTGTCTTTAAAAGGATTTATGTTGTTAAAATTATTGTGTGTTTAATATTAGGGAATACAAAGTTTTCTCAGTTTCTTCCTTGGGCATTATATTTTTTCTGTTATATAGCAAATTAACAAAATAAGCCAGGTGGAAGGAAATGATTTTTTTTCTGTCCCTCAATTTTCTAAAATTAGTATTTAACAGAAAGTATACAGTTTGCCTAAATGAAATTTGCTCTCAAAATTTGTTAAATGTCTGTCTACACTGGACGTATTTGTAAAAATCATCATAGTGAGTAGCAGTTAGCCCTTTTCCAGGCATTGCAAAAGCTTTCAGCGATGTGACATAAAAGAAAAATCTTGTACAGAAAGAATATATGATTTTTTGATACTAGTATGAGTCCTAAGATTTCTGAATGGTAAGTAAAATTGAGCTGTAGTTCAATGGTAACACATTAAAGTGCCTGAATCCAAAACATTTGATTGATTCAACATTTAGGAAATGTTGATGACAGAAATGAATTTTGCCTCTAAATTTTCAATGAAAAATTATGTAAAAGTTTACAAAGAAAAGTTATAAACACATTATAAGGGGAGTAGGATTATTTACCTAAATTCACAATTTAGAACTTCTCAGATAGTTTACAGGAATTGATATTCAATGATAGTCATCATTATTCCATGCTATTTTTCTAAAATGTTACAAATTGTTTTATATATATGTATGTATATGTGTGTGTATTATATGTGTGTGTATGCATGTGCGATATACCTTAGTAAGTTTGAACATACCTTGTAAAATAATTTTGTAGTATTTATATTTAGAATCTCCATGAAGAAGTACTTCAAAAAATAATGGAAGAAAATACAGGGACTAAAGAAAAATTTTGGAAACAAAATGAAGCTTTTAAAAATATAGTCAAGTGCATATAAGTGTCAGAACTCAGGACTGGGAGCTAGCATCTGTTGAGTCCATGCTTTCTCTAGGCTGTGTGTACACATCATCGGAATGTGTCATCATCACCCTGCTTTATAGATGAGGACACTGATTACATCAGCATAGTTAATAAGAACATGAGCAGAGGTCACATATGGTCTTGAGTCTTCTCTGTGCCATTCATAACTTTTTGGGAGACCTTGGGCAAGTTGTTGAACTAGGGTTGCAGAATAAGGGGCTCTTGCGTCAAATCCTCTACTAAATCCTAGCTGTACCAGTTAGCAGTTCTGTGATCCTTACAGCAGGAATAACACTTCATATATTCGTTAAAATTAAATGATGTGTATAAAGAAGTTAACATAGTTTGTGGTGTCAAAAGTTCAGAAATAGCAAAAATAAAACCACTGAATCATCAACATAGTAATTAGTAAAACTGTATTGTTCACACTTCAAGGCGACAATGAACCACGAGCACTCAAACCAAAACATGGACCGAGGCTCAGGGGTATATTGTTATAAAGCTGCTTATGTACTGGGAAGGCAATGACTGTTTATTCTTCATAGTGATTGATTATAATATTAGGATTTTCTTTAATGATAGAGAATTGGTCAGTGGTTATTTCATATCAACCTCAGGAAACAGTTTAAGTTTGGCTTATGATTTTCAGAGACATAATAAGCAAGGAATGACCCAAGTCAAGTTAGTCTTGCAAAATGAGCTAACTTAAGTTTTATTTTTATAATTAAACTAATTTTGTCTTCTCAGGGAGTTTTCAAGGCTTGTCTCTGTTTTTTGTTTTGTTTTATTTTGTTTTAAACAGTGGAATATAGTAAGTGCCTAACATGATGTTGATGTCAAGGATAATGATGCTGGTGGGGGGTGAGGTGGTAGGGCAGGATTCATATAAAAACTCAGGCATATCTGACTCTGGAGCATATGCTTTTTCCACTGACTGATTCTGGAAAAGATCAGAATCTTTGGAAATGTGCCTTGAATCAAAAGCAGTTATAGCTTTTGAAGCAGAAGAATTCTTTGAACAGATATATAAGGCACAGACTAATCTGGGGATATGCATTAAAGTCGAGGGCCCCAATAGAAATTAGTCTAGTGAGGAGGTAAAGAGTAAATAAGAAAACAAATGCATAACTTGACTTCTGATAATTATAAGTGCTATGAACAAAAAGCCTAAGTAGATAGATTTAACTGACAGGTATGAAAGAAAGATTTGCTCATGCAGCTGGGTGAATGGAGATTTTATTTCATGGAAAAGAGAATGCTGAAAAAGAAAAGAATCCCTTTGGAATCAAGAGTACTGTTTTGCTAGTACAAATTGAGATGCCGATTATATGTTCAAATGCAGCTGCAAAGGGAGAACTTTGACATGTGAGTCTGGAGCTCAAAGGTGAGGTTGGCATGGCAATGTTAATTTGAGAGTCTTGAGATTGGAGGAGCTCCATGAGGAATACATGTATGGAGAGAAAATAAGAGACCTGGGCCCTGGCGCATTCCAAAGTATAAAGGTCAGGTCTAGGAGCTGAATCCAGCCAAGGAGATTGAGCAGAGACATCCAGTGATGTTGGAGTAAAACCAGAGGAGAGTGGTTTCTGGAAACTACTGATGGAAGCGTTTCAGGAAGAATTGTAGTTTGGTATAATTGGGATAGAGGAAGAAACAACTGTTTCCTTCTTTGACATTTGTTGAAGTTTGATCATTAGGTTTGCAAAGTGAAGGTAATTGGAGACCTTCACAAAAACAATTTCAGTGGATTGGTAGAGATGAAGGCCTGCTTAGAATGGGGTTGAGGAGAATAGGAGGTAAGGAAGTGGAGATATGAGGTATAGATAGATGACTGTTAAGTAGATTTTCCATAAACTAGGACAGAAACATTAGGGTCATGTATATTATTTAAAAGTTGATTTTTCAGTTTTATTTTACTATGGATGATACTGCGTAGACATTATATGCTGATGGGAAGGATCCAATGGATAGGGAAAACTGACATTGGGATATGGAGATGGATAATTATTACAGAAGCAGTGTTCCCTACAAGCTTAAAGGAGTGGGATCCAGATCAAAAGTAGAGAGGTTAGCCCTGTGCAGGGTCGGGGGGTAGGGGATGGCAGAGGATATGAATCAAGATATAGGGTGATCATCATTGTGGTAGGGAGAAGATGAATTAGTTCTCTTCTAATAGCTTCTGTTTTCTCAGTGAAATAAGAACTGAGATCATTAGCAAGTGCAGTGTAATGGATGAGTCATGTTAATTAACCATCATCTGCATAAATTGCATTCTTGGGCAGAAGGCTTTTGGGAAATGTTTCCCAGCAGAAGGGCTTTGGGCTTTGTGGGCTATGTTCCTGCCCTACTTTAGCCATAAATGTTGTTCCTGTATTTCTACCATGTAATTCTTACAGACTTCAGTTGAACAGAAAGATATGAATGAAAGGCCCTGATGAAAAGCCTATCTTATACCTTCAGTTTTTCACTGTGTTTTAGCAGATGATTTCCTAAGAGGTAGGCCACCACAGTCAATTTTTATACATAAACAATATTTCCTTTTTGCATTATGGGCATGTATATTGTTCGAACCCCTAATGGAAATTATAATGATTTAGAACTATCTATGATATATATATAGTGAGTCAGGAGGTAATGAGAACCCAAACCCACATGTTAATTTACTCACTGCCAGAAATAAACTATAGCCTAGGGATTTTCATCTGCCCAGAGAATGACCCAAGCCAATTCTGAAATGACGGAAATAGCTTATAATTAATTAAACTTCTTATACCTTTGACAAAGGTGGTAACATTTCAAATTACTTGTTAATTTTAGACCTTAAAAAAATAAATATTTATTACATGAAAACTGTTTAAAGGAAATATTTAATCTAAATAAAATTATTTTAGTTCAATAATTATTCAGTGAGCACTTACTGTAAGCCACACTGAGAAAACAAACATATCCACAAACGCATGGACTCAGCTGTTAAGGAGCTTAAAAACCTAGTGGTAGATAAAGAAATTATAAAAATAGTCATTGTACAAAGTCAAAATATAAGTGATCTAAGAGGAGTGTGAAAAATAGGATCAAGGAAATAATTCTGACATTTGAGTCATATTAGGGAAGACCCTGTTGATAAGATATTTAAGCTGGACTTGAAGGGATAGGTAGGAATGGGGAGGAGATTTGGGACTGGTTTAAGCATTCCAAGAACATGAAGGACTTGAAATTAGGCATTGTGGCATGACAAGTATGTGTTCACTGGGTGATGAAAAGTTCTGTGCGGCTGTATTATGGGACTTAGATTTGAAGCCAGATACCAGACCATTTTGGGCACCATAATAAGGAGTTTCTAAGTGTTGGGGAAACACTGAAATTATGTCTTGAAGAGTGAAGTGACATGATTATGGCTGCTTGTTAGTTTGATAATTGGTCACAAAGCATAGAATGGAAGTATGGGACAATCTGAGGACACTTGACAAAACATATTTGTTGATTAACCCTAGTAGTATACAAGGAGTAAAAAACCAAAACTGGGGATATGTCCAGAAGGATTTTTAAATACTCTTTACCTGAAAAAAGGGATACAGAGCAGGAATATCATATGTTGTTGTGTGTGTAACTGAGTGATTTAATGAATTCGACTTTGTATTTGTTAAGAACCTATAGTTGTTCTACATTATTTGTTTGCTTGTTTGGTTATGTCTTGACATATCTTAAATGATTTAAGGAAGCTGAAATTTAATACATTCAATAAAGTGGAACTAAAATTTTTTTAAAAAAATAATGATATGGGAAATTAAAAATTAGAAAGTCAGCACCAGGGGGTATGTATATTACTGACCATAAAGATATAAACACTTATTAACAATTGGTTGCATATTTGCTTCTAAGTCTCCTGTCAGACATAATAGGAAGGATAATGCAGTCAGTTATATGATTATCACTGTCCCAGAGGAAGAAAAATGAAATAATACTTTCACTGGCATTTACTCATTTTCTTACGTGAGGCTTCATGTAGGGAATACCAATTGTAGGTAGTGAAAAAGGTTCTCCATGGTAGCAAATGCAATAACGTGATTTAAATCTAAAAGTTCTGGAAGTATCAGAATGCATATATTACATATATTACTGATCAAGAAGGAGGACAGGATTATACGTAAAAATTGTGTGTGTGTGTGTGTGTGTGTGTTGTTGTTGTTGTTGTTGTTGCATTTTATAAAATTAAAAGATGGAATTTGTGAAGAAAAAGACTGGCTACCATAGAATTTAAAGGACTTGCGGTAAAACCTTGGAGAATGCCTATATAAAGATAACTGAAGAAAAGGATCCTATAGCAAATGTTACTATATCGAAACAAAGAAATGTTAGAGGATAAACAAAATTCTATAGTATCAGAAAAGGCAAAGAACATGAGAGTTTTACAGAAGAATCGGTTATAGCATGAAATGTAAGACTATCAAAGAGAGTGGCTAATATTTGTATTGGCGATTAGAATTATGTTAATGACCTTTTGAGAGAATAGTTTCAATAAAATGATGGAGGACGGGGTGGGGATACTTACAAAATATAATCAAAATATAATGACAGAATTGAGAAAGTGCATGTAGACCTATTCTTTCCAGGAAATGTAAAGATGATAAAATTGTAGTTTGGTATAATTGGGATAGAGGGATTGATTGAGAGGGAGGAGAATAATGATGTGCAAGGTCCCAGGGAAGGAAGGGGACAGTAAGATGGACCACACAAATGGAGGCTCAGAGAGGAAAGGAGTTCTTTTACTGAGCTGGAAGGGAAAGAAACAGGTAATGATATTGAGTAACTTTGTATTGAATGGAAGTGAGGTAAGTTACAGGAATTTCCATCAGGTGGCTTCTGAATTGGTTTAAGATTTCAGGTAATTTGCAAAGTGAGATCGAAAGTATATGTGGGTAAGGAATCTATTTAGGTTATGACTCTGTAGGTCAAAATACCATTTTAGAACAGACATTTTTGAGGTTATGAAAATGCCATTTTCTTGTTTTAAATATGTCAGTTTTTTTGTTCTATTAGAAATGATTTAGCTTGCTTTGTCTTTACATCCATTTAACTCTCACACAAATGTGTTTCTTTTTCATTAAAAGACTAAATGGACATATAACAACAAAGTGAAAGAGCTTTATACCAATAGACTAAGTAGAATATTTATGAATCGAACTTTTTAGAAAAGTGCTGGAAAAAAATGGGTTTTCACTATTTTCCTAAAACATTTATAGTAACTTGGTGAATAATGAATGGGAATAATTTATAATAATTACATACTTCAAATAGATTTGTTATACTCCTATATACCTACAGAACAGTTATATCATGGCTATATTTCATATAAAGATGCATATATTTTTAACATAAATGTTGGTAAAATAGTTTTTTTCATCAGAGTCATAGAATCTTGGTGTTTTAAGGGACCTCAGGGGACAGCATATTCTAGAATATCCCTGAGAAGCATCTAGCTACACATTGCTTTACTTCTGTTTAAATGGTACATTCACATGATCACAAACTGTACTAGAATATAGTCTAAATAACCCATGAACAAATTGAGTAGCAAGATTAGAATCATTTCCACATCTCCAATAGTGAGTATAATATATGCTTTTTATATGTGTTCAACTGAAAATATATAGAAACAAGTTTTATTTTGTAATTGAATTTTGCAATACAGTTGGCAGATTGCATTTTTAAAAGACTAAGCTTTGGCCGTCAGAAAAAGTAGATAGATTAAAACATTTTTAAGTAGAAGCTCAAAATTCAGACAGTATTTTAAATAGCACATCCTGACTCCTTTCACAGATTGCCATTGACCATATGGTAACTGCAGACATCCCTCAAAATAAAACAGCCATATGTAGATTTTCAAATACTGACCTCATCCCTAGAGAGACATATTTATCTAGAAGAACATCTCAAGCCATATCAAGTAAAATTATGGTGTGTGTCATATTAGAAGATTAGAAGAATCTGTTTAATGAAAAACAATCACATTAAAAACAAAAATTCCAAGAAAATAAGGTTAGATATCCACAGACATCTAATAACAAAGCATCTGGAGAAATAGCTTTTGAATTCTCCTTACCTAGTTATTATACACAGTAGAATAGCACAAAAAAGCATCATTAAAAGCTATCCCGTGCTATGGTCATCAAAATGGATTTAGTGAAAATGCTTAAGGGTTGATCAGTGCAAGTGCTTGACATGTACATCTGTTCTTGGCTAGCAGGCACTGAACACAAATATTTTCTGTCTTCTAAATGTGCTAATTGAATACCAATATATTTTCTGATTTCTACCATACGGTTTCTGAAATTCTGGCACACTTTTTTAGAACTTAGACTTGTGGGTATATGCCTATGAATTTATCAAAAACATGGAAGAAGAAACAATTGCTGTAGTGGTTTTAAAAAAGTATATTTATATCTTCAGTTTTTCTCATCTAAGAGTGGAGAAGAGGTAAGGAGGATCAGAAAGTGAAGGTCTGTGAGGAATAAAAGGTTCTATAATGGTGTTCACTCTAAATACAACATATTTCTCTCTCTCTTTCCCCCTGCACTTCCATAGTAAGATAGCACATACAAGCAGTATAAAAGCTATCTTGTGCTATGATCACAGGATACACACACACACATACATATATATTTATATATTACGCATACATATATCTGTATGTGTGTATGTCTGTATGACAGAATAAGGAATATTTACAACCCTTGCATTACAGGCAAGCCCTGTTTCCCATAGGTGTTGTATTATGCTAGCAAATCTCTCATGTCCAAGTTTTGTTTAAATCTGGTACTCAGGAATGTGCTTTATACTTAATAAAATAATTTTATTCACTCTTAAATGTTACTCGTGAGCTTTAGTTTTCCTTTGCTTTCATTTTGAAGTAGTATTTTCTTGGATTTCATTGAGTGATGAGTTCTGTTTCAAGTATAGTAATATATCATAAGTTTGTCTTAAAATTTTGACCCTGAAGGAAATCACCCTCATGGATCAAGAACTTTGAAAATTGTGCTCTGTCAAAAAAATTACTGAAAATTTTAACTGATCTTTATAATACATGAATAAACCTAAGCCATGTCTTTTACAAAGCTCAGTCCCTCAGTTACATATCACCAGACATATAAGTAGAAATTTGTTTTCTTAATTTATTTTATTTTTTAAATAATTTTTAAAAATTTATTATGGTTATATTGATTAACAGACTCCAATAAGTTTCAAGTGTACAGTTCAACAGTAAGTCACATATATGCTGCATTGTGTGTTCACTGCCCAAAGTTAGATTTCTTTCTGTCACCACATATTTGACCCCTTATACACCATCTACCTCCCCTCTCTCTCCCACCTTTTCTAGTTATCTCATTTTCTTTTCAGTTATGCTGAAAATAACAAGAAACAGGAAAACTTAAAATTTTATAGGAAATAAAAATTATCAATTTCTTATGAAAATCCAATAGCTTTTTAAAATCAAAACTAATGTACCAGCTTGTTAATGTGCATAAACTTCCTTTTTTGGGGTATTGATTTATTTTAGGCCTTTATCTCATGAGGGAGGGGGTCCTTAGTTAACCACTTTAGGCTAAAATAGATTTTGGGGGAAAAGAAAATTAAAAGGGTTGTTGTGGTACTATGTTGCTCTTAGCACATCTTTATGGAATAAGTGAAGCTATGTTTATGCCAGTTAACCGGTCTTCCTGTTATATAAGTTGTATTTGATTTGAGAAATATAATTATTATATTTTGTCATTTGCATCATTTTATTAGTGATTGTTACTTTCTGAAAATTTGTAAATTAAGAGACTAAAGCTAAATGGCATTTCTTATTAAGTTTTTTCTATAAAAATCTAGGATTTAATTCATACTTGCTGTGTAGGTCACTCTTTCCTCTAAGGTCTGCAGGAGTGACTGGTATCCTTTTACTAAGTCAAGCTCAGCAGCTACTCAGAACTTTGGTAGAAAGACTTTTTAATGACCAAGATAACCAGTGTATATAGCATCCCTAAGAAATGAGATTGATTTTACTTATATGTTGTGATATAGGCTCCTTTTGGATTGCCACTGTGAGCAAAATAGATTTTAGAATCCATCATCCATCTTGAGGTCTTCAGGATCCCATGTACCAACTCTCTTGCATTTAGCAACCAAACACATTTATGGAGCTTCTTGTGGCTCTGTATGTTGTGTTCATGGCATTGTAAAGACATTGTTAAATCTCACATGTCCTAGCACACCTGAACAAGTGGAAGATATTGTTATTGCTCTATTTCTTTTCAACAGCATTTATATTCTACCATAAGTGTTATTCATTTTAGGAGTTGAACCTTCATAAGTAAAAGATGAGAGTACTGGAGTATGCATATTTTGAATTCTATGCTCTAATTCCTACCCCATTTTGGAGAACTTAATACTAAGTTCTTTTTATGGAATATTTTTATTCCTTCCTCTATATTTAATAACTATTTCAGATATTTTTTAACATGTTGAACATCATGATTTTTTTTTCTTTATTTTCTTTTAGTGGTGGAGGTAATTGAAGAGTGGGAAAAGAAAGATAGGCCAAGAGAACTACTTTGGGATTCGAAAATACATTTATAGCCTCATTGATTTGGATCATTTTTATATTTAGTTCTTAGGTATTTTTGGAATAATTACAATTTTCTGAATTTCACGATGGCACAAAATAGTCTTTCCTTTAAGATGTTATCTTTCAAAGTACCACAAATATATGCAGCAATCATGCTTCCAGAATCTGGCAGAGCAATCATGAATTTGGATATTCTACCCTACCTTAAGATCATGAGCCATTTAATTCGGCCTGATTTTTATGTTTTGGTATCTTTATTCATGGTAACTATTACATTTAAAGCTTGATATAGCAGGAAAGAAGAGTAGAAAATGACTGACTTGTGGTTAAGTTTTCATCTTTATTCTCAATGGTACTTATTTGTCTAGTACCTGAATCTAAAAATGAAACATGCTAATAGAATATTATTCAAATATTTATATATTATTTAAATATCCATATACATACACTTTTAAACCAAGAAAATTATTAATATTTAGAAACATAGTTTGTATATGTTAAAATGTTCTAGTCTGATAGAGATACATGAATACTTAAATTCTAGCGAGTCTACATGTGATCTAAAGTGAAGTCAGAAAATGGGATAATTCCAATTTATATGCAGTTATATAAATGGTTTAACAGTATATATCATTGAATTTGATAGAACTAACATTTATTATAGGAGCCTGTGGTATAGATCTTACTGATTTTTCATTTAGTGGTTTATTAGTAATCTGTGTAGGAGTGTTCTGTTAATTATGAAAGAAATAGAAATTATAAGTATAGACTTCATTTATTCTTTATGTTAGTGAGGCTCTTTGAATTATTTTGTGGAGTTTTAAAAGTGAAGAATGTTTGTTTACATTGAAGGAAAACTCATGCCATTTGTTAATGATCTTTAATTTAAAACTTTCAATTATTTAGCTATGGAGAAATGCTAGTAGAGAGCTGATGGGTGAAATTATAGCATCATTACTTGAGTTTTAGTATGATATACTTCATATGCATTACCATCTTTCATGGTCAAAACACTATGAAATAGGTGCTATCACATATGAGGCATGTGAAGCTAAGAGAGGGTAAGGAAACTGCCCAAGGTCCAATAGCTTCTACATAGCTGAGCTGGATTCAAACCTGGGATTCCCTGATTTGGAGACTCTTGCTCTTTGCGCTATTGAGCATTACTTATGGTTGTATAGCCTTTAACAAATGCAAGTCATAGATAGTCTTCTTTATATCTTAAGGTGTAATATCTACTAAAAAATTGGGTAGATGAGCACTTTTTTACATCACTAAGAATGACAATTTGTTATGAAAATACTGTCAGAAAACTGTCAGGTTAGGAGTAGTATGTGTCCTTTCATTACAAAATTACTTTGTCCAAAGACAAAACTAATGTTAAGAATACAGTTATTTAAGAAAAATTACTCATTTATTTTTTTAAAAAAAGGCTGCTTCCTTTTGCTTAAGAAAGTTTTCCTAAAGCAGTAATTCTTAATATATTTTTCCCCCTCAGTAACACATCGCTCCCCCATTGCTGTGTGAAGTTTAGAGATCTCTCATTTGAGGACTGCTGGCTAGAGGATGCATTTTGATTGCCTTTGTTTATGTAGATACCTTTGATGAAGAAAATATTTTAGAATTTAGAAAGAATTCTTGATAGTGACAAAACAAGGTGTTTGAAAACAGTAACATTAAGCCCTATCATCATCTCTCCTTGGAAGGAGAAAAAGGTCTTTACTTTAGCAACCTGGAATAATAATGACAAGATTAACAAGTCATCGCATACAGGCCTTAATTTACCATGATCCGCTCATAAGCACGCATCTATAGACAACCAGCCCAACACAACATCTTGGCAAATTGATTGCTTTAGAAGGATTTTGGAATGTATTGGCATAAATGCCAAACTGTGAAGGAATGATTGAACCACATGAGGCTGAATTTATCAATAGCAGCAGTCCATTCTTTTAAACAGAACATGCGCCAAGCACAAGCTTATAATCACAAACATCATCTGCTGCATATTGAAGAGGAAAACAGCATGGGTGTGCTCAGGATCTTAGTGGTAATTTATAATTAATCACAACATTGTTTAATAACTTGCAGTGTATTCAGATTGCTTCAGTCTTGAGTTAGTACTCATTATTTGCTCCGGTATTTCTTTCTCGCTCCTTCCCTTCCCTTCTTCTTTTCTTTCTCATAAAGCCTAAGCCATTAACCCCACAAATTCAGTATGGAGGTCATAATCCAGTGTAGAAGAGACATCAGTTATATAACCTGCAGCACAAATTAACCTGCAGTGAGAGCATAAGAGAGGTATAAAGGTGACACCATGATTCAGATAACAGTATCGTCTTTTGGGAGCAGGGGTGACTGCAAAGAATAGGAATGTTATGAGACAGATGTAAAAATGAGATTTCTTTTTATAAAACAGGTTACACAAAGATTGTTGAAAAATTGTGTATTAGAGAAGTAGCATGAGATAAATCTGGAAAGATAGGCTGAGGCAGGAGTGTGCCCTTCATGAAATAGGCCCTGATGGGTCTCTTATTAAAAGTTTGGAGCAAGTAAATGATCAGTGGGTATACTTTGGGAGACAAGGTGTCAGCAATGGGAAGAGGCTGGTTTGATCTGACAGAAACTGGAGACATGGAGACCATATTCAAGGTGTTGTTATTGAATACATAATATATTAGTATTAGGATTGTCCAAAGAAACAGAATCAATAGGAGATTTAAATTAGATTAGTTTAGATTAGATTAGATAGATTTATCTATTCATTGATTCATTCATTCATCAGTCATGAAGAATGGACTCACACAATTATGGAGGCTAAGAAAACAGCATAATTTTTCCCTCTGCAAGCTAGAGACCTAGGAGAGCCAATGGTGTAAGTCCCAGGCTGAGGGCAGGAGAAGACCAACTTCAACAGGCAGCCTGAAAGAACAGAACAGACTCTCCCTTCTCCTCTTTTTGTTCTGTTTAGACCCTCAGTGGTTTGGATGAGGCCCACCCACACTGGAGAGGGCAATCTGCTTTACTCAGTCTTCTGATTCAAATGTTAGTCTTATCTAAAAACATCCTCACAGACACACCCAGAAATAATTTTTAACCAAATATTGGGAGCACTGTGACGCAGTCAAGTTGACACATCAATTTAACCATCACACATCATGTATACCAGGAAGTTTGTTTCTCTAATCCTCATAATGGCAAGTACAGCTACCATATCCACTTAACTGAGGAGGAGATGGAGGCTTAGAAAGGTTGAATAATATGCTTAAAACCTCTAATGACTAAGCAGTGGAGCTGGAAATTCAACATTAGTGTGCAGAAGTGCTGTTTACGGCCATGCACTGTCTCAGGAGATGGATGTGAGCCCAGCTGGGGCAGGAGTTAACTGGGGAGGCAGAGATGGCACAGATACAAAAACAAGAGAAATTTTTCTGACACTTTGTGAAAAGAAGTTGGGCACATATACATTAATTTTTATTAGAATTTGGCAACTTATTAGATATATAAAGTAAGGAGAAGAATAAATAGCCAAATGCCATCATTTTTGATTCTGACTTAATGTGAAATTAGGCAACACAGGGTAAAGAGCAAGTTTGGGAGGAGAAATGATGGCTTCTGTTTTCTATGTACCTGAGCTGGCATACCCTTTCTGGGTCCTTCCCTATTCCTCAATCTCATAATACTTTACATGAACGTCTTTTAGAGCACTTACGCTACAGTGTAGCTTGTTTTATTTCTGGGTGCGACTCCCTTCCCACCTGATATGAGCTCCTCCAGAGAGGGCCTCATCATGCTTCTGTATGTAATGCAGAGTAGGCTCCAGCATGTACTTGAGATATGTATGATAAGTGGGCTAAGAGGCTGGAGAGAACAATGGAAGTCCATGTGGGGAGAATGTTTTAAATGGATGTTTTCAGAATATAATTGGGAGCCAGCTAAAGATCAATGAAGGCTCCTCTGACAGCATGGAGGGCCTGACTCATACACACACTGCATTTGTCATGAACCAAGGTGGCCTGTTTTCCTAATTATTTGCAGACAATGTTCAACTTCCTGAAGGTAGGAATGGAGAAAGGAGTAGAGTGAAATGAGTGTTTTGAAACAGGTAACTCTGGAAGTAAGGCTGGGAATAGTGGCAAATAGGGCCAGAAAAAAAGAGAAAAGTAAAGAGATTAAAGTCAGGATGAGCAGAGTATTTTTATTCTTGTAACCTGAAAGTGCTTCAGTTTCATGTTTTGTTACTCATGCTCTTCATAATTAATTGTTGATATTTTTATGTTAAAAATCAGTTTATTTAAGTATACATGTAAAATTTCTTGGCATTTATGGCATGAATAAGAAGTTAGCTCAAGTCCTAGCTCAACATACTTTTTAGTTTGTGATTTGGGGAAAGTTATCCAGTCCTTCTCTGCTTCCTTTCCTCATTAACACCACCAACTCTTTCTTACCTTGTGGGACTCTTATGGTGGAAAATGGTTCATAAGGCATGAAGAGCTATTAGAATATTAGAAAATCTATTGAGATTTGAGCAGATGCCTAATACTCTTGGTATTATGGACTGAATGTCTTTGTCTCCTCCAAATTCATACATTGAAACCCTAACCCCCAATTTAATGGTATTTGGAGATGGGGCCTCGGGGAGTTAGTTTAGATGAGGTCTTGAGAGTGGAATTAATACCCTTCAAAGGAGAAAACACACAATCTACCTCTCCCCCTTACTCTTCTAGGAAAGGCCGTGTGAGCACACAGTGAGAAAGTAGCCATCTACCAGGCAGGAAGAGTGACCCCACCAGGAACCTGCCAGCACATTGATCATGGCTTCCCAGCATCCAGAACTGTGATAAATAAATGTCTGTTGTTTAAGCCACCTCGTTGATGGTATTTTATTACAACAGCCTGAGCTGACTGAGACTCTTGTTGATTGATAAAATAATTAAAACTAAATTATGACTGTCCAAAGTGTGTGTTGGTTAGTAGCTAGATATCAGGATGTCAAGTTTTGTTGGCTGAGGGAATTAAAGAAAACTTTGACGTGCTCATTGATCTTTTGGTGTCACTGTGGCCAGCACACCTCCTCTTCCTGAAAGCCTGCAGGGTGTGAGAGTGGCCTCTCGCCGGGTTTAGTAGAGGAGCGTGGTGTTGGGTCCCTGCTGTGCTTGATTGTAGCCCAATCATAGGGCCTCAAATTGAGGTGCAGGGGAAATAACATTTGAAGCTGAGCAGTGATAATCTTGCTCAAGGCTTTGCTTTCTCCACAGAGGCATCTTATAACAAAGAATTTAGTCTGTGTAAACTGTCAGCAGTGGGGAAGCCTCCTACTGTTTACATCGTATTATTCATTAATCATAATGTGTTCTACTTTTTCTTCCTTAAGTTTTCTTTAGGACATGATAAAATATATAAATAAATAAACCAAAAAGTAAGGGGAAAATAAGAGCAAAGAAAACCTTGAGGAAATTCTAAGGATTCTGCATCCTTTGAAGTTCTCACCTAGTAATCTCATAGCCGACTTCATTGGTCCAGTTTAATCAAATGTCATTGTTGCTTCTACTTAGTAACCCCTTTGTGCCTTTATTTAGATGAAAGTCATGGTCTTTGAATATCTGAATTTTCTTCTTAGCATCCATTTACCATTTCAGCTTTCTTGACTCTAGAATTTCTTGTAGTTATTTTTAAGCAGCTCTATTGAGATATAATAAACAGCATATATTTCAGGCTTATAATTTGATAAGTTTTGACATAAGTAGATACCATGAAATCCTTAGCATAATCAAGATAGTGAACCTATCTATGTCCCTCAAAAACTTTTCTTTGTGCTCTTTTGAAACTCCTCCTTCTGCAGGTAACCACTGATCCACTATAAAACCATTTAGACTTGGGAGGAAGTTTTTGCTTTGTAGTTTTTAATTACAAATTTAGTATTTTTAATGGCTCATAAGGCTGTATATTTAGGCTATTTCTTGAATTAGATTTGGGAGATTCTGTTTTTTAGGAAATTTGCTTATTATATCTAAGATGATGAAATGAATTTAATGCCATAAAGTTGTTTATAACATTTCTTTATTATTGTTTTAAATACCTGTAGAATCTATTGATTTTACTTCTTTTACTCATGATATTGGCAGTTTCTATCTTCTCTTTTCCCCTGGCCCATCTGTGTATTCATTTCCCATGGCTACTGTAACAAATTACCACACACTTGGTAGCTTAAAACAAGAGAAATTTATTCTCACAGTCTGATGTCCACAAGTTCAAAATCAGTTCACCAGGTTGAAATCAAGGTGTCTGCATGGCTGGCTCCCTACAGAGGTGGTAGGGTGCATTCTGTCCCTTGCTTTTTCCAGCTTCTGGTGACAGCCAGCATAACTGGGCTTATGGCTGCATCAGCCCAGTCTCTACATTCATGGTCACATTGCCTTCTCCCATTCTGTATCGAATCTCCCTTTGCCTCCCTCTTATAGTTGTAATTGCATTTAGGGTCAACCCAAATAATACAGGATGATCATCCCATCTCAAAAATCCTTAATCATATACATGTAATTTACTATCTAACATTCCAGTTATTAGGATGTGCATGTCTTTTGAGGGGCCATTATCAGGCCTAAAGTTTATCATTTTTACTGATATTTAAAAAAAAAAAAAAAACAGCTTTTGCTATCATTGATTTTTTTTCAACTGTCTCCGTATCTATTTCATGGATTTCCATATGATCTTTATTATTCTTTTTATCTTGTACTTATTTGGGGTTCCATTTGTCCCTCTTTTTCTGGTTTTATAGGTAGAAGCCAAGGTCATTGCTATAAAATTTCCTCAATTCTGCTTTAGCTCCATTTCACAAATTTTCGTATTCTGCATTTTCACATTCTTTCAGTTCAAAATCTAATTTTCCATTATTTCTTTGATCCATGGAAATGTGTTATTTTACGTCCAACTTGGGGGGAATTTTTCAGTTATCTTTTAGGTATTGATTTCTATATTAATTTCATTATGGCCACAGAACATATTTTGTATCACTTGAATCCTTTTAAATTAATCAAGACTGGTATTAGACCTGAAAATATAATCTGTCTTGGTAAATGTTTTAACGACATTTACCACATGTATACTCTTGGAAAGAACGTGTATTCTGTTCTTGGTTGGGAGAGTGTTGTCTAAATATCAGTTAGGTCAAGTTTGTTGATAGTGTCGCTGAGGTCTTTTGTGCCTTTGCTGATTTTCAGCCTACTTATTCTATCAGTTATTGAGAAATAGGTGATGAAATATCTGAGTATAACTATGGACTTTTGTATTTCCTCTTGCGGTTGTATCAGTTTTTATTTCATATATTTTGAAGCTCTTATTAGGTACCAAGACATTTAGAGTTGTTATGTTCTCTTAATGAATTAATTCCCTTACTGTTACAGGTTGTACTTTCCTCCCTTTTTGTATGCCTGATAATTTTTTATTGTATGGCAGCCTTTATAAATTTTGTCTTACTGTTGAACTTTGTTCTGGAACTCTATTCCATTATTTGAAAGCACTTGGGTCTTGCTTTCAAACTGTTTTAGCTGGAACCCAAGCAATGTTTAATCTGGCACTAAACTTATACCATTATACAAAACCTTCCTGAATACACTTTCTTATGGTCTAGGTTTTTCACTCTGGTTGGAAGAAACAGGTCCTGTTCCCAGACCTGTGTAAATTCTGGGATTGATTTCTTTAATTCTTTCCTTTGGCTCTTTCTCCTGCCTTGGGTAGTTTCTCTACACATAACCACTGATTGGTACTCAATTGAATATTGGGGTGGATGGTACTCAATTGAATATTGGGGTGGAGGAGGCTGAGGAAGGGATTGCAGATCTTCACTGTCCTCCCCTATGAATCTCTTTATTTGGCACTTTGCCCTATGAACTCTAGCCATCTTGGCATACCTAGATTCTGAGCTGCACCTTTTCAACTCATGGAGACCACCAGGGTCTGCCTGGTTTCCCCTCCTTGTGCTGCAGCCTAGAAGCTTTTTCAAGGCATTAAGCTGGGATGGTTGTAGGGTTTATCTCATCTGTTTCATGAATCTCAGGAGTCACTATCCTTTGTTCCATTATCATGTGAACAATCGTTTCATTTATTTTTGCATGGTTTTTTAGTTGTTTAATGTTGGAGGTAAATCTGGTAAACTGTTACTCCATCTTGGCTGGAAGTGAAAATAAAGAGCTAGGATTTTATACAGAGTATACTCTGGTGCATTTTGAATCATACCTGGAGAAGCTTCCATAGCCTTTGCTTGCTCACAGACAGCCCATCCACAGGAATGGCTCCATTTGTGGGACTGTCCTTATCATTTATGCCATCAGAACCCTTGTCACACCTGGACAACCATTGTGGAAGTTACTTAGTAAGAGGTGTTCAGAATGAAGGAAAAGATGAACCCATTTTGAGTCCTTGCATCTATTATGTGTTATCTGAATGAATCTTGCATTTCCAACCTACTTTAGTCATTTAGAGGTTTAGTTTTTATTGTGTGGGAATTTCTGTATTTCAAGGACACAAATTTTTTTAATCAAGTATGCAAAATGTTTTTAATTTCAAAAATTAAAAGATGTAATAAGTAGAGCATGGCATTTTAAATTATCACTTATGAACATTCAACCAATCAACATATTGATTTTTTTCTTCTGCCTCTAGCTCCCATGATATACAGATTAATGATGGTTTGCATTTGTTAAATTTTACTGCCTAATAAAGCTAGGTTTATGATTTCAATAAAAGGAATTTTTTAATTTTGTGTATACATAATCAGATGTGCAGCTGGAATGACCAAAATTTACCTATTTTTTAAGAAATCCAGCCTACTAAATTACCATTGTTTATTTTTAATAGGAAATTCAAACCAAGAGAAAGTCTAAAACCAGATTATCAAAAACTAGGAAATAGATATGTGATGTTTATGTAATAGTTTATCTTTTGATATCTTGGCAAATTACTTTAATCCTAAATTGTCATAATTTTCTCTTTATTTTTTTTGTCCATCAAAATCAATATTACCTAATCTGTCCATCAAATCACAGAGCAGTTTATAGTGAGAGTAGATACAGATATCCAAAGATTATAGATTTCTTATAGAATGCCAGTTTCTCATTTGTAGAGGCCATAAAAAGCTGAAAAGGGGTTTTGGTTGTTTGTTTTGTTGTCACTGTTGTTTTATAAATTTTCCATGGTACAGAAGGTAATTAACAATCCTTTTTATTGTAATTTTTTGGTTTATGGACATAAGTATTTATAGGATGCTGTTTACATTTCTTATTTTGTGGCTCATTTATAGATCTCTAAATTTGCAATTGAGCTCACTCATCTTCAGATAACTGATCCAGATAATATTTTAATATTGTCATAGTAAAGCTCTCAAAATCTACCTATTTCACACAACTTTTCTGATATATTCTAGGTTTTAATACTCCTTTTCTTGAATCTAAAACAACTTGACATTTATAATACAACCTGCTTTGTAAATGCATTGTCGCTGCATTGAGCTTTGAATGACCATCAGCACTTCTCTCTCTGGGTCCCGTTTTACCATTTAGAGACAAAATAATTTGCAATAATTCAAGTCATTATGTGGTTATGATCACATCCATGTAGAGGTGAATATTCTCATTCCTGTAGTATTCAGTTCTAATTAATGCCTTGGCTTGATGTCTCATATTAACTTCTATTGCTGAGACAACAGCATATTTTATTATATTTCTGTTAACTGGAATATTAGATTTCCAAAAGATTATTGAAATGGTGAACTTCTTTAGATTTTAGTTCTCTTGACTCAGTTCAGAGTTCACTAATGAAGCTTGAACCCCAGGAAAAATGACTCTAATTAAGCAACTAACATCTCAGTGATTTCAGGCCATCTTTTCTAACAGCAGGAATATCATAGTTCCTCGGAGTCAGCTCTGGCCCCATAAGGACACCATATAGAATAATTCTTAAGGCTAAGGTGAAGTTGTAATTGAAGCACTTCAGAGAATAGAAAAGGTACTTTTAGTAATTTTTTCCAGATAACAATTATCATTAAGGTTAGTCACCTTTTTAAGGCCTCAGTGGTTCATACATGACTACAGCTTTCCAGAATTGATCTAGAGTCCTGATGGAGACACCAAAGTTATCTGCAATGTTTTGAAAGCCTGTTTATATTTTGAAATCATCACTGAATGCCACTTGAGGACCTATTCAAAATCTAGAAATAATATGTGCATGTATGTGTGTGTATATATATAACATTAATTTTTCTTTTATTTTTGGTAACTTTTATTAATAACATTCATTGTAGCCATAACCAAGTCTGATATTATGCCCAAATTCCCTAACTTTAGTTGAATAGATTAGAATGAATGTTGTTACTTTAGTCAAATAAATTGGAATGAATTCTGTTCCTTGTTTAATTGTTTTTAATGAATGCCATTTGGGGGGTCGATTAAAGCAAATTTGCCAGTGACTTTGTAAGTAGTCCTACATCGAATAGATTTTAGGTAATAGTTAATTGCCAAGAAAGTGGAAGAACAAAGAGTGTTTAATATAACTCATAGGGATTTAAGGAAGAATGGTTTCTGACAGTAGGTCTTCCTGGTATTCATAAATTGCTTTAACTTGCACTATTTCTTGTTGCTTTTACAGTTTACACTTAACAATATATACGCCAAGTCTGTTATAAAAAATACATTGTGCCTAGATTTTTGTAAAAGTATATATGTTCTGTTTTGAAACATCCAGTCATGTTGATTTCATGGAAATTTGGGGAAGTTTATCCTAATGAGATAAATTACTGTGGGAACTGAAAATAATAGATGTGTCCTTCTTTTTCTTTCTTTTTAAAAAAAGCTGGACCTGTGATCTGCAGAATGCTGAGTTATCCCCCAACTCGCCGAGCTTTAATAGTGGGTTGTGGCCTACAAATGTTCCAACAGCTCTCAGGCATTAACACCGTCATGTATGTATTTCTTTCTGGCTTTTTACTGAAAAGATTGTGAAGGAATTATTTTACATAGAAAAAAGAATAGGACTCTTGGTGATTTGTTGTTGTTAAATGTGTAGGACTCTTCTTTTGGAAGATACTTTACTTTTTTTTTTAATCCTATTAATTCGTAACTGGAAGGAGGTAGGTGATTTATTGTGTTTGCTGTAATATTGGCTTTATTTGATTTCATACAGTTTCTCTTTTATCCTACCCAGTACTTCCCTATATTCTGAGCTAATGCATGTATATCTTCATAAGCCATTTCTTGATGCTAGTTAGAAAGTAAACAAAAAAAATCACCTAGTATTGTCAGATTAATAGGCACACAAATAGGTAGTTCATTTCCTTTTTGGGGGTAGTCAGTTATGATGTAGTGTGAAAAGAACATTAATAGAATTATGTGTCTTACAACCAAAGTACAGTGGACCAGAGATGGACTGAAAACAGAGGAGTGAAAAAGATGCAGAAACAGTTCCCTGTTTTTTAGTTTTCAGAGTAATCACTAAAGTTAAATGTGCGTTAGGAGTGGATAGGGATGAATAGTAGGGGGTTCTACTGTGTTTCAGTCAAACTTAAACCCTTTTTTGATAGCCTATTTTGTACTAGGCACACAGCAGTGAATAAAGTAGACATGGCCTTGACCTCACAGAGTATACAGGCTGGTGGAGGAAACACACATTAAATAAACCCGCAGTTTAATATATAATCTCAGATTGTGATCAAGGCTATTCTGAACTATTCTGTCCTCCACAGAGTAGACTTTTAGGATCTTAGGTAATAGAATGTGTGTTAAAGAAAAATCATGGGTTTTACTGAGAAGCTGGTTGTTGAGTGAAAAGCTGCTAAGTCATAGCAGTTTTTTTGTTTTTAAACCCTATCTATTATTTAAAATTATTCATTAGAAAAATACAAATTGTGTAAAATTAAATTTTACCTGATAAATCATTTGTATTTGAGACTCTTGGTATTTCCCTTTAAAATTACTTGAGATATGATGAATTATTTAGTGATAATTTGAGAAGAGTAATTGGTTAAAATGATTATTAAAAATAATGATTAAGGCCCAATGACCCATTAAATTAAATCAGGATTTGTTAAGAAAGTCCACTTTAAATACATTTACACCATTGGTGAATTTGACTTTAATCATAATCCTTGTTAGTCTACAACTTTCTGGACTACATTGTTAATTATTTGATCTTCTCCTCCTGTCTAACATTTCTTTTCATTTTTCCTCACCTTTGTCAGCTCTGTTAAGGCCCATTTGTTGGAGTGCTCAGCACATTTGTTTCCTGGATGGGGGCACATAATGATGGTTCTGAGATGCATCTTCCATCCTCAGTGGATGATAGTACAGAATTGTACCAAGGCTCGCACTACACTTTCAAATAATGCAATGCAGTAATAACCCTGTGAAATAGCTAGTTTCCTCAACCTCATTTAAAATATGTCCTTTTTCTGAAAATATTTTTCATTTGTACTGTACTTTCTAGGCATTTAAATTTGAGACATTTAAAAGCACAGAACATGAATTTTTGTAATACTGTTTTATGTTCCTGTAAAATAGGATTCACAAATAGAGCCAACTCTCATTGGTGAGTAGTAGCTGAGGCCAGTATATTCCTAGCTGAAATGACTGTCATAGTCCATTCGTGATATCTACCATAAAATGTGCTGATTAAGGTTTTTAAATCTTAATAAAGCATTCACTTCTCCAAACCCTCAATCTTTTCACTGTGAGATTAAGTGATATAAGGATCCTGATATTCCTTAAGATTTTTGATAGTCATTAATGTGCTGTGCTTATCACACACTCTACATGATGTAGGTAATATTGTCATACAGCTGTTGCATGCAGTTGAGTAGTGATCCCAGAAAGTAGGAAGGATAAAGTAAGGTAAACAATGGTTAAATTTAGATGGTGTCTTCGTGATGCAGAACAGCTAGCCCCTTAAATGATAATAATATAACTATGCTACGTAACTGTTGATTATTCAAAGTACATAATTTCAGATATTCATATTTTAAGCCCATAAAACTTAGTGTAAATTAATTTCATTTTTATGGACTGCACTTCTCTCATCTGAATGGAAAATGAGTAATTTAGGATTCTCACATAATGTGTTTTCTTCTACTGTCTCTAGTCTATTCATGTGTGTGCATGTGCATGTTGTGTATCTTTTTCTATTCTTAAGATTCAGTAAATACTACCCTATATTTGATTTTATTTAATTCAGAACAATCTTAAATGGAGTGTAATAGTTTAGTTTTTGTTGTTCCGTAGAAAATATTAACTACATTTTTTTCTTATTTCAAAAATGTTATTTTGTTAATTCAGAGTTCTGTTTTTTCAATACTTCATTATGTATATTTCATTACTCTTTTTCTTTCTAGCTTCTTCCCTTTTAAGTGGGAAATAAAGTAGGTAGTGCTCTTCTCTATCCATAACCTAAATCTAATAATCTGTAGAAGTTGAAATATTTTTATAAAACCAGTCTTTCACCCCAAAGTTTGTGTGAACCTGAAATATGAGGTATTTTGAATTTTATTTCTCACCAAGGAAAGTTCATAGAAAGATCATATAGAAAAATATTGAAAGATAAATCATCCTTACAATTGCATTATATGATCTTACCTTGTTTAGTTTTCTCTCTTCACGCTCATTGGATCTATATTTTTATCTCCTTGACCTAGTTAATATGCCATCTCAGTCAAAGAAATAGATTTTCTTCTCAAAATATTTAATTTTCTTATTCTCTCCTATAAAAAAATATATATTGTGTATATGTATATGTTTGATTTGTAAGATAACTCATGTTTATATCCTAACCCATAACTTAATCATTCTTTATCCTGTTGAAAGAGTATTTCTGAGTTCTTAAAACCATTTTATACTTCAGACAACTGCATTTAACTTTTAGAAGAGGCAATTTCGTAATATGACTCTAATCACTTAATTTCACATATGCAGTGTATATATTATTCTCTGTTTACAGGATAGAAAGAACAGAGTAAATGGAGTACTAGTTTTCCTGATATAAAAGTGTTGATATTGTTACACTATCTCTCACAGACCAATAAAATATTTCCACATAAAAAAAGGAGAGGAGTGATAGATGAAGATGGTGATGAGTAATGTGAAGAAAACCTTTGTAAGGAATCTTTTTTTTTTTTGCTCTATTTTAAACATTGGTTATAATGTTAATAATTTCCCATCTAAAATTTTTATCTGATACCTACTAATAAATTGATCCTTCCCACAATATTACCACAACTAAAATGTGTGCGTTAGAGAGTAATAAATTAGGTAGATAGGTAGGTAGGTAACTAAGTAGGTAGGTAGGTAGAGGGGAGAGAGAAAGAGAAAGAAAGAGAAAAAAAAAACATCTGGTTCCCTCTAGATTTGTTAGCATCTTACTTCTTTTGAAGAACCTTATATTAAGCTGTATTTTGATCTATTCCGATAAACATATAATCGATATATTTGGACAGGTAGAAGGTATCAGAATTTTACCTGGGAAGACAAAGTGGCTAAATGTCTCATTTTAAGGTTACATAGAAAATCAATAGTCAAGAGAAGGAGTAAAAAGGATTGTGGGGCAATAAACTTCTTTTGGACACTCTCTGTCAGTCTTCTAATTTTAATCTACTCTTTTTTGAGGTTAATGCTCCCAGATTTATCTCTTCTTACTCTTACCTTCCCTAACTAACTTAAAGTAGGGGTGGGAAATAGGCAATTATATTGACTGGGCAGATTATTTGTACTTCTGTAACCTTAATCCCCAGGAGGTCACTTCTTTTATCGTATTTTCAAGACAGAATAAAGACCTTTGGAAAACATGCCCTTGTGATAATAATGTTAATAGCTATCATTTATTGAACATTAAATACCGGATACTATTTTAGCATGTATTAACACATTTAATAAACAATAACATAAAATGAAAAAAAAATAAGAAAAAACTGTTAGCCCTTCTAATGGTATAATTATTTATTATTGTCATGATAACATATTTTTATTCCTTTGCATATATAACACTATAAAATATTTTCATAGACTTGCTCTTTCTTGATCTTTATAAAAATCCTTCAAGTAGATAGGACAGTTCTTCTGTTTATCCTCTATGTAAGGAAACTAAGGATTAAAGAGTGAAGTAACTTGTCTACCATCATACAATAAGTTTTAGAGCTGGGGGTGGAGCCCAGATTTTCTGACTTTAGATCACATGGGCTACCCTTTAGTTGTAGAATATCTGAAATGCTCAGAGCTGATCGTTTAAGGCTTATTTGGGGGTAATGTAAGGTAAGAAATCAAAGTTAGTGGATTTCAGTACTATCCAAGGATAAAAATTTTAAATGTTTGTGCTAATAAAATTGCAACGACCTCAAGAGTCATAAAACTCATCAGATTCTTTAATCTACTGTTACCCAGTTAAGGCCTTTGCTTTATAATCTGATCTAGAGTTCCTGGACAAGCCAACCTGGTGGTTGAATGAGTCATTTATGTTTGTTAATCATATTTAATTAATTTAATTTCATAAGTGCAATATTTCTGAGTCTGTTCCATTCCTATGTAGAGCTCTTCCAACAAGCTCTCTTATAAAAAAAAAAAAAAAAAAAAGAAATTACCATGCAATGAGGAAACAGGACAAAACAAGCAGTCGTGGCCAGACGGTGGTAAATATAGAGAAAAATAAAGATGACAGGAAATAAGAAGAAAAGAATAAGGATTTATGTGCTCTCATATATTGTAAATCTGAATCAGAGGTGAAGTTTTGCTCCCTCTGAGATTGTAAGCAAACAGGATGAATGGACCAACACATCAGCTCACTAATGTGAGCCTTCTCCTCTCTCTGCCCCTTCAGTATGTCTCTGAGCATAATCCAAAAAGCTATTGAAAGATAATGTGCTTATCACATTGAAATGTTTCAAGATGAGTGCATTTGTAGTCATTTGTGTTCATTGGATGAAAGTCATTGAATAAATGAGAAAATGTTAAGGTTCATGGCTCACTTTTTTGAGAGATGAGTTTAATGTCCTGGGAAGAGTATTGACCCAGGAATCAGGAAAATTAGTTTCAAGATCTGTCTCCACTGTGAGACTTTAAGCATGTCAGTTAATTGCCTTCATTCTAATTATCTATAAAGTGAAGTAGATGGACTTTCATGTACGTTTGAATTAGGAAAAATGAGTTTCAAGTAGAAGTGGAAGCTAAAACATCTGTGTTTGAAATACTTTAAATCTTTCTTGGATTAAAAGTTATCAGACTGTAGGAGATCAATTTTAGTTAGAAAAGAAAATGTGTTTTGTTCACATCATTTTTGAAAGATTTATTAAATGCTTACCACATGCTGACCATTGTCCTAGATGTTTAGCTTCTTATATGTTAAGACCACATTTTTATTTCCTAAGTATATCTTTGAAGAGGAATGGTTGGTTATAGTTGACCATGTCTCTTTATCCCAAGATTGTGTAGCAGACCTGTGACCTGAAGTAAAAAGAACTTTCCTTGGCTTCTGTAATGATGTAAGGATAGGCTTAAGCCCAGTGAACTTCACTGGCCTCTCAAATCATGTACATATGGAATACAAGGGAAAGGATATACCTTTTATCTCTGAAATCTAAATTGTTTTGGGTGGCAGATAGATCTCTATCCTAACATACAAAACCAAGTTATTCTCATCAGGTGAGGCTCTGAATGGAATGGCTTTGTAGTGGAACCATGGGAATGTTCTTAATCATGTTCCATTTCCCTATGTATATGTTACACACCTATCTTAGTTTGGGTTCCCCCAAACAGACTTAAGATGAAGATTTGGGAGGTCAATACCAAGAATCAGGAGTAAGAGTAGAGGGGGGAGCATGATAGGGTAGAAAATACAGAGAAGATTGCATTGGTAAGCAGGTCATCTCAGTAAGCTATGAGAGCTCAGTGCTGCTGAGGAATCGTGTAGAATGTGCTTCAGAACTATTCCAGGAATATTTATTCATGACCTCCAGTCCCTCAGTGTGAGGGTGGCCCATGCAGATGGTAACTGTAGCCCTTCCAGGCTTCCCTGAGTAATCTTCCATGGCATCAGAAGTCTCAGGCAAAGGAGAGACATGGAGTTTAACTAGAAACTGTCAAATTCTGTGGTGGATCGTCACAATGGCTGTGAAGGAATTCAGAAAGGGGCCAAGAGAACATGGAGAAGAGCATTAAGAGCAGATTTCTTAAATCCTGAATTTTCAAATATGTGTAAAATAAGTGTACACACTACATACATGAACTTCCTTAGTGCCTTTTGTGTATATAGCAAATTTATTTTTAATGGAAAAAGTCACTAACCATATAGAAAATAATAAAATGGGAATTTATAAGAAACAATGAAAATATATTTTCTTCATGTTTTCTTTGTATAATTTACAAATAATTTTGTCCTGTCAAAGGAATCTTAAAACTATACTTGCTAGAGTATTCATTTATTCTTTCAATCAGCATTTACTATATTGTTGATAAAGTCAAGTATTTTGAAACTATGTTCTTGTCTTTGAGAAGTCAGTATTCTACACAAGCAGATAGACGAATAATTGCACTGCAGCATTATAAAAACCAAATGAGAAACTAATTCTACCTAGAAAATAAAAAAGCACTTATAAATTTTTTTAAAAATATTTTTAAAGATTTCTTTAAATGGAGTTGTTTTGGAGGCAAAAACCTGATATAAAGAATATTAATACAGTGTTCGGTGTTAGATCTGAATTTGAATCCAAGCCCTACACTTCACTTCTCAGAGCATCAGTAGTCTGGACATCAGGGATAATACCTCCTGTGGTTGTTACGGTGATGAAATGAGAGCGTATCTGGTTCAAGCCCATGGGAGGAACTTAGTCCAAGTTAATGTCCTACTGCTCATGGTATATTGCACTTTAGAAATTCCAGGGCACTTGTGGGAAGCAACAACAGTTAACTCATCCTCTTTGTCCCACACCCACCAGTCTAGGATTTGAGGCATCTGCTGTAGACACAAAATTGTTAAAATACCCTTTTTTTTTTCCCAAGCATGTCTCTATTTTCAAAATATAGAAAAGAATCATAATAGTGGTTTTCTTTTTAACTTATAGATGTGGTAAGAGTGTTTTCTACTTCAGTATTATATATATGTTCTTTTTATTTAAAGTTTAAGTCAGGGAGAAAAAATGTCAGTGACCTTTGAATGATGAGAGCTAATAATGCCTTCTTAGGAAGTGAGAGATCTGTAGCTAAGTATACCCCATGTGGCATGACTTGTGGTTTACATCAAAAGACTGCCAAATTCTTTTGGCATGCTTTCTGAATCAGATGTAAATTTAAGTTTCTGTAGTAATTAATGGAAATTTATCTTCATGGTTTGTAAAGTATCAGCAACAAAGATTTTGGGTTCCCCAGGATATCTTTGGTATTGCAAAAACATGATTACCTTGCCTTACCCTTTCTCTGACTCATGTTTTGCTGAATGGTAAGTAGAAGACATGGGGAGGCTGTTAATGAGTTCAAATGGCAGCATGAAATCCAGTGATGTGCCTCCAGGAAATAGGCTAGCTGTGTCAGTAAAGCAGAACCATGTCCCTCAAATCATCTGTGAGTTTGAGAGTAACCAGAAATGTTTGCTTCTTAATGCATTCTTTAAACAAATAGGTGGAAGGCACTCAGCCAGGGACCAGAGATACACAGTATGACTTAGTCCATCCCTAGGGAATCTTGGTCTTTTTTCGTTATCTTTAAAAGGATATGCTGTCACCTGTCTTGAAAGATTACTTTGAAGATGAAATGAGACAACAAAATGCCTACCATATAGGAGGTTCTCAGAAAATGTGGGGTAGTTCGATTCTCCTCATCTCACACTCACATTTTTGTCTTCTCAATAAGTCAGCTATCTGAGCTCTCTTCACTTGGCCATGGTTCCTTAAAACATTTTTTTTTTCCTTATTGGCACATCACAGCATTTCATGTTGAGTTTTCTTCATGATTTTTGCTACTCAATTTGCGCCTTAGTGTTGGTCATCCCCAGGCCTTAGCTTACAACTCTACTTGGAGATTTTGTCCAAGGTTTCAATGACCTAATCCACATTTTTAGATCAGGATTCCTCTGAGATGTACAACCGTATCCAACTGCTTGACATCGTTACTTGGGTATTCTACTCTCATTAATCTCTACATGTACAAAACTGAATCCCTGTCATTTCCCACCAATTCTTCCCCTCCTCCTATAATCCCCATCTCAGTGAAGTGTACGACCAGTGGTACTAAGACTGTAGCTGGGGAGCAACACATCCAAATCCAATCAGTTGCAATTCCCTTCAATGTTACTTTCTTAACATCTCTTCTTTATATTCTTTATTTTCATTAGCTGTTCAAGTTCATTGTATTTACAAGTAAAGGAATCCTACTCAGGCCAAGTGTAGGAAAAATAAAGGGGGGGGGTACAAGTTTACAATAAGGGCACAGGGACTGAAGGCAAGAAATAAAGCTGGGCCTGATGAGGGGCTGGAACCAGAATCTGGAGTCACTTGCTCAGCCACTGTGGCCACATGGTATTTCACCCTTGTTTTTCCAGCTATGTGCATCCTCTTCCTTCTTTCTCCTTGAGATCTTCCTCTGGTCTTGCTCATACGTGGTCTCACTGCCACCATAACCTTGGATGTACTTCTAAATTCAGTCATCCACAGTAGGTTGACTGGAATTATCTCAATTCCTAATTCTTAAGAGAAAAATTAAAGTGGCCTTACCTTGTCCAAGCATATGGGGCCAGAGTGCTGGGCAACACTATAGGAGGAAATTCACAGGAATTTTTCTGCTTTAAATCATACCTCCCTCAGTTTATCCTTCCTATCTTTGCCTCTGAACTTTTTGCAATAAAATAAAATCATATCCCTTCTTAAAATTAAGGGTTCCCATAGCTTTCAGTAGAGCTCAAAGTCTAGAGCCCTTTGTATCCTGACTTTTGTTCATCTCTGTACTACCCCATGTTCAACCACTTCCCACATGTGCTGCCTCCTGCAATACAAAATGTCCTGTACTTCTGGCAATGATTAAAGCTAATCCAAGCCTCCATGCCTTCACACGTACTATTGTCCCAGGGTGAAATATTCAGCTTACTCTGAAAGACTTCCTAACTCAGGTCACATGTCATGTCTCTACACCCAGGGGCTAATTTAGGTGACCCTCCTCTGGCCTCCTAATAGTATTCTGAGCAGGTATCTGCCCTAACAGTTTTAACTTTATTATAACTGAAGATTTAATGTTGCTATCCCTCACCCCACCCCAAAGACCACACAGTAAAATTGCCTCCTTTGAAGTATCCCCTATGGAGAGCCAACAAATCAGATCTCTTGGTTCCTTTCTTAGGGCAACTGGAGAGTGAAAGTAAGTGACTTCTATCCAGGTTTGTGATTATGCTTCCTGTGGCTGATAGAATTGCAGGATTTCAAATGCTATTAAGCTGCTTGATGGAGAGACAAATAGTCTGATGACATGCCATTAATGGCTGGGAGAAAAAATGAACAGTGTCTCTTGTTGGAACATCTTCATTAATTTTGATAAGATTATTTTTTAGTGGGCAGATTAAAATATACAGAACTAAATATAAGGTCCTTCTATTTCCATTTCTTTAAAAACACAGCACTAGAAAATGTATAAAGTAGATTTAACTATGCAGTTTTAACTTTAGTTTCCAGCACGGAATTTACAGCCTCCTCCTGGATTCTTCTAATGATCTTTTCACCTTCCTTAAGGCTCTTCCCACAGCCATTTATCATAAGTATGTTTGAGAAATTTGATCATTATCTAAGACTATTTGCAAAGACTAAATTTAGCCCCTAGACATGTTTTCTTTAGAAGGTGCAGAATTTCACACTTGTTAAATTTTACATTAAAAGTCCAGATTTCGAGGGACTGCACTGCCTCTTGGAGTGTGTGTGTCCTCTCCATTTCCCTGCATTCCCTGCTCCTCTCCGTGGCCGGGCACCACTGAGGTCATAGAGGTTATGCCACCTGCCCTAAGGAATCAACATTCAATTAATATTCTACTTAGAACTTACCCCGAATATGTCCTGGTTGGGGCTGGATCAAGATGAGGGAAGACAATTAGAGTGTTCTGATTTTAGGAAATAGAAATATAGTCTAGTCATTATGTCAACAGTTGTGGACCTTTGTAAAATGTTTAGTTTCATTTTTTACCCCCAAGACCTCCATTTTACATTTAAAAAAAATTGAAGCTAAGTGGATGAGACTGCCTTTTGCCACCATCTTTCAATCACTTTAATCAGCTAAGAGATGGTATGTTCTAGCTGACTTTGGGATCAGACAGAACTATCTAATAATGTTGTTAAGATTAAAGGAGCTACCATGTTTAATATACTCTAATGTGTCTAATTCTTAGCAGCTTATTATTTATTATATTAGTTTATTCGAAATCAGACAGACCAGGAGTCAAGTTTCATCATGCTTCCTACCACTTGTGCTACCTTGAATAACTTACACAGCCACTCTAAGTCTCAGCTTCCATATTTGCAAATGGGGTACAACCCTCCTTTCCTTTCTTCATTCATTCCCATCTCAGTGAGCGGCACTGCTTTCTCTCTAGTTGCTCAGGCCCAAAATCCCGGAATTACCTTTGATTTTCTTTTCTTATTTCCTACATCCAGTTCTCCAGTAAGTCTTAGCTCCAAAACCATGACTCCTGAACTGTGCAGAGGCACAAGACACTCCTCAGGGAATCGTGGGATATTTTAAATTCCTGAGGGAAATACTGACATGTTCAGACTACTATTAAGTAATTTGTACCTTAGTAAACAGAACATTAGGTTTTGGGTTTTGCTTTTTTGGGGTTTTTGTTTGTTTGTTTGTTTGTTTGTTTTCTCTCCTTTTTTTTTTTTTTTTTTTTTTGGCTTAGGAGTGCTGTGAAAAAAAAATTACTGAGACACTAAAGACTCCACAAAGCAAAGTTTAGAAACTTCAGCTCTATACTATAGCATATATCCTTCCCCTTATCTTCATCTCCATGACTGTCAGCCATCCTAGCTATCACTGCCTTGCGCTGTTTTATTGCAATAGCCATCTCCTTACTGGTCTTACAGCTTGGCCTCTGAAAAGTATCAATAAGAACTAAACTCATAATTACTTGAAACTTCTAGTAGCTTTTCATCACACGTAAAGTCAACCCAGCTCTTCACCAGGGTCCACAGACTCTACCTGTCTGGTCCCCATCCTGTCTACCACCCTCATCTGCTACCACTCACCCCACTATTCATTATGTCTCAGCCACACCAGATTTTTCTCTTTCCTTTCATCTGTTTCTCAAACTCTCCAAGTTTATACCCACTTTAGAAACTTTGTAGTTGCTTGGGAAGATCTTTCTCCAGATCTTCACTGTAGCTATTTCCTTGTCGCTAGTGTCTAAGTTTAAATGTCACCACCTCAGAGAGGTCTTGACCCTATTTGAAATAGCCACCCCCTCCTATCAATATCACATCACTTCATTTATTTTCTTCATAGTAGTTATCACTGACTAAAATTATCCTTTTTGTGTGCTTATTTATTAAGCTCATGAGAATAGAGCCCTTATCTGTCTCGTTCACTTTTGAGCTATGCCTAATGCACAACAGGCACTCAGAATATATTGGTCGCATTGAAAATGTCAACAAATGCTCGTTCTGTTTTCCTTATTCAAATGATGTCATTGGTGATCATGTGCCCATTGCTACTTTTTTATCATAAAGTCTTGCTGAAATTTTGAAAAATGGGGAACTATTTAGGTATTATTTGAAACATCAGTTTATTTACTTATCTTGCTTCAATAGTCAAGAAAAGAAATGCAGTATATTGTACTACACCTTTATTTGAAGTGCCTGACTTTTGCAAATTCTTAGTAAACTGATTAAATAACTAAGAGAAAAATCTCTTTTCTATTTTCCTCTTTACCTGAGTCTCTCTAGATTGCCAAGCCTCACAGTTGGAGAAGTAGCAGAGTAATATATAATAAAATCAAAATCACCTTTATACACCACTGATTCCATTAAAAAACAGAACTGAAACCAGCATGGAAGAAAGGTGTCGATATAGCCTTTGGGTTTATCTTTTCACCTTTTCTAGGCAGTGAATGAACTTGATTGCCAAATTATATTGTACAGGGTCTGTTTGAAGTTTAATAAGATGAAACTTCCAACAATCAGTTAAGGAAATAAAATAAGAGCTATGTGAGTAACAAAATAAGGACTTTATGAATTATTCTCAATAAAAGTATAATATTATAATAGCATGATACATTAAAACTGTAATAATAATATTTTAGTAATTAGGACAAAATACAAATAAGTAAATTTGGATGAGTATTTAAATTGTAGGTATTTATAGTCTGGCTATTTGTTTTGTGGGAGAGTATTTTTCTCTTTCATTAATCTTTACAAAGTTCAATTCTGACTTACTAATTGACTATTTTAAGGATTCTCAAAGTTCAATTGGAAATAGAGAATCATTTCCCAGTAGAAACTATGTTAAGCTGGTACACAAAATTCTTTTATGCCTTACCAAAATATTGAAATAATCATATCATTGCTGTTGTAGGAAAACTTTCAAGTTAAAGCTAAAGATTCCAAATACATTTTCTCCTAGGCCCAGAATTCCCATAGCACCAACTTTAGATGCTCAGGAGGCCCAGACATCTCAAGACTCGAGTCAAGGATGGGTGTAGGTAGGTGCCAGACTCTGTTGGCAGGTGAATGGGAGTATGGAAGAGGGCATGGCAACAACAAAGTCAATGGCAAGGGCAGCTAGTTGTAGTGATGAGAACTCTGGTCATACGAGGGTGTTCATTTTGTCCCTAGCAGGGGAGAAAAGAAGTAGATGATTCTTGTAGTGATTCTGACAGCAACTGTTAGAGATAAAAGGGACACAGGATCATTTCTCTTTATCAGTAGTAAATTGTATGTTCGTACATAAATAATTATCTCTAATAGGGATACATTCATTTGTAATTCAAATGATTTCTAAAATCAGAAAAGCTGAAATGGCTGGGACTTCTCAGCATGAATCATATAGTAATATAGTATTTGTTTCTATGAGTTCACTAGGCCAATTTGTGAATTAATTTGGTTATTAAAATCATACTGCTAACTTAAGTTGCATATATATAAAATTTCAACAACCAGATGAAGGTTGTTTCGATGGTAAAATATGAATCAAATGGCTTGACTGACTTGAAGATCTATTGAACAGTAAAACAAGTTTTCTTATTTTGTTGATATAACTTTTTTTAATAAACAATAGATTATACAATTGAAATTGGGTCATTTAATTGGCGGGTTAAAAAAGTCACAAACTTATTCTAAGGTTACTTACATACATATTTTTTTTTAGTTTAATTTTTATCCCAGTATTATGTATACAAAAGTCGAGGAACAACTATAAAGTTTATGAAAAGCAGTTGTCCCTGTTCCTCCCTTCCTCTGCCTCAAGTTCTGCTCTCCAGAGGCAGTTGCTTTTACTGCTTTTAGATATTTCTTTCCATATTAACCTTTGTATTTCTAAATAAATAATATTTATATAGTTTTTATTGATTTAAATTTTTTTAAATTCTGTATTGACTTTCCGTGATGAAAGATGAAATGCTTCCAACTGCTGCTCTGCCCCATTCACATTCACACATCTCCTTCACTTGTAATTATATCTCTAGTTTTGGGATTAACTAATATTCACTGTTTTCATCATTATGACAGAGTTATTGTTTTCAAATGAGCACCCGAGTGATCTGTGATTGCATGTACTTCACTGTTGTGCTGCGTGTCTTCTGTTTGCTGCTCTAGTGACTCTCACCAGTCTTCTCCACCTTACTCTGTGCCCAAGAGCCTAGCCTGGTGAACATTTTACCAATATTTTTTCCCCCTATAATTGTGAGAAATAATTGCCTTCTTCCTTAATTTGCTAGTGTTCAGTGTACCTCTCACTAACCCTTTCTGTACACTCTGCGACGGAACTGTAAAACCCCCTCTCTACGGTTAAACCTAATGATAAATACCAGCAAATCCATCCTGGTGATTCTGCTTCCCCTCCCCTTGCCCTTCTTGCAGACCTTCCTCCAGGAGCTTCCGTTATCCTTCTTCCCTCTGACCGGGATACTGTTCAGGCACAGCTATAGGAATTCTCTTCACTTTCTTCTGGTTAGCTTCCCTGTTTCCTGGACCCCTGTCTTTTGCCTTACCTCCCTTCTTTTGGTGGTTCTTACTCTGCAGTAGTTGCTTGTGTAAAGCTCAGTGTGAAGTAAAAACTTGAGACTATGAGAATCTTTATTCTGCCCCCAGCCTGTTGTTATCCCTTGGAAGTTTAAGGCCAAACACTTTCATTTTCAGACCATGCCTTCCAACTGACCTTAATTGTACCTGTTGTCCTCAACTCAACAAGCTTGGTTATTCATTGTCTTTAGACAGTAAACCTTGTCTCCTCTCCTGGTGTGAGTAGTATAAGAGATCTGGGAGGGAGATGAGGTGATAATAATCAAATCATGGTGCTTCTTACAAGCTTCCCCCTATATGTTCAGCTATATTAAGCAAGTCAATATTTGTCTATTTTCATTTTCCAAAACTTCTAGGTGTGTTCTTTATCCTTGCATATTTTTAAAAAATCATTAATTATTTTGTAGTCATTTTAGTGGAGAGGGTGAGGAAATAAAGCTGCTGAGTTTAAGTGGATGTCTTTCATGAGTTATTTTAAAATATTAAGTATGCAAAATATAGTCAAGTTCATAATTGAAGTGCTTTTCTGAAATAAAAAGCATGTTATTTGTTTTTAAAAATTCTATACTTCATAGCTTTAAAATTTTTAAGATTTTGATTTTTAAAACTACATATGTATGATAGAGAATCTGACATTTTGGCTGAATTTTATCTGTCACTCATTTATTTAAAGAAGCACACTTGGTCCCACCACTCACCCAGAAAAATGTAATCAGAGCCTGAATGGATGATAAGCAGCTCTCAAGTTAAATCAGTAAATTTACATATTGGAAGTAACATGAATTTACATTATAGACTCCTCTAATATGAATAAGTAAAAATTGGGTCAAAGTGTACCAGATATTCGTGCTCTGAAATTAAATTTTTTCTGATGTATGAATTATTTACCATTGAAAATTTTTTGAAACAGAAGATGTTATTCAGGCAAAATATTTTTTCCCTTTTAGAGGTAATGTTGCTCAGGGAAAGAATCCAAATGAAGTAACGTGAGTAACATACTCATAAACATATACCAGGCTCTTGTTACTGGAAATTTAATTCATTTTCAACAGCATATGCATTTGATACTAACCTTACAATTATATATGATTTAATTTATACTTTCACTTAATGTTTGTGTGTCCAGTTCGCTTGAGGTTAATTCATTTAATTATGTACATATCATTTATCTTTGTATTCCGTACTTCTATTGGAGCTCAATAAATGTTGAAATAAACATTCACATTTTGTATATCTAACATAGTGCTTTGAACATAGGAAGCTTAATAAATTTGTTAAATAAATCAAAGCATATCCTTTAGCTTTTCTAAGTATCCCTTAAAATAAACATCTTTGAATCTGAAATAAACTAAATTTAGCCAAGTTACTGTAGGACTGAATAAACACTTCTTGGTTTTGAAAAACAACTTTAAGGGTAACAATAACAAATGAAATATTCTTTTGTTTGGTATTTTATTGTTTTAAATATAATAAATTCTAATTAAATGTAAGCCACATATAATAAATATGCTATTTGAAGTATTAAACATTTTTTTAACTTTATAGTACCACATGAAATCTCAAAGTAACTTGTATTATTTGGAGTTTTGTATTTTAAATAACGTTTGGAAAGGGAGAGCCAAGAATATGCTTTGTTTAATGTTTATATTCTTTCCAGGAAACATTTTAATCCATCTTTCTGACCAATTTTCAGTTAGTTTACTTTGTACTTTATTGGTAATCTATATCTAGAAGAAAGTTAAATTTCATAAATATTTTGGTGTCAAGGATCAAAGGTAACAGTAAACTTGTGAAGTTTAACATTTAAAAAAATCCATGAAATGCATAAAATGCATTAGAGCATTTGATAAAGAGAATGGAAGGAAAACCTTATTACTGGACTCACTAGGCCATTTGATTATATCAACTATAGACTTTGACAAGAATCTTAACTGTTTAAAATGCTTAGTGCAAAATCTATTACTTTTCCATTTATATGTGAACAAACTAAATACTTTGGTTCTGAAGGTACTATTAATTATAACAACACCTTGATGGATTGCTGTTATCAACTGAGCAGCTTTTCTCAATCAGATAGCATGAGGAAAATATTTTTGTCTATAAATGAAACCTCTAAAAAAATCTTTACTTTTAAAATTAGAGGTATATTCACCTTATAAAACTGTAAAGATAGTTTTTTATCAATGGAAAAATGACCTGGCTGTTAAAATACCAGTGATATAGATAAGCCAAAATACCAGAGTGGTTTACAAAACAAGGTTAAATGTCTCATTCATTCATTATAAGATGCTGACTGTGTAGTTTGTATTTCTGCTCCCATTTTTATAAATGCCAGAACCATGTAAATCAGTTTGAATTTTTTAAATTTCTCGTTATAAAAATTCCTAGTTTCCTGAGAGCACTTATCTTTGAATCTTTCCAAGCCTCTAAACCTGAGATTTGTATGTAGGACGATATTAAAAACTGAGTTGGAGAGATAGTAATAATTTCCTCAGAGTAGTTATCAGTCACTCTTTCAAAAACTATTTCCTATCTTTGAGAACAAAGAATTATTTAAACAGAAAGAATTACTCTTTCATACTTTTTAATAATTGAGGAGAAATTTATTGTGTTTTGAGGGACATTTTTTTCTTACTGTTTTAATGTTCTGAACATTTTTTTGAGTTCTTTTCAACAAATTCAAGCAAGCTTTGTTTTAATATAGTGATTAAGTATTTAATCAACCAAATAAAGAAATTCTCCAAATCCATGCCCGGGTAAAACTATTGGCCTCATTTTTATTTTGGAATCTGTTCTTTTCAGGGTGTACTGCATACGATATCCTAACAACTGGGTGAGAGCCACTAAAGAAATTAAAATGGCTAACATAAGTAAGAAATTATTTATTTTATATTAAACTCTATACTACCAAGAAAGATTGGTAAATATTGATAAGTTTCTTAAATGTGATATTAGCTGATTTGGCTTTAAATGTTTTAAACAGAGTGTTTTCACATTCAGCTCAGTTCATCATTTATCTTTCCCTGTAAAAGAACTGACACATTTTATGAGAAAGTAAAATGCATTTAATTTTATTAAAACAGTGAATCCTCCATGATAACAATCTAATAAATGCGACTTTTCTAAAGTAATGATTGTTTTTGTAGACAACCCCAGAATGATGTAGATGTTGGAGTCATTAGATATCAATTTTAAATCACCTGTTATAACTCTGCCCAGAAAGATAATGTGTTTGTAATGAATGGAAAGATAGGGAATCTCAAGAAAGAAATAGAAACTATGAAGAAGAACCAGATACAGATTTTACAACTAGAAAATGGAGTACCAGAAGTAAAAAATTTACTGGATGGCCTTAATAGCAGAACAAAGATAATAAAAACCATCCAATCTGAGGAAAAGAAAAATAGTTCTTTAAAAGTGAAGAAACCTTCAGATCATGTGCGACAATTTCAAAATGTCCAACGTATGGGTAAGTGGCATCTCAGATAGAGAGGAGTGATATAATGGAGCAGAAAATTTAAATAATGGCAGAAAACCTCTGAAATTTGATAGAGATATAAATATACAGATATAGATTCAACAACCTGTTTTATATTTTGTTGTTGAATTTTAAGAGTACTCTATATAGTCTGGCTATTAATCTCTTATCATATATATAATTTGCAAATATTTTCTCCCAATCTGGGTTATCTTTTTACTCTGTTGATATTTTCTTTGATGCATAAATTTTTTAAATTTTCGTGAAGTCTTATCTGTTCTTTTTCTTTTGTTGCCTGTGCCTTTGGTGTTATATTCAGGAAATCATTGCCATATCAATGTCAAAAAACCATTGCCCTGTTTTCTTCTGAGTTTTATAGTTTTAGGTCTTATTAACTTAGGTCTTTGATCCATTTGAGTTAATTTTTGCATACAATATTAGGGAAGAATTCTGTTTCTTTCTTTCTTTTTTTTTTAACTTGTGGATATCCAGTTTTCCCAGCACCATTTGTTAAAGAGACTGCCAAGATTCCATATGAATTTTAGAATGCATTTTCTGTTTCTGCAAAATATGTCATTTAGATTTCTGTAGGGATTATATTGAATCCATAGATCAGACTGAATAGTGTTCACAACCTAATAATATTGTCTTCTAATCCATGAACATGAAATGTCTTTCCATGTATTTGTTTTCTTTAATTTTTTCCAGAAAAAAAAATTATAGTTTTCATTGTACAGGTCTTTCACCTTCTTGGCTAATTTCTGAGTATTTTATTCTTTCTGTACATGAAGCTGTTTTTATAATTTCCTTTTCCATTTGTTCATTGTAAGTGTATAAAAATTTTTTGTGCTTTGACTTTATGTCTTCCTACTTTGTTGAATTCATTTACTTGTTCTAACAGTTTTTATGGAGTCTGTTGGGTTTTCTACATAAAAGATCATGTTGTCTACAAAAGTTAATTTGATTTCTTCCTTTCTAATTTGGATACCTTCTCTTTCTTCCCTTCCCTTCTCTTCCCCTCTTTTCTTTCTTTTCTTTCCCTAATTGCTCTGGCTAGAACTTCTAGTACTATGTTGAATAAAAGTGGAAAGCAGGTATCCTTGCCTTATTCCTGATCTTAGAGGAAAAGCTTCAGTCATTCATCATTGAATATGAGGTTCATTGAGTTTTTTTTAATATGGCTTTCATTGTGGTAAGACAGTTTCCTTCTATTCCTAGTTTGTTGAGTTTTTTTTTTAAATCACAAAAAAAGTGTTACATTTTGTTATAAGTTTTTACTACATCAATTGAGATGATCATGGTTTTTTTCCCCTGTGTTTTATTGATGTGGCATATTATGTTGATTTATTTTTATATGTTGAAACATCTGTACATTCCAGTAATAATTTTTACTTGTTCATGGTATATAATCTTTTAATATATGCCAAATTCAGTTAGCTAGTATTTTTTTAGGAGTTTTGCATCAATATTTATAAAGAATATTGGTCTTTAGTTTTCTTTTTGTGTCTCTCTGGCTTTGATATCCAGGTAATGCTGACCTTGTAGAATGAATTAGAAAGTGTCCCTTCCTTGATTTTTAGAAAAGTATGGAAGGATCGATAATAGATTTTCTGTAAATATTTGGTATAATTCACTAATGAAACAATCAGATCCAGAACTTTAATTTGTTGGAAGATGTTTCATTGCTGATTCAATAGCTTTACTAATTATAGTTCTGTTCTTATGTTTTGTGTCTTCATGATTTAGTCTTGATAGGTTTTGTGTTTCTAGGACTTTATCCATTTCAGCTAGGTTATCTGTTGTTGGCACAGAGTTGTTCATAGTACCCTTTTGTAATCTTTTTGATTTCTGTAGTATTGGTAGCCATGTCCCCACTTTCATTTGCCCTAGAATTGTTCATAATACTCTTTTGTTGACATAGTATTACAATATAACAGTATCAGGAGAATAATAGGATGAGCAGGGTGCTTAGGTGAGTGGTGGTAAGGAATGGTAACAGGAAGCTATATCCCTGTCTTCAAAGGGAGATAGGTAATTAATAGGAATTACTGAAAACTTTTCATCAAAAACAGTAAACATATAGACAGATATATAAGTAAATACCAAATGAAAGTGAAGTGGCAATTTTCTCAGAAATAGGTGAGAAGTGATATAGAGGACTGGTATTTTAGGTATTTTAATAGTAAAAGCCAAAATAATTTATATAAAACTGATTAAGCCATAAAAAATTATAAAATTTCTGAACCATAGGCTTTTGAATATTTGTCACCCTCATTTAAAAAAAGACAATTTTATTTAATATTTTTTTTTTTTAATATAAAGATGAAAAGTACTGATGTATTATCATATATGCTCAGCTGGTATAAGTTAATGCACTCATTGAGATGTGTTACTATGGGTCTTTTTTAAAAAGAATGACAAAGTGGTGAAAGACTGAATTAAAATATATTCATTCAGTTTTATAATTTCTCATTTGTTTTAGGTAGTTATTATAAATATAAATAATATATCTGTGTGTATATATAAGACAGCTGACCTATTCGTTTATGTGATATATGTCATATTCCCTAATATGTATGGTGATATTAATAAACGTTGGAGAGTAGTTTTAAAGGAATAGTCCTTGGCATATTTTCTATAACATATTAAGATAGATGAACAAAGAAACTTGTTTTTCATAATTATTATCTGTGGAGTGAGAAAAAGATGAAGGCCTTTTAACTTGCTAAATGACTAATTCAGCTTCCCACATATCTCTCTGGTATTAAAAAAAAAAAAAACTGAAAAGAAAAACTGGAGATCTCTTATGTTTGAATTTGGTAAAGCTGCTAAGGTTAGTAATTTCGTTTTCAAGAATGTTTTGGATTTTCTGATGGTCAAAATTAGGATATTTTGTGCTAACATCGTTTATATTTGTTTAAGAATATACATTATTAATGCATTCAGCAGAGAAATGAAAGTCATTTAACATGAAACTTTTTTGTTTTGTTCTTACTATTTACCTTGATAAGCTACATTCGATACAAGTAATTTCGGAGCTTTAAGTATAAAAGCCTTCAAGAAAAGTAGAATGGAATTATTGTAGCTTTAGCAGAGAAATGAAAATCAATAGCATGTTTTTGGTTTGAATTTGTTTCTCACATTCATATAATCATTTATATGTCTTATGTTTTCATAAAAAGAATATCGATATACATATTTTAACCTCATAGTAGTGCTTTGAAGGAGGCAGAATAGATGATGAGGCACTAAGCAATTTGGAAAGATTTTTTTTTTTGTAGATTTTCGATTTTTTTCCTCTTATTAATTTTTAACATTTTTTATTGTGCCAAAATAAACATCACAAAATTTGATATTTTCACCATTTTAAATGTAAATTCAGTGGCATTAATTATAGTCATGTTCCACTTAATGACAGGGATACGTACTGTGACATGTATTGTTAGGTGACTTCATCATTGTGAGAAAACCATAGAGTATACCTATGCAAAGCTAGGTGGTATAGCCTACTACATGCCTAGGCTAGATGGTATAACCAATGACTCCTAGGCTACAAGCTGTACAGCATGTTACTATACAAAACAACACAAGATTAAATCAAGCACAAGAGGCAGTAAACATAACATATATGAATTTGCTGCCTGTGGCAAAACAAAGCATACTGTTTTACCACAAACTTTTTTTTTAGAAAAAGGAGAAAAAGTACACTCTAAAATAATGAAAGCACAGTATAGTAAATACATAAGCATTATAATGTATTTATTATAATCAAATATTATGTACTGTACATAATTATATGTGCTATATACTTTTATAGGACTGGAAATGCAGTAGGTTTATTTACATTGTCATCACCAGAAGCACATGAGGCATGAATTGTGCTACAACCTTACTGTGGCTAAAATGTTACTAGGTAATAGGAGTTTTTCACCTCCGTTATAATCTTACAGGAGCACTGTTGTGTATGTGGTTCATTGTTGACCAAAATATTATGTGGCATATGACTATACATTCACAATGTTATACAACCTTTACTACTATCTATTGCCAGAACTTTTCCTTACCCCAAGTAGAAACTCTGTACCCATAAAGCAATAACGGCCTGTCCCCCTTCCTCTCAGACTTTGATAATGTCTAATTTATATTCTCTTTTTATGAATTTACCTACCTATTCTAGATGTTTCATATAAGTGGAATCATATAATATTTGTCTTTTTGTGTCTGGCTTATTTGACTTAGTATATTTTTAAGTTTCATTCTTATTTTAGTATGTATCAGAACTTCACTTTTTATGACCAAATAATATTCTATTGTGTGGATATACCACCATTTGTTTATCCATTCATCTGTTGGACACTTGAGTTTTTACCTTTTGGTTATTGTGAATAATGTTGTAGTGTATATTGGCATACAAGTGTCTGTTTGAGCCTCTGTTTCAATTGTTTGCTTCCTTTATTTATTTGTTTATTCATTTTTTATTTTTGAGGACAATGACAATACTAAGTATACTAATGACAATACTAAGAGGAAAGAGGAGAGAGGAGAGAGGGAGAGAGGGAGGGAGGGAGGGAGGGAG
>CM053503.1:34846914-35209266 GCA_028627145.1 Eidolon dupreanum | reverse complement strand
TTATATTACCTCAGAATGAATACCTTAGGAGAAGAGCAAATCTTACCCAATAGAGCAAAGAATCTTAGTCCTGAAACTGGTGCTGATTGATTAACTAGGGACACAGGCCAACACCAAATACCAATCTCTCTTTTTTAGGGAGATGTAGTATTCGTGATTGGTGTGACTTAGGCCGTATGCGTACCTCAGGAGTCAAGGTCGGTGGGTTCAACCCTAATGAGATTAGAAGTCAAGAGTGGAGAACCATAGAGGCTCCATCAGAAAACATTGTACAGGAAAAAATGTAAAATTCTTCCTGTCAAGATCAATAGATTAAAAAGAGTCTGTTAAATATGGTTATCTATTTATTTCTTGCTTTTCATTTTCAGTTAAGGTGATACAGAAAGTAATGAGTTTGTTTTTTTAATTTTAAACCTTAACAGATATTAAAACGCATTCTTGATCTTAAAAGTTCCCATTGCAAGAAAAAAAAAGTTTTGTAACTATGTGTGGTGATGGGTGTTAACTAGATTTATTGTCATGATCATTTTGCAATATAAACAGATATTGAACCATTATGTTGTACATCTGAAACTAACATGTTATATGTTGATCATACCTTAATTTAAAAAAGGAAAATAATTTTTCATATTACTCTTAAAAAAAAGATTATGCAGGTACTAATGAGCAAAACTACAACTCAGTCCCAGATTGCTCTGACTCCAAACCATGTATTTGTAACTGTTATGATCTAATTTACTATGAAATAGAATTAACTCTGTACCCCTTCACTAGAAAAAAATTGGTAATTTCATACTAATTCTAGAAAAGGCTGCACGAGGGCCACAATCAGTCCTTATACTTGCCACCATTAACCTCACAGCAAGGTGTATTTTTTTTAAATGAAGGAGCTGGTACCTCAAGTGTATCTGTACACCTTTGAAATCTCAATAAAGGAAATTTTCTCTTGGAAGTAAAAGGACATGTTCCTATGGCATAAATTTTAAGGGGATGTGAAAAATTTTAAGAAGTATCTATTGCCCTACAAATATCAGTAAATCAAGATAGCACCAGAACTCAGACTAGTTAATGTACCTTGTATACCTTGATGCTTCTGCATTAACTTTCTTATTTGTTGGTACTTTTATTTTATTTATATGCAGTATTTATTATATTTAGGCTAAGTGGCTTTCCCCTGTTGAAAAATTGGTTTTACCATTATTTTAGCTGTTATTTGAATTAGTTTCATTGATACATCAAATTGCATTCTAAATTAGTATGTAGCAATTTAACTTTAAAGTAGTTTTCTTTTTCCCTTAGCTAGAATATTTCAAACACATATGCAGGGATTACTAGCATATTCAATATGCTCAGTCAAGGTTACTTCAGTGCAGTTATTTGGCTCTGAAATGCTGCCTCATGGCCAAATCAAAATTGTGAATTGCCAAATTAAAATAGAATATAAAAATATGATAATCGATATGCCCTGTATGAACACCCTTTGGAGAATGTTTTGTTGTTCATCGAGTCATGCACTCCTATAAACAGCAATGTTTTATCACTTGAAAACAGTTTACTCAAGGATAGGCAATAGGAGATGCTGACTTTTCTTTGCAAGCATGGTTGAGACACATTTCTGCGTACCGCCACACACTGAAGGTTCCTGAACCAGGGAAGATGTGACAGGGCAGAAGAAAACTGCCTCTCTTTGTCATCTGTTTCTTTGAACTAAGGGAACCTCCTGCTTCAGAAAGATTCTCTAAGCAGCTATTGGTAACGGATGATGATCATTTCCCAGGAACAGAAAGAGGGAAATTCATATACCTGAAGACAAGCTAATCTCTTGGGGCAAACACTAGAGGTCATGCACACGACTCAGTTATTAACCTGGAAAATAACCCCTTTTACAGTTCTGTATAAGCAATCCCAGTGCTAGATACCCCATTTAGAAACCCTAGGCATAAAACCAAAACTGATTAGTTGTGTTTTAAATTTTGTCTTATATTTCAGAATCACCTTTAATATTCTCTCAGTCTTGTGGGTTTCTATATTTGAACTATTCTTCATTTGCAAAAAAAATTTATTCAGAGCACTGAAGAGCTTAGCATTGATATTGTTTATGCTAGCTTATTAGTTATACCATCTAATGAGGACAGGAACTGGGATTCCTTTATCTGTCACTAGCTTTTGGCATAGTACCTGGCATTTAGTAGGCATTCTAATGAGAGCTAAGGTCAATTCATTTGGGTTTGTGTGCTAGAATGTTTTGCACAGATGATTTTATTTAATCCTCACAGTACCTTTATGTGGTTAATTTGAGTACTATGCTGATTTTACAGATACGGAAGCTGAGTTTAGTGAAGTATTTTGCTCAGGGTCTTAGAGGAATAATCCACAGAGCTGGGATTCAGAGCCTACCTGGACTTCACCCCAGAACTCAACTATTCCACTATACTCTCTGGTCATTGACCAGGTCAAATGCTCTCTTAAGTAAAGAGAGGAGCAATGATATATTCTACTGTGCTGTTCAGTTCAGTATTAAGCTTTACACTCCAGTTCTCATCAGGATACAGGTTAAGAAGTACATTGATACCCCTGGTACCTATCTCTCTTTCACTAGCTAACTGTTTTGTCCTAACTTGACTCTTTTCATTATATAAGCCATTAACCAGTCAGAGGAGTTCAGTTTGATTCAACGTTCAGTTAAGCATCTACATTGTTTAGAACAATGTGCTAGGTTTTCTGGGAGGTAATTCTCGTGGAAATTTCGTAGCCCCTTGTTATATACACACATCCATCCATCCATCCATCCATCCATACATACATACATACATGGTACGGCTGATTCTAGTTTAGTACAGAAAAAGGTAAACAGATAAATTATATGTGTGTGTGTGTGTGTGTGTGTGTGTGTGTATATATATATATATATATATATATATATACATACATATGCACACACATACATGCACACTGTGAGTATTAGAAGGGTTTAATTTTAAATATGGGGGGGCGGAGCATCCTAGACTATTTTCAGTGATACAGAATGTAAGAAGGTGGATTCCCCTTGGTGAGGACAAGCCAGATGGGACTTTCTGCCAGGGATTAGTTGCTAATATTTCACAGCTGTACTCCAGAATAACAAGGGAGCTGATTACATGCACATCAAGGTACCAAGGTCACTTTATGAAAAATTGTTTAAAATTTAACATAATAGCCTTAGGGACCATGAAACATTGCTGAGGTAAGCACATTAGACCTTTTCACATCTAATCATTATCACAAAATATCTATATATGTGTGAAGAATTCTCTTTAAATATGTTAAGAATACTAAAGCAGTGATGATTTTTGTTAATATATGACCATCAGAAAAGATAAAAATTGCTGAGTTTTATGAATTCTATAAAATATTAGGCATGTGTATATTTCCTTTATTATATATTCGTGTATGTGTCCCTTTAAGCTTTTATATTATGATCTAAAACATATTAATTGTATAGTTTTCTCTGAACATGTTAGGATGACTATACTTCAAAATCTAAGAGTTGACAGATTTTTTTAAATTACTGTGTTAATTATATATCAGAAATGTTAGACATATGAGTATATATTCCTGAAAAAAAAAAGGAGTAATGTACTATATTATTAAAAATATCAGCTCATCTTGATTATTTTCATTTTACAGAGTACCTCTATGTACCTTAGCATATAACAAGATAAAAACCTTCAACATTGTTATCTGTAATGTAGTTATCTATAAACGCAGTTATCTTTTTAAATGTTGCAATAACTAAGGTTTTTTTTTTTTTTTAGCAGTGGTATTTTTCTTCAGCGTTAGCCAAGAAGAATATTTGCAGCATATACAGTTTATAGTCTTTCATATTAAAATATTCATAATCTGAAAACATCTAGAAACTTCAGATCTGGTTATAACTAAAAAGTTTTTCTTTAACTCTTTCTAACACTCTGTACACATGTGCACTCACCGTCCATCCTCTTTCATAGATACATATAAAGTATAGTAGAATAATTGGATTTTTTTCTGATGATGACTTACTGCACCTTGGAGTCAGCTTCCTGATAATTTGCAATCATTGCTCAGTATGGAAAAGGTGTCAGGGGTTGCATGACATCTTCCTGACCTCATTTAGGGCTAACTGTAAAACTTGCCAGAACAGGAGGGGTTAATGTCTGATACAAAATTATTTTATTTGAATTACATTCTTTGTTTTAGAGGTTAAGATGTGAAAATTCTTATTAATCAAGGAAGTGTTCTAGTTAGGGAGATAATTTTTATGTAAGAAAGCCAGAGGAAAGACAGTGGTAACTATATAAAGTGATAGATATGTTGATTAGCATGATTATTGTGATCATTTCACTGTGTGTGTGTATGTGTTTGTGTGTGTGTGTGTGTGTGTGTATCAAAACATCGAGTTGTGCACCTCAAATATATATAAATTTTGTTTGTCAATTATATCTTAATAAAGCCATTTAAAAAAAAAAAGTAGAAAGCCAAGGGCGCGGAGAAACTACATATAAGGAGACAAAGTAGAAGGGCTTTGAAAGTGTAAGTCTGAACAATGTGAAAATGCTGAAGGCTTTACTCATAATAAATAAAGACTCAAAAAAAAAGGAGTATCTGGAAATACATGGACTACTTGGTAAGGATGAAGCAATTGGTAAGGTGCCTGAGTTTTCCATCCTGGTAATTGGTATATGACAAATTAGACATAGGTATATAATGTTTAAAATAAGAATAACAATCGACACTTTCTTGATTTTTTCTTTATATTTTAATTATCAAACTAACAATTAAGAAATTAAAATATTATCCATTATGTTAGTAAACACTTAAGGCCTAGTTACAAATAGTCTATCCCAGTTGCCTGTGACCCCTCTTGATTTTCATTATACATAATTATTCTTTAACTAACTATAATTTGGCTTCTGGTCTTATACTACTATATTTTTTTATACCTTTCACTCATAACTGAGAACAATGTTGGCTTCTTATTCATCTTTATATATGAAAAGAGTAGACAATAAATGTTGAAAAAAATGATAAATGTTCTTTTTAAGGCTATAAACAATAAACCTTGAGAATTGGGATATTTGAGTATGGTCATTATGTTAGATTATATTATGGAATTATTTTTCTTTGGTGTGTGTGCATGTGTATGTCTGTGCATCTATGCTTGTGTTATAGATTGAATTTGTCCCTCCCCAAAATGTTGAAGCCCTAACCCTTGATGTAGTGATATTTGGTGATTAGGCCTTTATGGAGGTAATTAACATTAAGTGAGATCATAAAAGTAGGACCCTAATATTATAGCACTGAGTCCTTATAAGAAAAGAGACACCAAAGAGTATGCTCTCTCTCTGCACATACATGAAGAAAAGGTTGTGTGGGAACACAATGAGAAGGTAGCTATCTGCAAACCAGGAAGAGAGATCTCACCAGACACCAACACTGCTGGCACCTTAGGTTGGCCCTTCCGGCTTCCAGAACTATTAGAAAATAAATGCCTGTTGCATTAGCCTGTGGCATTTTGTTATGGCAGCCCAAGTAGACTGATACAGTGTGTGACATGACGTGTGTGGTGGAGAGGTTGGGTGCGCTGTGCTTTTTTTGGTTTTTTAAGTGTTACATCTAGGTGAGGAGTTGGCAAACTTTCTATAAAGAGTCAGATAGTAAATATTTTAGGTTTTTGAGTCTGTTGATCTGTCAAAACTACTCAACTCTACCATTTTAACATGATAATAGCCACAGGTGTAAACAAATTGACAGGGCTGTGTTCCAAAAACCCTTATTAACAGAGACTGAAATTTGAATTTTATGTAACTTCTCCGTGTCTTTTGTTTTCAACATTTGAAAAATATAAAGACCATTCTTAGGTTGTGGGCTATACAAAAACATGTGCAGACCAGGTTTGACCCCTGAGCCATAATTTGTCACCCTTGATTTAAGTGAAGAGGAAATAGATGTTCATCGTGCTATATTTTAAACTTTCCTAAAGAATTTTGAAAATTATCATAATAAAAATGGATGATGATTAATTTTGAGAATAAAAGTAAAACCAAGGAACAGTTTCAGATTTGTTAATTATTCTTCACTGCTGGAACAAAGGGGTAATAAAAACTTTCTCAAGAGAATGTATCTCTTTGAGGAAACTTGGCTTTAATGAAGAAAGAGAGCTAGTTAAATAGAGGATGAGTGGAGTAACCTTAATTTATTCAAATTGAGATATTTTTGAGAATAGAAAGGGGCACCAATGATAATTTGGTCAGAGCAACAGGTATAAATCAAGATGTGTGGTCACCCTAGATGTGGGATTAAGAAGGTAGTATTTGTTTCCTAGGGCAGCCTTGAAAAAGTACTACAAACAGGGTGACTTAAAACAATGCGAATTTATTTTCTCTCAGTTCTGCAGGCCAGAAGCCTAGTATCAGGATGTCTGCTGGGTCAAGCTCCCTCTGTAGGCTCCAGAGAAGAATCCTTCCTTGCCTCTTCCAGCTTCTGATGGTTGCTGGCCACCCTTGGCATTCCAAAGCTCTAGACACATCACTCCAATCCTGCTGTCATATGCCCTTCTTTCCTGTGTGTTTCTCTGTTGGTGTCTAAATCTCCCTTTCATTTATCTTATAAAGACTCCAGTCATCAGATTTAGAGCCCACCCTAATCCAATATGGCCTCATCTTAACTAATTACATCTGCAAAGGCTCTTTTTCCAAATGAGGTCACATTCTGAGGTTCTGTGGGGATGCTATTCAACCTAGTACAAAATTTTATTTGGTTGGTTGGTTGTTCAGTGTAAAACAAGAGAGACTTTCGTATGTTTCAGGAATGAGGGGAAGTAGCTAATATAATGAAGGAGATAAGGATATATTTTCCAGGCAAGTCTCTGGTTTGTATTAAACAAAACCCACTTAAACTAAGTCAAAAAAAAAAAAAAAAAGTCATTGAAAGGCTTCAACAGAAAAATTTCCCAGCATCCAAGCCATAGAAGTAATGTGTATTTTGCCAAGGGGAATCCTAGAACTTAAAATCAGGGCCGGAGCTACTTCCTCTGTTTCTTAACCAACCTATGTCATCTTCTCCCTTCAACCTCTTTATTTTGTGGCTTCTCTTTGCAGAAAGAGGGTGGGGTTCGTGTGTGAATGTTGATGATAATAGGGAAATGGAGAGCATTCAGGCCTCAAGTAAGACCTGAGATTATTTAGTCATAAAGAGGAGATTTGGTAGGGAATAGGTTTACCTCACAGATATACTATTTATTCCTTTTCCAATATGCACATGTTTTTGTTGTTTTCTCACCATGTCAAACAGATTCTTTTTACGCTTTTTTACAGAAGATAGTGCCAGTACAGAGTCATAAATATCCCTGGAGATCTTGCCTGAAGTAGTTCTCCATGAAGACTAGTGTATAACCCTCTCACAAAAAAAAAACAAATAAATAAATAAATTTGTTACATGTTTATTTTTTTTTTAATGTGTTCCCCTTTCCCAAACACTTGGGTTAAATTAAAGCTCATGTGAGATGTGCCATATTAACCTTTGAGGTTTTCTACTGTGTAGGGCAGTTACCCTGTGGGCATGAGCACCAACTGTTAGAGACTGTGTGAACATCCTTATACTTTGGATATGTGAATGTCATAATTTGGGAATCATGGCTGTGAGGCTGGTCGTTATTATTTAGATGCATAAGGATAGTGACCATGTTTCATAATCCTCAGGGCTTTGCACATAGTAGGTACTCAACGAGTGTTTAAATTACTTTATGTTTAAACATAAAGTAAATCCTCTTTGACATTTAAGGATTTTGTTTTGTTTTTGTATTTTGTACTTCAGCTATTTTTTAATCTTTGGAGTAATTTAGAATTGGGAAACCGAGATTAGGGAAGAGGGAGAATTGAAGTAAACTGAATAATGGAGAAGAGAGAGAAAGAGAAGGCTGCTTCACTTAGTCCCGCTTCTAAACACACTTCTTCCTACCAAAGACCTTTGCACATGCTGTGTCTTCTGAATAAATATCCTTTCTTTCTCTTTTTTTCTGAGCTAACTCTTAAGAGCTCTATTTAATCATTCCTTCATCAGGGAAGACTCTTCAGAGTCTTCACCCTGATTAGGTCATATTCTCAAAGCTCCACATACTTCTCTCTGGCATTTTTATGACATTATAACTTTAGGCTTATTTGTACATATTTGATTGATATGTGTATCCTACATTAAACAGAACCTCTGAGAGGAGAGGGACTGTGTTTGGTCTTGCTACCAGCATAGTGGATAACCTATAGCCAGTGCTCAATAACTTTGTTGAATGAACATGTGAAGGGTGATATACTTCGCTGGTATAATTAGGGGAGAGAATTCTTGTAATCTCCTGAAATCATCCAAAGTAGAGAATAAAGATCAGGTTATTGCTGTGCTCTTGATAGATGTTTTTAATATATAATGATGGCGTGAGCCAAAGCTGACCCAGCAGCTGCCTGGTGAGGCCTATCAGCCTTTGTTCCAAGGGGACATTTATGGAAAACATGATTAATTTTAAAAGTGTTTTTTTTTTCCTCTCCTCATTAAAAAAAAAAAAAGAAAATAATTGACCTTTATTAGTAGTACCATTTAGTTTTAGAATGCCAATGTGTGTGATATTGAGATACATGTAGTGTATATAATTAAGCTAGCGGCCGAGGTTTCTATTTTCAGAGTTAAGGTTTTAGCAGTAGCAAAAAGAAATTAGTTTGACTCTCACTTTCACTTTTCTTAGCAGTGAACAGAGAGATCTATGTTTTTTATTTTTGTAAAGGGCAGCACTGCTGGCCTTATTTCTCTGAAAATTTCCTCCAGACGACTGAGAGCAAAGAAAAAAATTAATACATTTTGGCACCTGATTATGTTCAGTTACATTCTTATTATGTACTGCCCTACTTCAGGTGTTTCTGTGCCAAAATGGAACTTTAAAATCACACATAATTTATAGTTCTTAAATTAATGTTGCCCCTTCATAATAGTCACGTTAGGAATCTGGGAACATTCTGAAGATGCTGCTTTTAAATTTTTCCTTTTTAATTTGTTCTTTAATTCCTAAGGCAAGTTCTTTTGAATATTCTCAGTGGTAGTAGATCTTGGTCCTTTGTAGATGATTAGATTCTTGGAAATTGGCGGAATAAAAGGCATTTAGAAGGTATTCTGTGTCTTTTGAATTAAGGGACATGATCAGGCTTTCTTGATTACTTTCTTTTTTGAACTTTTTCTTATAAACTGTGCTGTGAATCAGAGTCTGGTCATGATGGAGTCATTCATTGAATTCTTTGTCACACATACCCTTGAATTTCAATTTTTTTTTTTATGATGGCGATGATTAATATTTGGACTTGTGAAATTTGGCATTGTAGTTATTTTTAAGTCAGCAGTGTCCTCAGTTGTCACTTTGATGGACCAGCTTGGTGTTGGTATTTTTAACCCTAGAATTCTTTTTGCTTTCTCTCTATGTAATAATCAAAAATCCTGTTACATCACTGGCTATTTTTAAGTTCCTTGTGAACTTTACTAACTGTCTTATGCATCACTATGGTTTGCCCTTTTAAAACCTTGCTCTTGACTTCACTTCGATCATTCTTTTCATGTCACTATTAATTCATTTGTCAATATGATTAACTTTACTGAAAATTTTATATTACTTCTTACTTGTTTTTATGCCAATATGCAACATACTAAGGTCCTGTCCTAGTTTTTTATATTATACATGACTCTTTTTTTATTCATTCACTTTAACCTCAATCTTCACTTCTCCATAGGAATTCAGTGTGCCTGTGAATTTAATAAAATATTTAATTTATATTCTTTCAATCCAATAAATGCTTATTTTGATTAATTTTGTGCTATTGTCCTAGAAATCTTGTTTTCTTTTTTCCTTAATATTATTGTTATATGCACTTTTAATTCTTTTGTTTGCTATAATTTATTATAAACATATTTATGTAACATTTAATATATTCATTTTTACTGATGGAGAATGCAGGTGCCTTCAACTCTTAGCTTTTATAGACAGTCATGCAATGAACATCCTCTTACATATCTCCATTATAAACTTCTATGAGGATATTTCTGAGATATAAGCCTAGGAATGGGGTTTCTGAGATATTACTCTTAATTTAACCAAGTCTTTTTAGATTACTCTCAGTAGTGACTTCATGCATTTTTATTCTAAGCATTTGTGTATAAGGTTTCCATTCCCAATGCCCACTGTCCTTAACACTTTTTACTATACAACGTCATAAATTTTATCAGTCTGGTGGGTGTGTATTATCTAGTATTTTAGATTTGTACTACTCTGATTATTAAACTTATTGAAAATTCTTTTTCCATGCATGATCATTTTTATTTTGCCCATTTCTCTATTGATTTTTTCTGTCTTTTTCTGGCTGATTTGAAGGTGTGTGTTATGTATTGCATATATTAATCCTTTGTGTCTTAGCCTCCTGACAATATCTAATCCAAGTCTATCATCCACCTGTTAACTCTCTGTTGTCCTTTGTTGATGTAAACAATTTTTCCCTTTATAAGTTGTGCATTTTTTAAATTTTTTTAAGTTTGTTGGGGTAACATTAGGTAATACAATTATATAATTTTCAGGCGTACATTATAATTTGACATCTATATATTCTATTGATAATTTGTGCATTTAGGTTTTTAAGATATTCTGCTTTTTACTGAAGTCACAACGTTTTCTTACATTTTCTTCTTTTAGTTTATAGTTTCATACATTTAGGCCTAATATTATTTTGGGTTTTCTTATGATGGAAGGTAGAGAATCCAATTCTGTATATTTAGCATTTTATTCATCATGTTATGGTCTGTCATGTCCCACTGGTTTGTTATGCATTCTATATCAAGTCATAAGTAACATACATATGTACATACATATATATGCATAGATGTGATGATAGCATGGAACTTTATTCTTTTATACCTTTAATGTTTTTTTTGTTTCCCTATAAAGATCCAGTGCATTGTTCTTAGGGTTAATTCCCAAATGTTTTTCTTCATGTTGCAAATGTTATCTCATTTCCTATCACTTGTTCAACTTGTTTATTTCTGGTGTAGAGAAATGTTAGTAAAACTCATTGGTTGAATTGATTAACCAGGACTGTGATACTGCTGAGCATTAATGGAAAAGTAGGCATTGTGCCCCAGACTTAGAAATAATGTCTAAAGTTGCTCCTCTAAATATGGTACTTGCCGTAGCATTTGGTAGCAATTCTTTATTGAGTTATCTTTGATATTAGTTTTCTGAGTCTTTATTTTAATTAGGTGTTTGATAATACACATTTACAAAATAGTCCTGAAAATGGCCTGCACATGAAACAGTTTTTTATTGCAGGATGGGGGGAGGATGGTAACATAAGGTTTTAGATAGTATTTCAACTTCTTAAATAACTGTCAATCTTATCATATATTACATTTCACATTGTTCCATATTTAATTTTTTTCCAGAACAGATCTCTTTCATTCATATATTCAAGTCATTGGCTTATAGTTGTTCATAATATTCATTTGGTTTTGTGCTTTATCTGTGTAATAGTTCATAATAGGAGTCACCCATGTTTCACTCTGTGGTTAATTTATATTTTCTCTTGATCACTTTTGCCAGAGTTTTTCTATCTAATAAATCTTTTCAAAGAATCAATTATTGTTTTGTTAATCATTCCTTTTGAAGGGGTCTATTCAACTTTAGTGAGGTAAAAATAAAATTCACTCTTAAGTGAACAAGTACATGAGTTTTGAGTTTTGAAAAATATATACAATCATAGTAAAGAATAGGTCTGTTACCCTCAAAAGCTTTCATATGACACTTTTCAATTATAACTGTATAAAGCTGAAAAAACTGATATATAGATGGCAAATAAGCCCAAAAGAATGTCCAACATCACTAGTCATTAGGGACATACAAATTAAAACCACAAGGAAGTCCTTCTTCAACTCCACTCAAATGCCTAAAATTACCAAGACTGCCTATGCCAAATATTGGCAGAATATGGAAGAATTAGAACTCTCATGGTGATGTAAAGTGTTGCAGCCACTTTGGAAAACAATTTGGCAATTTCTTAAAATGTTAGAAGTACACTTCCATATGACCCAGCAATTTTATTCCTAAGAATTTACTCAAGAAAAGTGTAAATATAGATCTACTCAATAATTTGTATATATTTATGTTCATAGCAGCTTCATTATAATAGCAAAAACTAGAAACAACTCAAATATTCATCAACAAATGAATGAAGTTTTTAAAAGGTATACCTATGATGGAATACAACTTAGAAATAAAAAGGAAAGAATGATCAAAAGAACCAGAGAGAAAAGACTCCATACTGTATGATTTCATTTATATGAAATTCTAGAAAAGACAAACCTATAGTTAGAAAAGCAGTTGAGTAGGGCCAGGGGCTGGGGGAGTGTTTTTAATCATGAAAGCATGTTGAATTTTGTCAATTGCTTTTGCTACAACTGTTGAGATGATCATATGATTTTTACCATTCATTTTGTTAATGTGATACACTACATTGATTGATTGCATGTGGAACCATTCTTACATCCCTGAAATAAATCTAGTTAGATCAATTTTGTATGGTCCTCCAAATGTATTGTTGAATTAGGTTTGTTAATATTTTGCTGAGAATTTTTGCATCTGTGCTCATCAGAGACATTTTCTTTTCTTGTAGTGCCCTTGTCTGTCTTTCACATCAAGGAAATGCTGGCCTCATAAAATGAGTTCTACTATTTAGAAGACTTAGAAAAATTGGCATTAAGTCTTCTTTAAATGTTTGGTAGAAATCACCATTCAGGCCATGTGGTCCTGGGCTTTTCTTTTTTGGGAGGCTTTTGATTACTGATTAAATCTCTTTACTAATATTTGGTGTGTTCATATTTTCTTTTTCTTCATGATTCAGTGCTAGTAGGTTGTATATTTCTAGGAATTTGTCCATGTCTCCCAGGTTATCTAATTTGTGTATGTATAATTGTTCATAGTGATCTAGTATGATCCTTAGCAGTTTTTGTTATCAGTCATAATGTCTTTTGTTGTTATTATTTATTTGAGTCTTTTTTTCTTGTTGAGCTTAGCTAAAGCTTCATCAATTTTGTTTATATTTTCAAAGAACCAGCTTTTAGTTTCACTGATCCTTTTATTGTCCTTTTAGTCTCTCATTTATTTCTACTCTTATCTCTGTTATTTCTTTCCTTCTAGTAACTCTGGCTGTCATTTGTTCTTTTTCTAGTTCCTTGAGATGTAAAGTTAAGTGGTTTATTTGAGATATCTTTTTCCTTAATGTAGGCATTTATTGCTGTAAACCTCCATCTTATAACTGCTTTTGGTACACTCCATAAGTTTTGGTATGTTGTGGTTCCATTTTTGTTTGTCTCAAAATATTTTTTGATTACTTGTTTGACTTCTTCTTTGATCCATTAGTTGTTCAAGAACACGTTGTTTAATCTCCATGTATTTGCAAATTTTCTAGTTTCCCTCCTGTAATTGATTTCTGTTTTCATACAGTTGTGGTGAGAAAGGATGCTTGATATGATTTCAGTCTTCTTAAATTTATTAATATTTGTGACCTAACGTATGATAGATATATCCTGGAGAATATACACTTAAGAAAAATATGTATTCTGCCATTAGATGAAATGTTCTGTATATCTGAAGTCTGTCATGTCTCACATGTAGTTTAAGTCCAACTTTTTCTTGTTAATTTTCTGTCTAATCTATTTATTTATGAGAGTGAGATAATGAAGTTCTCTACTGTTATTATATTTCTGTCTATCCCTTCATATGTGTTAATACTTGCTTTATGTGTTTAGATGTTCCTATGTTGGGACATAAATATTTACAAATCTCATATTCTCTTAATGAATTGACCATTTTATTATTGTATAATGACCTTTGTCTCTTGTTACAGTCCTTGCTTTAAAGCCTGTTTTGCCTGATAGAAAAATAACCACCCCTGTTTCTTTTGGCTTTATTTACATGAAATATCTTTTTTTATTTTTTAACTTTCAGTCTATGTGTGTTCTTAAAACTGAGATGATTTCTTATCAGCAGCATGTAGTTGAATTTTTTTTTTCCATTCAGCCACTCTATCTCTTTTGATTAAAGAACCCATTTACATTTAAAGTAATTCTTGATAGGTATAGACTTACTATTGCCATTTAGCTAATTATTTTCTAGCTGTTTTGTAGTTCTTTTGTTTCTTTCTTCCTCTCTTTTCTCTTCCTTTGTGATAACTTTCTATAATGATATTCTTTGATTCCTTTCTCTTTATGTTTTATGTATCTACTGTAGTTTTTTTGTTTTGTCTTTACCAAGAGACTTACATAAAACATCTTATAGTTAATAACATTCTATTTTAAGCTGGTAACAACTTAACCTCTAATTCATATTTATTCTTCTTTCCACATTTTATGTTTTTGATGTCAAAATTTACACATTTTTCTATTGTGTGTCTACTAACAAATCATCAGTCATTGTTATATTTAATACTTTTGTCTTTTATCTTTTATACTAGAGTTATAAGTATAACCACCACCATTACAATATTATTTATTAACATTACCAGCCAATTTTATCCCTCTATATATTACCCTTTACTAATTAGCATCCTTTCATTTCTGCTTGAAGAACTATTTTTAACATTTATTGTAAGGCTGCTCTCATGGCAGTGAACTCTTTCAGCTTTTGTTTGTTTGGAAAATTTTTTATCTTTTAATTCTGGACAACTTTGCCAGGTCAAGTATTATTGGTTGGTTGGCAGGGTTTCCGCACCTTCCCCCTCCCCTCGCTTCAGTACTTTGTATACACCATTTCATTCCTTTCTGGCCTGCAAAGTGTCAGCTTAAAAATCGAGATAGTCTTATGGGGGTTCCTCTGTATTAACAAGTTACTTTTCTCCTCCTATTTTTAAGAATCTCTCCTTGTATTTGACTTTTGACAATTTAATTATAAAGCATCTCTGAGGAGATCTCCTTAGATTCATCTTATTTAGAATTTTCTGGGTTTCCTGAAGCTTTATATCTGTTTTTCTTATCCAGTTCAGGGAGGTTTTCAGCCATTTTTAATTAGACTAATCTTTCTGCCCCTTTCTTCCCTCTTCCCTTCTGGGACCCTGGTCATGTATATGTACACTCCATGATGTCCCATAAGTTCTTCCTTAAGCTGTCTTCATTCTTTTTTATTTTTGCTTCTCTGATTGGATAAATTCCACTGTCCTGCCTTAGAGTTCTCTGATTCTTTTTTACACTTGATCTAGTTTGTTATTGAACCCCTCTGCTGATTTTTTTTCCCACTTTGGTTATTGTGTTTTCCAGCTCTCAATTTCTGTTTTGTACCCATTTTTGTTTTCTATTTCTTGGTTGAAATTCTCATTTTTCTATGCATTGCTTTCCTGACCTTAGTGAGCATCTTTACAACCATTATTCTGAATTCTCCATGTAGTAAATTACTTAACTGTTTCTTTAAGATCAGTTTTAGAGATTTATCTTACTCATTGGTTGTAACATATTCCTGTTTTTTAATTTTTCTTGACTCTCTGTGTTGGTGTTTGTAGAGTAGGCAAAACAGTCACCTCTCCCAGCCTTGACAGACTGATCTTGTATAGGAGATTAAACTTGCCAATCAGTCTGGCCTGAGCTCCTGCTGATTGTGAAAAAAAACTGTCTTTATTTTTAGCAGCTCCCAGTAGTTAAGGTTGTGTAAAGACCTGTCAGTGTCCCAACAAGAAGGTGACAGCACCTAGATGCAAGGTGATTAGAAGCCAGGCCCTCGGGCAGCAGCTGATAAAGTAGGTAGTCAAACGGTTTCTAGGGAAAGACTGCGAGATGGGCATTTTTGCTTGCTCCCTCGGTGCTGAGCCCTGGGGGTGGGGGGTGTGGATAGTCATAGCAAACGCTTGCACACTTATTAACAACTGATTATTTACTGTAGTCCTGTGGGATTCATGAACACAACCTCCTTTGGCTTTCAAAGCTTAGTCATTTATGGGTCAATTATGGGTCACTTATGGGTTTCAGTCTTAACAAGTTGTGGTACAAGATATGTGGTCCAAACTCTTTGCTTCTCAGGTTGAAGCTGGGAGTTGAGGGTTTCTTCTCAGATGTATGATCTTCTGCCAGAGGTGGGGTCTATGACAAGAGTATATCCCAGCCTTTCCTATCTGTTTTGATGTGAGTATTTTCTGTCACCTAATGTTTAGGAATCACTTAGCTAGTTTCTGGATTTTTCTCTAAGGGAATTGCTCCATTATTAGCTATACATTTGATGTCTCCTTGGGATGAGAGAGATTCAGGAGCATCCTGTATCATCATATTGTTCTGGACTCCTGGACTATGACTTTCTTGCCCTAGAGTATTAGTTCTGCCATCCATAAATCATTTTAGGTGAAATATTTCTTTAAATTACATTCCCCTCTTTTATTACATTGTCTTCCTCATTGTAATTGTGATACACACACACACACACACAAACATATGTATATAGCTATACTATATACACATATATAGAGAGAGCACTACACACACACACCCACACCCATTACTGTTTATATATATATATATATGTGTGTGTATGTATGTATGTGTGTATATATATATATATATAAAGAGAGAGAGAGAGAGAGAGAGAGAGAGAGAGAGAGAGAGAGAGAGCGCGAGCGAGCGCGCGCGCGCTAGCTAGCTAGCTAGCTAGCTATAGGGCTATTTCCCAGGGTGGCATTTTCAGCCTTGAGAAATAGGTTACATCTCCCCCCAGACAAACAACAAGATTGCTCCCATTTGCTCCCTGGTGCATTCCGCAGGTTCAGTGTTCATCTCTTGTAATGTAACCCTCTGCATATGTATGCATCTTTACCAACCCACTTGTGTTTGCCAGCAGGCATTTAGGAGTCATGGGAGGACCATGTGCCAATTGATATAGTGTTCATGCTGCTTGCTCTCCCTTGGAAAACAATGTTTTGTTTTGTTTTGTTTTTTTGTCTCTGACCCAATAGCCTGTGTTTTCTGCCAGCATCCATGAAAAAATAACAAGCTAACTTTTAACTTACCAGTAGGGTAAATGTTCAACCCTCCACAGACTCTCACAGGACATACTTCAGTTGCTTAGAAATAGCATGGCCCTTTCAAGGCTTCTTTTAAGCTTTATCAGGGTAGTTCCAGAACTAGTGTCAGTGTAGTACAACTACTAAGGCAATATCCTGCTAAGGACTTTATTCAATGTCCTATGTGTCCACACTGGCTGCTGTATGAAAACTATTCCTGGCCTGCTTATTTGGTGAGTCTTTGTCTGGCCTCAGTGGTTTTTACACACAAACACACATACACACCCACACCCATTACTCACCAAAGGCTTTAGATGAGCCAGTACAACCCTCTGGAGTATTCTTTTCCTCTGTGCAGCCCTCCTCTCCACTACTCTGAGTTCTCTCACCTTGTGCTACATTCTGGAAACTAGCTGTGACACTTGAAGTGCTCGCCTCATTTTCCCCCTTCTCAGTGTTCTCTTGCCTACACCACCTCTTGAAAACCCTTGTTTCTTATATTTCACCTGATTTTCTGATTGTTTAGGATAGTAGGGTAAATTCAATACTTGTCATTCCATCATTATTGTAAGCACATATTTCATTTCTTAATTTCTCATGTTGAATACTTAGCTCACTTTTTTCTATTCTTTCATTTGGTGTGAAAAGCTATTTAAATTTCTACATGTCACCCTACTACTTTAGATGCATCTCACACAGCCTTTGACATGTAGAACTTTTACTGTCATTTAGTTCTTAAGTGTTTTATAATTTGCCTTCTTACTTATACTTCATTTAACTAGGAGTTCATTTAACTATTTAGTTCTCTAATCTTTTTTTATCTTCCCTTTTGTTATTGATTTAAAGTTTTAGTGAATTTAGTATAGAGATGCATAGGTTGGCTTTTTTGGAATTTGTCGAGATGTCCAGTGTGGTCTAATACATAAAACATTCATACGTTCTTGAAAAGAATGAGCATTCCATATTTGTTGGGTAATTTTACTATGTATACTTTTTTATTGAATTCGATCTATCCATTTCTAAGAGAGCTATATTAAAATTTCTAATGAAAAATTGAACCTCTTTCTATCAGTTAGTGGTTATACATATATATGTGTGTATATATATATATATGTATATATCAGATGGATATATATTTGTGAGTATTGTATCTTATTAATATAAAGTCTTATGAGCAAATTATATGCCTTTTCTCCTTAAATTACTTGCTCAATATTTAAATTGCTGTGTAATCTTTCATTTGGTTAATAGTTATTTTCTTTATGTATTTGTTTCCAGCTCCTCCATCAACTTTTCTTTGTGGACAATTTAATGATAGATTTTTTAAAAATCTGATCCGAATCATTCTTGATCACCGACTTTGGCAAATATATTTTTATTGTATTTATTATTGTATGAAGACTTTATTTCTGACATGTTATTTCATGTTTTTATTCATCATGTTTTTTTCTCCTTTCTTACCTGTTATTATGTTGACAACTCAGACTTTATTCTTTTTGTTTGAAAGTTACAAATACTACTTCTTCCATTATTTCTAACTTAAGATCCATTATATTTGTTTTCCTTTCTAATGTGTAAAACTTAATACCTCTGTCTTCCCCCTGAACAACAATTTTAGCAGCCTCTCAGCTCACTTCTCTACTATAACCTTCCTTCCTTACGTGTTGATATCATCTGGAGTTTTTCTTCTATATTTTTTATGTTTTTTCAGGCAACAGTAATTTTACTAAGTTATTATTCACCATTGATTCCTTTATCTCTTTGCTTCGTCTAGAATTCTTGTTGGAACACATCCTATAAGATATTTTTCAAAGAGGATCTGTCATTATGTGATACACTTTATGAGACTACCACGTCTTCCTAGGCTATGCCTCTGTGGTCACATCCCAAACCACTCTCTGTCCTCTGGAGTTTACACAAGGTGCAGAAGATAGGGGTAGAGAACAATTGGAGACTTCTCACCAGTGCTTGGTCAAGGCTCTACACACTCCAGCAGAGCTCTGGAGCTGCCGTGGTGCTGCCTTGTCATATCTGGGTGATACTAAGCAAAGGGTACTGCTCTCTTGTCACATCATGATGACTGGGCAAGTGATTATTTTAACCAGCAAACTCTGGGAGAGAAAAAGAGCCGGCCAAAGAGGCCATCCCTATCCATCCCCTGTCTGTGGCTGTTGACTCTTCTTCTGTAGATTATAACTTTCCCATCCATATTAGGACAACTTCTTCCTGCTCCCCCTGGTTTATTGCTTGTTGTTTTGTTGGGATATTATTTTATTTGCTCAGTAAGGTTCCGAAGACCACCAAGACCCAGCATTATCTGTAATAGCTCTAGTATTTGTCTGGGTAAAGAATCAAGCAGCCCACAGTAGTTCTCCATTTTGTCCAGGATTGGCTGTCCTGGTAGAATTTATTACTTATTTCTTCTTGTTATTCACTATTATTATGAGATACATATGCCAATGGAAATCAATGCCAAGAGAGTTTTTACAAATAAGGATATTGAACACATCCTTAATTTAACAGAGAAAACTGAAATTTAATTACATATGTGGTACATTAGCCTATAAATTATCATACTCTTAAAAAGATTTTATCTGCTAAACTACTGGGAGAGTTGATTATTGTGGGAAAAAATGGGCTGATGGGGAGAAGCTGAGGATCGCTGAGTGGCCCTTCTCCAAATGGTTCTAAGAGGCTAGACCAGCTCCTAATTCTAGCTCATCACAGGGGTCAGGAGTGAGTGGGTGTCTTCTGGTCAGAGTCAGAAGCAGCCCTGAATTTCTGAAAAAGCTGGGACAAGAAGCTCTTATAAAGAGCAGATGCATGTGACCAAGGCATGCTGTCCTTCTAATAGCATCCTAGCAACGTACTTTGCACACCTCTTGATTCTAAACCGTTTCCTGCTCCTGTCGGTGCAGTCCTAATTTTAGGACACTCCTCCCCCACTGTCCTTGAGTCTTTTTTAATTTCCAGTTAAAGGACTTTAATATTGAATTCATCTTAGTTTGCTGCTCAGCAATTTCCTTGATATTCGCAATCTTCTCAGACCCCATTTCAGGGAAGGGTGCCAGCACTGCAGAAGGCAGTGGCAATGGGTCTTTGTCTGGAAGTAACCAAAAAAAAAATAAGAAAAAACATGAATTTTAGGTACTGTTCTTACATTGAAAATTAATACAAGTTGGAGGCTGGAACAAATGCCAAGAAAGGTTAAGGGCTGTATAGAAACCCTTTTTTAAATCTTCTTGTGCTTTTTTCCTTTGTTCTCTAATTTGTATTAAATCCAGTTATCACAAAAATAGATAACAGGATGAGGTAGCAATATCTGAAACAGCAACAACACAGGTTATATGCCTAATACAATATATATATTTAGTGACCAAAGAGCAAAACAGTTGGTCTTAAAATAATGTCAGTTAGTGTAAATATCAAAACAATGGTGATGTTCTAAAGGCAGCTCAGTAAATAAAAAGTGAGCATTAATTAAAAACAAAATTTTATTGTTCTTTTAAGCTACATTTAGTCGTGCTCTTGCCGAGGCCAGAATTTGAACATATTCACTGTGCCGTGTGCTCTAAGTGTTGCAGGAACATGTGATAGAGACTGTAATGTTATCTTAAGCTCATGAAAGATTTGATGAGATACCATTTCTGATTAAAATAAAAAAAGATTGGGCATGTTTTTCTTTTAGCCATACTAATTAAACCACACATACACACCCATGCTCACACACACACACACACACACACACACACACAGCCTCACCAGGTTGTAGTAGTGAATGTTTTTCCTGTCAGAGTCTTAGTGAATCACAATTTGTTGAACTGAGAATTTGAGTCCTGAAGCTGTCAGACGTGTTCTGTGGGCTCCCAAGGTTGTTGATTTCCTCTGCTATAACAGATGGAGTGCAAGAGAACAGCAGAAAAATCTATCGAACAGGAGGCAGGCATATTAGTATTCCAAATGTATTCATGTATTAAAGCCAGGCAATTGTTATGTCCAAAAACCATTAGACTTATCAGAATACCACCTATATCACCTTGGTGGCTTGACAATGGTAACATCCTTTCAACAAATTACTTGAGAGTTATCGAAGATTTAACTTTACCAAATAGGTGGTTAGAGCATAAATACATAGTTTCTTTTTCGTAAGTATAGACCAAAAGACCATTTGCTTCAAATAAATGGGTAAAATGTACAAATTCAAATATATTTATTAAAATATAGCAACTATTAAAAATCGACCTGCTCATATAATAACTATTGCTTTCTAGGATTACTAGTGTGTTTGTGCTTTATTCGAGAAGGAAATGTATTTGTACATGACGCAATAGATAGTACTGCATGGGAAGGCAAGTAACAAGGTTCTAGTCCTCTTTCAGGGGTTTTTGAGAAAGCTGTGTAACTCTAGTGGATCTAAGGATGCTTTATAAAGGGGAAATTGTAGTACCTTAATTATCCCTTGATAGAATAGTAAGCCAGAGCTCCTTCCTTTCCCCCCTCCCACTGCCCCGCCATATTTTTTTGTTGTGGTGGTAAAATACCAGAGCTCCTTGTAACTTCCCTTTCATTTCAGACATTTATGGTTTGTCACTGTAATGTGGGGACATAAAAAGGGAAGGAGGAGAGAGCTAAACATTATGATTTCCGATGTATGTAGGGAGATGTTCTCTATGTTACTTAACCTCAAAAAAAAAAAAAAATGGGAACTGATATTTATTGAATACCCACCCATACTGTGCAAATTACCTACATTTTCTCATTTAATTTTAAATGAAATTTCATAAGTATGTTTCATTAGCACCATTTGAACAACCTAGACTCAGAAAAATTAAATAAATTGTCCAGTGCAGCACAGATAGAAGCTAAACTGAAAATCAAGTCTCTTTGTTGACCTTTATTTCATAGATGAAGCTTCTTCAAATTCACTTTCTAAATGGTCGTTATTTCTGTTTCTTCAAATTTTCATCTCCGCATGAAGATTTGCATTTATTTTTAGAGGCAACATTGTATTCTGCTTTATTCTTGTAACTTTGGACTTGTTATATGAGGCCTGTATGTATTTAGCAATATTATGGCAATAAATTGAAGATCAGTACATTCTTCTGAAATATTAATGGTAGGCAAAACAAAGAGCACAGAATCCAAAAAATTGAACAGCGATTTTTTTATTTTTGCCACTTTATTAACAGATACAACTTGTTTGTATTTTATTATTGGCTGAATTTGTTAGTCCTATTATAAATGCTATCATTTTTAATCTGTAAAATTAATTTTACAGAAGAAAAGCATATTTAAAACAGAATTCAGAAATAAGAAATAAGTTATAAAGAAATGACATGATTGGGGAATATTATATATTTAGACCTCACAGCAGTATATTAAATTTTAGCATCCTTTTATTTGAAATTCTATGAACACAATATTAATTTTATTCTTCTGTTATTAATCTTTTTCTTAGAGATTTCCAAACATGGAAAATACATGTATATCACTAGATGTCTTACTACCTATTACTAACCCATGAACTTACCTTTCTTTCACTGTAATTAATTTTTTTAAAAAGTAACCTTTCTTCATGCTTTTATTAATTTTAAAGTTTTGTCTTGATACAGCCCATCTCTGATTTATCTGTATCCTTCACTTACAAATGACTGTTCAGACCATATTACTAGCTACGCACCTATTCTGAATTGCCCCATAGAATTTCCTTCCATCTTCCTCAGACGTGCAAAGTCTGTTTTTGTGGTCCTCCCAAATAGCAAACCTTTTTTGCCTTTTACCTTACCCCTACAACCAAGGCCTCACAGTTGTGGTATAAGAAGTATTGGTCTGGACATTCAGATGAGAGTAAAGTCGAGTAAACACCCTCCTTGCTCCCATAAAACTCATCCCTAACACCACTGTACCAATATTTTTGTATCTTCAGCTTTCACCCCATTGATCTTCATCTCATTCTCTACAGCCACCATCTGGTTTTCTTCTCTTTCCTTCCTTCTCTTTTTCTTTCTCCTCTATATCACCTGCATATAACTTTGTCTTTTTCCTCACTGTTGTTGGAATAAATTAAGAAGAGAAATTTAAGAAAGGAGTTCCTCAGTCTCTAATTCTTATAATAGATGGTTTGTACTATTCTTATGATTCATAAATTTTGTAGCACCCCCTTCCTCCCTTGCTGGTTCCCACGTGGCATCCCACCATGGCTCCAATACACTGAAACTTTCAAGGGTGTGATTGTAAAGGTGGAATGATCAGGGAAAGTGAATGTGTGGATTGGGAGTGTAGACTCTAGGCTCCATTCTCTTTCCTAGTGCCCAGGAGAGAGCCCTTGGACTAAAGCCATTAGAATCAGTGGAGAAAGAATCAGGTGGACTACTTTAATGAAGTATAAAAGAGAAATTACTCCCAGGACAAGTATCCAGTCCACATACTTTGCAGGCCTTTAGAGCTTTCTACTCTTACAGGCCAGACAGTTTTCTACAGAAGACATATGAGATATGTCTGAATCTATTCCTAAGGTAATGTATACAGATAGGTAATCTTAGCACTCAAGACTGGATCATTTAACACACTTTTCCCATTCACTGTATAATGTATCACTCTACTTATAGACTGGTTCTATATTCTGTTAGTATTTATATACCAGGTACGTTATGGATTTCATAGGGTTTTGTGAGAGCCCCGGGCCTCTAACTTCCACTTTTTTATGGGAAAATCCATCCTGAGTTCCATACAGATAGATTTTTGGAAACTTGTGAACTAGGGATCAGCTTGTAACCTCAGTGAACAAATATTTTCTATTTCCTCAATTAAGAAAATTAAAAAGAATATCAGCATAAACAATTTAAAATGGCTCACTATGTGTATAAATAATATATGTATATTTTCTTTCATCATTTTGTATCTTGATGAATTTTCATGAATATGCAAATATTTCAAAGACGAAATACATACCCCTACTTGTAAGAACCAATAAAATAGAATTACTTTCCTGTTTATAAGGTTTGTATATTAATTACAAAAAAATATGAAGGATTACTAAAATGTAGTAACAACTAATAAGCGTTAATATGATAGCATATAAATATATTAAAACTTTTATTCATTTACCTTTATATGTTAATTTGCTTAGTTTCTTCTTATAAATAGTTCACTATATACAATGGAAGAAAATAAGCCTAAGGGACTAAAATCAAAGCAGTTAACTTTTCTATTTATAAAAAGAATGAAGTAAATACAAACTTTTGCTTCCTAATGGACATTACAAAACAAATTTTACCTTATCTACTTTGTTTTCCCTCATAATGGTTTTGCCCACTTTCATATTTCAAGGAAAGTGGGAGAAAAAATTAACTCCAATCATCTCCTCTTTATTAACCTTTAATTTAAAATAATCACAGAAGACATATGAGCTACCTACATTTAAGTAGCTCTCACTTTAATAAGAATTTTAGTAATCGTTTTAATGTTTACTTAACCTGAATAATGCAACTGAAATTCTCTGCTACCATCCCATCCTCATCCTCTTGGTTGCCTGGCAACATAGCACAGAGCAGAGATCCAGCAGAAGAACAACAACAACAAAACAGGTTTAACTATCAGGGAAACTGATGAAACTATTTCTTTCAGATTAAACACTGGGAAAAGTTATCTAGTGATTTACATATCTAATATGTGTCAGTATGCATGTATGTACATATAAATTTAATCCTCGTTGACTGTAGGAGTAATGACAGTTACCTCTCATGAAATTTAGTTAACAGGCTTGCTTTGTTACTCAAATGGAGATTCAGTTAATTTGCCCATCAATTTCTTTCCTTAAGATAGAAAATGAGAAATGGAGTTACTGCCTTCAGAAAGTGAGGACTAGGGGATATAAAAACCCATAGAAAACTGTGCCTTGTAAAATGGTCTCAGTTGAAAACAAGCAATAGCTCTTTACAAACAAGAACTAGAGCTTATATAACATAAGTGAATTTTATCACAAACAAGTCTGTAGCAATAAAGTTGAAGTCTACTTAGAATTTAGGATATTTTTTAGACTATAACAATTCTTTCAATCAACTGTTTGATTTCACGTGAGAAGTAAAAATTATAAGTATACTGTTTATGCCAGATATAATTAAACCTAACAGAAATTATTATTCAGCACAGCCAAAGAGATTTTGATTAAAAATTTCAAAGGATATCTCATCTATGAGAATCAGGAGAATGAGTTACCCATGAAAGTATGGAAATTTCTAGCCTAGTGCCATATTAGCATCTATTTGAATTTGTAGCGGGACTTTTGTTTAGATTAAAAGGATATACATACACGATTGCTTCCTGAGCCTTTGCTAGCTCTGTGATTCTGCAGTATGTTTTAGAATATTTATATTCATTCATAGGTATTAGAAGTCTTAAAGGATAGCATCCTATATTAAAATTTGTAAGACTTAAACTAGGGAAAATTCACTCATACACATTTACTGTACTTTGATTCAAAATGCCTTATTTACTTAAAGATAGTATTCTTAGACTGTATTTGTAAATAAGAAAGGGAGAAAAATGCCACAAAATGAAGCAGCTCTTCTAGAAACTTAATTAAAATTATGATGATACATTCAGCCTGGAGTTTAGTTTTATTTTCAGCTAGTCATCTGCAGCCATGCTTCCCACAGAGGGAGGTTGCCAGGCTCACAGCGCACTGTGCAACTTGGATGAACAGTATTACAGGCTGCTTATGAGCATATTACATCTGGGATCTGTGGAGAGCAGCCAGAGCAGCAAGACAAAGATGCTGAATGCAGGGTATTTTCTAGGTAGGTCTCCTAGCTGCCTAAATGCTCATCATTTTTCTTTGATATGGTGTTCAGAATGTAGTAAGAAACAAAATATATTTCCAACTTAGTTATCATTTCTGATAAGACCAGCAAGTTATTCTGATTTTTAAATTGTTCATTGAATGTAAGTCCTATTCTATGGGCATATTTGTGTTCTTTAGGTTAATTTAGTAACTCGTAGCTGAAGTGTAAACTAGGTACATTTCCAGCAACCAGTGCAGCCATTCAGCTGCTGAGATCTGGTTAGTTTGCCTACATGTTCTGTGTCAGAAATTTGGCATGCCTTTTGTGTGTGCTTGGGCATGGGCACATATGTTCAAGGAGCACAACACAACAGAAGAGTGATGAAGAGACTCATTAGTTCCATGCCCATGTAAACCCAGGAGTAAGGCTGATTTACATCTCGGGATGTAGGTATTCATTCAGGAAGTCTAGTTTATTTGGCTGCAGCAGAGCATAGCATATAAAGAAGTGCTGGAGCCTGAAATGAAGTCCATTCTTCTATCAGAACAGGGCAGATGGTAGGACACTGAATTAATCTGCAATATCTGTGATGTCCAGAGCAGCAGTTGGAAGAGAGAATGTCCTAACTTGAAGTCTTGAAGTATCCTGAAAGAAAGACTGTGTGCAGAGAAGTGCTAACATACTTGGCTTAATGCTGCTAACCTTAGGCTGCCATGTAATAGGTTGGCCTTTGGATGATGTTTGGGAACTTTTTTTTTACACTGATTTAAAGTTTCTTACACTGATTTAAAGCTTTCTCTACATGGTGGGTGTGGCTCACTGTGTACTCTGTCTAAACTATTTTTACAAACAGTGTGGTTTATACTGAATATCTGTTTTCTTTCTGGGAGGCTGGAGTTTTTGTACGTGCTAGGCAGAAGGTACCTATGTGACTAGCTCCCATGAAAACCCTGGGCAACGATTCTTTAATGCACTTCACAGGTAGACAGTATTTCACAGATATTGTCACAATTCATAGCTGAAGAAATTAAGTGTACCCTGTGTAACTACGCTGGTGGGCTCCTGGAAACTTATGCCTGGTTTCCAGGAGCCATTTCCCTTGTTGATTTTACTTTGAATCCTTTTGCTGTAGTATAATAATAAATGCAACTTCTGAGTCCCGTGGGATGCTTTAGTGAATCACTGACACTGAGGATGGTCATAGGTAACACCAACAAATGCAGAATCTGAATTTCAAACCACTATGTAGCAGCAGGAAATCTGATGGATCATATCTTTTTCTTAAGTCTAAATATGAGACCCTAAAAGATATTGGTACAGTCTGAAATGTATCTTATTCACTTCACTTGACAGTGTAAGAGATATTCAGTCTACCATGTTTTTCCCACATCCCTGCCCATTAGTTTTGAGTGACAGAAAACTTAAGCTAAATGGGAATTTGTTGATTCTTATAACTGACCAATCTCGGCATAGAGCTTGCTTAAGTTTGATGCTCAGCTCAAATGATGCCTCCATTTCTGGATTCTACAGCCACTTTGCTGGTTACCTTCTCCAAAAAGGTCTTTTTTTGTCACAAGATGGCTGTTGCAGTTCCAGGATCACATTTATACCTCCAATGAGGAAAAGCCAAAGTTGAAAATTAGAGCTCATGAGTTTGGTTTTTTGCCCTGTACCCACATGAACCACACACTTAGCACTTTCCCCTACCCCTTTCCAGGAATTGGCATGGGACTCCCTTGCCCTTAAAAAAATCAGGACTGTCTAAGAGTGATATTTTCTAAAAGTAATATGAAAAGATACTAGGAATCCAAAATCACAGCCAGTGTTTACTTCCCTCACTATCCCCACCACTTAAGAAATCATTTCAATAGATGCCAAAAAAGCATTTGCCAAAATTCATCATCCATTTATGATAAAAACTCACAACAAAAGGGCATAGAAGCAATGTACCTCAACATAATAAAGGCCATATATGACAAACTTACCACTAACATCTTATTCAATGATGAAAGATTGAAAACTTTCCCTCTAGGATCAGGAACAAGACAGAGGTACCTATTCAACATAATACTGGAAGTCTTAGCCAGACCAATCAGGCAAGAAAAAGAAATAAAAGATATATAAATTGGAAAGGAAGAAGTAAAATTATCTCTGTAGATGACATAATATTATATATGAAAATCGTAAAGACTTCTTCAAAAAACCTGTTAGAACTAATAAATGAATTTAATAAAATTACAGGATACAAAATGAACATAAAAAATTCAGTTGTATTTCTATACACTAACAATGAATTATCTGAAAAAAAATCATCTCATTTATAATAGAATTTATTCCTAAAATACTTAGGAATAAATTTAACCAAGGAAGCGAACAATCTGCATACTAAAAACTCTTTAAGCCATTGATGAAAGAAATCAAAGAAGACACAAATAGATGGAAAGAATCTTGTGTATAGATGGGAAGAATTAATATTGTTAAAATGTCCATACTACCAAAAGCACTCTGTAGATTCGATCCATTCCCTATCAGTATTCCAGTGGCACTTTTTACCATTGGAAATAGAAACAGAAAAACAACCCTAAAATTTTTATGGATCAACAAAAGACTTTGAATAACCAAAGCAATCTTGAGAAAGTGGATAGAGCTAGAGGCATCATATTTCCTGATTTCAAACTGTATTACAAAGCTGTAGTAATCAAAACAGTATGGTACTGGTATATAAATAGATACAGGGAACAGAATTGAGAGACCAGAAATAAATCCATGTATATATGGTCAACTAATATTGACAAGGAAGCCAGAATACTAAATGGAGAAAAACAGTCTCCAATAAGTGCTGCTGGGAAAACTGGTATTCACATGCAAAATAAAGTCAACCTCTATCTTATACCACTCAGAAAAATTAACTCAAAATAGATTAAAGACTTAAATGTAATATCTAAAACCATAAAATTCCTAGAAGAAAACATAGGGGGAAAAACTCCTTCACATTTGTCTGGGCAGTGATTTTATGGATATGATACCAAAATCACAAGCAACAAAAGCAAAAGAAACAAGAGGGACTATATCAAACTGAAAAGCTTCTGTACTACAAAGTAATCCATCAACAAAGTATAAAGGCAGCGTATGGGATAGAAGAAAATATTTGCAAATTACACATCTCACAAGGCATCAGATTCCAAAATATATAAGGAGCTCATACAACTCAATATGAAAAAAAAATCATATTAAAATAGGGAAAAGACTGAATATACATTTTTCCAAAGCAGACACATAAATGGCCAACAGGCACATGAAAAGGTACTCAACATCACTAAACATCACTAATCATTAGGAAAATGCAAATCAAAACAACCACAATGAGATATGACCTCACACCTGGTAGAATGGCTTTATCAAAAAGAGGAAGCACTGGCAAAGATATGGAGAAAAGGGAACCCTTGTGCACTGTTGGTGAGAATGTAATTGGTACAGCAACTATGGAAAGTAATATGGATGTTCCTCAAGAAATTAAAAATAGAACTATCATATGATATAGCAATTCCACTTCTGAGTATATTTACAGAGGAAACAAAATTATTATCTTGAACAGATATGTACTCTTTCATGTTCATTACAGCATTAGTTACAATAGCCATGACATGGAAACAACCTAAGTGTTGGTCCATGGATAAATGGTTAAAATGTGAGACACACACACAGTAGAATATTATTCAGCCTTAAAAAAGTAGGAAATTGTGTCATTTGCAACAATATGGATGAACCTGGAGGGCATTATGCTAAGTGAAATAAGACAGAGAAAGTCAAATACTGTATAATCTCACTTATATGTGAAATCTGAAAAAAGCAAACTCATAGAAACATAGAGCAGATTGGCGGTTGCCAAGGGTGAGGGATGAAGGGGATGAGTAAAGGTGGTCAAAGGGTACAAACTTCCCAGTTATAATTAAATTCTGAGAATGTAATGTACAACATGGTGATTATAGTTAATAATACTGTACTGCAGATTTGAAGTTGCTAAGAGAGTAGGTCTTAAAAGTTCTCACACATACCCCACATGCACGCATTCTAAGTATCTGAGGTGATGGATATGTTATTTAATCTTATTTCACAGTGTGTGTGTGTGTGTGTGTGTGTATATCCAATTTAAAAAAAAAAAAAAAAAAAACTAGTCCACCTGATAAATATTACAGGTTCGTCTTCAATGTTTTGGGGCCTTTGGGAAAAATTCTGCCGAAAGTAGCTAATGTATCCAATACAGTATTTTGATTAAGGACCAATAGATTAGTGCCCACTTCTAAAATCCTCTTTCGATATTCCAGTTAAGCCCTAAAATAATAGGACAAATGCCATATTGAGGTTCCGAATCTCATTCAGACTTTCAGTGAGTAATTAGGCTTATGCCTGTTAGATCTATTTAGATTTTTGGCTTATTTTTCCATCTAGATTTGTTAATTGGGCTCAAATTAAGCTATTACCGTTTTCCTATGGCCTTTTAATTCTGTCTCTTCCCCTTATTACCTGTCTCCTCAGCACAATAATTTAACTTTCCATCACCTTGAAGAAAGGAAATGAGCTTTTATGAACAAATGTTTCCTGGAATATAGTCCACCTGTTATATGCAATTCACTAGGGAATAAAATGCAGAATAAGTCTTTGCATTCTTAAGAGAATTCATTTCCCAGTTGCTTCTTTTGAGTTTGAACATAAAACTGCTGTGCCATTTACCTCATTTTATAGCATAAAACTAAAATTATATACATTATGTAAATGTATAATTATATAAATTCCATTATATCTTATTTCTTTCTATTAGCCTATGAGATAAAAGAAGATGACTCATATGGGATACATGAGTTACAAAGCATAGCAAGAAAATGGTAACTCCTACCTTTGAAATGTTAAACCTACTTTAGAAATACCTTTTTCTAGATTTCACTTTGGAAAGAAAAAGAACATTCCTTATCATTTGTGATTTTAATTTAAGTACACCTGGCAGAGCTTAAAAACAACATAAGATCTTCCATGATGTGTACCAGGCATATACTACTGTTTAATTTATTACAAGCAATATGAATAGAGCATTGAAATAATACTGCACACTGGTAGGAAGAGAAGAGGACATGTTTTAAAATAGTTCTCATATGCATACACGCATTTTTCACTCTTTTTTTTTCTTTCTCTTCCATCTTTCACTTTATACACAAAGATAAAGAACGTGTTAAATATCCTATGCAGTAAAGTCATACCATTTGCACATTTAATTTGTTCATGTTGAGAAAGAGAGAATAATCCAGAGAGATATAAATAGTGTGGGTGACTGTGATTCCAATCCATGAATAAATGCCCAGACTGAGCAGTAAAATGGGAAATTGCAATCTTCTGTTTCCTCATGAAGTCCCAATTCCCTGTATTTCTCATAATCTAAGTATAAGGCTGATTTGAGTATAACTTCTTAAAGATACACATGCTACATGTAAAATAGCCCTAAAGATAAGCCAGCTACTTTGCCTGGTATTTGAAGAAATAGTAAAATCTTCAGTAATAAAGGAAAAAAAGCCTGGCTAGCATGGAGATCTTGAGTAGCAGAATGTGGTATGTCAATCTCCAAAAAGATGCGCAAATACTGTTTAGTATAAGGGGAGACCAAAGGATTTTCTAGGGTAATTTTAAGACCTGTAGAACTTAATCATCTCCACTGTGTCATCATCATCACCATCATCTTTTAAACTTAATGATTTGGGTCTAAGGGTTTGTAATGCTTCTCTTATATTTTCAAGAGTTTTGTCTTTTCATTGATTGCTTTCTGAGTAGTAATTTGATAATAGTTATCCGTGGTCTGAAAAAGAGACATTTGACCCATCAAATCCAATTCTAAAAACTTATTCTGAGGGAATATTTCTACAAATAGAATAAATAGGTGTACGAATATGCTCACTGCAAGGTTTTTTTAATAAAAACAAAAATAGGAACAAAAACCTAAATTCTCAACAACGATGGACTGTTTAATAATGCCATCTCACTATAATGGTGTACTATGCATTCATTAATAATAATGGCTAATGTCTAATGTCTATTACATGTTTACTATGGCCCAGGAACATAATAAACTTATAGGTATTAATGAAGAATAATTCTTAACAGCCCTAGGATTTTGTAAATCTGCATTAAAATGTCTAATATATTGTATTTGTATGTATTTAGCTTATATATGCATTATACATTTTGTGATTTATTAACGACTTCAGTAAAATAAAAATTCTAGAAAACTATAACAAAAATATAAATGATGATGTAAGTGAAAGAGGATAAAATGATTTTTTAAAAATATCTTGTATTTTCTATTTTTTCTAAATTTACGCTATTACTTCATTTGGGCCATTAGTTGCAGGTTTGCTAACTCTGTGCTTTGAGTAGAATAGGCCCTGGCCACGTATGACTGTTTTCATGAAAATGAATTGAAATGAAATAAAATTAAAAATTTTCTTCCTTACTAGCACTTGCCGTATGTCTAGTGCTCAAGGACTGCACATGACTGGTGGTTCCCATATTGGCCAGAGCAGATATTAAACATTTCCATCATCGCACAAAGTTCTATTGGTCAGCAGTACCTAATTCCTGAATTAAATTGTAGTCCAACAGTGTGTCTGTTAAAACAACAAAACATAGCCATCTCACTAGTTAGAGCCGTGGAATTGCTATATCACTCCTACATACTTGTGGTGGGTAGTTGGGAATTGTTATAACAGCTGTCTGGTAAGCAGGGGTAGTGAGATTCTGAAACTGGGCATTCCATTTGGGCTTATCTTCCAAACAGGCTGTGAAGGCTGGCAGCAGCTCAACCGTGTACTTTCCAAGTGCTTGATCTGCTCTCTGTTTTAACATATACTGGTCATATAGATATTAGCTGTCACCATCTTCTTTTTTAATGGTGGAAAGATTGAACTTAAGAAAGATTGACCAAAAGGCATTATATGTCTCTTCCTCCAGAGGTCTCTTAATTTGCAGGAGTAATAAAAAAATAACTGTCAATCACTATCAATTGCTTCTCTCAGGAAAATGAGCATTGAACTAAGGGTTAGAAAGTATTTGTCTCTTCTTCAGTGTTTTGTTTTGTTTGGTTTGGTTTTACTACACCCCGCCTTTGTGGTTAAAATTACAAAAGTGAGGACTGCTGTTCAGTTTTTACTGCACCAACCAGTAAGTTCAAATTCCAGTAAATGAGAAAAGGACATGTATGTTTCCCATGCATGTAACTTGATTGTAACAGTTATAAAAATTGTATATATTTTTAGCTCACTATTGGCAAAATAATTTGTCCATCAAAGTATATTATAACTTTATAAACTCGATTGTGTGAAAGCTGCAATAAATGAAATGCAAGATATTTTATAGGATATACTGTGAAATACATGCAGCCTTCAATTTCTGAGAAAACACAGGCTATTTTAACCTCATTGAATATTATTATTTTCTTCTAGAAATTACATTTTGTTGGAAAAATAACTCTTGCAGTTTAGTCACATCCTGAGGTGCATCCAAGAGTGGCAGACCCACTACCTATTACTTAGCTGGTTGTGGTTCCTTCTCTTTCCTGCAGGATTTAGGCCATGGTCCTCGAGTGCTGCTTAATTAAGCACAGGCTTAGTGGGGTCTGTGTCAGTTTTCCTTGCAGCAGTAGTTAGGGCAGTTCTTATTAGTGCTCTGTGGTTTCACCTCCATTTCTTCTTTTTTTTCTTTCTTCTCTTTTCCTTTCTTTCCCTTTTTGCTTCTTTCTTCTTTATCTTTGTTGCATCTTCCTGCTCTGTCTCCTAATCTTTACATCTGTTTTACTCTTATTTATTGCCACCCAAAGCCAGTTTTCTCCCATTAGCCTAGCTATCCCTTTGGATTGATCTTGAACTTAATGATTGTTGATGTCTGCTTTAGTTGTTTGACCTGAGTTTAAAAGGTGTACATTTAAAGTAGCCAAAAAAGATCAGTTTAATTTTATTTTCCCCTTTAATCATTTTAGTGTTAGAATTTTTAATCTGTCTCAAATATAGTCTCGGTTTAACTATTCTAATATCTAAGCTGAATCAATTCAGCAGGACCAATTATTTTTGTAGACTTGAAGGTGATTTTATCACTTCTTGACATTTTTTTCTTACATCAAATAAACCCTTTCCTTAAAGGTTTTAGTAGTTTGCTTGTCTGAATCTTGATTATGGATCGGAGAAAAACTTCAACAAAAATGTTGTTCTCATCTTCTATTCAGCATGTTCATGAATGTTCTGTTAATTGGACTTAACATGTGGATAACCAGTATTCAGTGAATTAGAGTTAAGCAAAGTAAAGCAAAATAAAATTTTAACTCGAAAGCTATGATGGCCATATTTTTTACTGGTAAAAATTAGAGACGCTTAAAGACTTTAAGAGTCCTTCATTTTCAGTTTAATTAACAGAGCCTTTACTATTTCCCTTTCTCAAGGTCAGCTGATTAGCAGCCATCCTTAAGTCCATCTGCAACCTTAATTTTCCTTTGCCATGTAAAGCAACATATTCATAGATTCTAGGAATTAGGACATGGACATCCTTGGGAAGCCATTACTCTGCCAGCTACAGTGTGGATTTTTTTTTAAATCAGTTTTATAAATTTGTATAATTATGATGCTCTAATTACCTTCTGCATGTATCTTTAGTTCTTTATTTTTTAAGGTAAACAGATGGCCAACTCTTTTCTATAAGTCAAATAATATTCTACTTATTTCTTCATTAAATATAGCTCCAGATTTTCTGTATTTCTAATAATTGCCTGATTTAGGACTAAAAAGGTGAAATAGACATATATTAATGTTGGTGACTGGAGTTATTTTATAGGTAGGTTATAGAGTTTCTACTCACATGTAGCAATTTTCTTGCTACTTCTAAAAAGTAAAGACTTAAGGTTAGTATGTAGAAATATAAAAATTATTGGCCAGAGACAAGTTAAAAGTAGAAACTGGTAAAAATATGAAGATTTATATTTATTTTTCAGTTGAAATAATCACATGGGATTTTTGTAAATATTGAATAAGAACAATAAATGAGGTTTTAGACCTTAAAGTAAAATGTTCACCTCTACAGCATAAACTCTGCCTGTACTCACTTCAAGTTTATAATAGTAAATGTGTACCCAAATATAGTTACACTCTAATAATTATAAAATATAGAGTAACATTACCGTACAAGACTATACTTGTACTGTATTATATTAATGTATCTTAACATTTCTTATTTAATATAAAAAAAAAACACAAGAATTGTCCAATACTTTAAAGGCTGAGAGAAATAGATAGCATCCTGAGAGAATAAAGTAATGATTTAATGCATAATGAAAAATTTAGCAACAAATGTGAGATTGATAACAAATTTGGGGATTTTAATTGGTGACATATAAATGATAAATAAGTCGGATATAGATGATCTGCAGAAAGATAGAATAGGCCTAATAAACTTTAAAATGAAGTAGTATGATATGAGAGCATAATCTGACATCTCACATTATCCAGATGAGCGTAACATCTGGTTTGCTTTTAGCAAAAATAAGCAGCCCCTTCATCTACTTTGTTTGTAAATATTTCTAAAACTATAGAATAACAGCTAACATTTAAGTTATAGTGTTAAATATGCAGAGAGTTTCATTTTAATTATTGAATCCCCATTTGTATTTTTTGAAAAGTAAACATTTATAACTATTCAAAAGAAAAATAACAGTACATATGGTTATTTGAAATTCTGGAATAATTTTAGTTTTTTATTCAAATATAAGCAGATCATAGCTATAGGAATCAGGATATAAAGTTAAGTCTTATAAATTATTAGTATTATATTACAAAATTTTGATGACTTTGTAAGACTTGAAAATAGAGAAAAATATTTTATTCAAAAGGATCTGTGTGTTGACCAACTTCTTTGCTTGTTATGCTACTGCTAACATCATATAAAGTATGAGCAAAGAATGATCGTGAAGAGTTAGTTCAGTGACCCCTTGCAATTCTGTCCTATCTGGGAAAAGGTGAATATTTAAAAGCAGGGTAAGTTTTACACACTGTCACTAATTATAAGTGCTTATTTAATGTTTTAAGTAAAAAACCTAGAGTGAAGAAATACATAAGCATTTTATCCTGTGAACTAGAAAAGCAGGAGAACTTGGGCATTGGAGGCAGCCTGTCTAGGTGGCACTGCTACTTCTCCAGAAGGGGCTTTTGCTAAGTCAGCACAATCAATTCGTCATTGGATATTTGCCAGATCAGGGCAGTAGAGTTCCTAGTCATTCCATCACAAGGCTGAGTGTGGGTAAGGATGTGGGGTGTAAAGCAGGAGCAAACTAATTTTTGGAACTTCTTGAAATTAGGAAGAATAGGGTTGGTCATTCATCACTGATTGTTCACATCACTCTGACTTCTGCCTTATCTAATCAATAAGAGGAAGGAGAAACAGAGGAGGGGCTTCAAAACAGTGACAAGAATAAACATGCATTCCTTGGCTCCAGGTTCATGCTCTTCCTCTCTATATCAGCAATACTGTCTTTTTTGTACCTTCCATGCCAAAAACAAAGAATTTCTAGAAATAAAAAAAAAAAATTTAAACTATCACAATGGCCTTTACAACAAAATAATGGGGTTCCTCTCCTGTAGAACTGAAATAAGTAACCCAGGCCTCAGCTAGACAAGAGGCACCATCAGACTAGGATCAGCTGGGAAAAGGAAGTGTATCCTCTGATTCTTTTTAAAAAAAAATTTTGTTTTTTTTTTTTTGCTCAATATCTAATAATTCCATGCCCCACCATCATCATGATAGACACAGGGAGCAAGGAACTGTACTTCCCCTTTTCCTCATAGATTTGTAAACATGTGCTTTTTATTAATTCTTCTATAAATTTATTGTATTTATTTTAATTGATTCTAGAGCTCTCAGTGCAGAGTAGTGTTTAATTGGCTTTGAGCCTCTGGGATAGGCTAATGCTCTGAGTCCCTCTTACAGGACAGTCTACTTCTGGAATATAGCATAATAGACTGGCTACTCATCCATCTGCCCATCTCTGCAGGTCTTTTTTAACTTAATGCTTTTATGATTTTTATATTTTATGAATTTTACTATTAATGGCAACTTATTTAGCAGCAGAAGTGCTAAACTAGACAAAAGACTTTAGCTATAGAAAATGAAAATACTATTTCTGCAGTAAGAAAAATGTTAAGTGGTAAACGTGCATAAGAGTTTATGTTTTCCCTGTGCATACGGTAAGTAAACTGAGTAAGAATTTCCATAACAATCTCTTTGGGATCCTGAGTAAGTGTGAGAATGAAACGAAGAAACTTTGTGTTGTATTACACCCTAAAATGCTTAGCATTGACTCTTACCAAGTTTACATTTTCATAAGGTGTTTGTGATGATTGAATGGTGTAATATTTACAAAGTGCATCTGGACACTGCTAATATTGAGTTCATTAGATGTCATTTCTTATCCTTTTTTATCAAGAGATGAGTTCTGCCATCAGTTCCAATGCTAAAATTGAGTTTCATGGACTCATAGAAAATGCTCAGTAAATGTTAGACATCATTCTTGTTTTTTTTTTCTTTTTTCTAATTAATTAATTTATTTTTATGGTGACATTGGTTAACAAAATCCAATATTTCAGTTGTACACTTTAACAGTAAGGCATGTATAGATTTATACTGCGTGTTCACCTCCCATAGTTAGAGTTCTTTCTATTACCACATATTTAACCCCCTTTAGCCACTGCACCCTCCCCCTACCCCCCTATATTTGACCCCCTTTAACCGTCTACCTCCCCGCTTCTGCCCCAACCCCTTCCCTCTGGTAGCCACTAGTATAGTCCATGTCCATGAATCAATGTTTGTTTGTCCTGTTCATTTGTTGCTTTTAGGTTTATATCTCATGTATAAGTGATATCATGTTGCTTTCAACTTTTTCTGTCTGGCTTATTTTGCTTAGCATGATTATCTCGAGGTCCATCCATGTCGTTGCAAATGGCAGTATTTCATCTCTTTTTATGGCTGAATAATATTCCATTGTATATATGTACCACACCTTCTTTATCCAATCATCTATTGTAGGATACTCGGTTGCTTCCATGTCCTGGCCACCATGAATAATGCTGCTGTGAACATCAGTGTGCAGATATCTTTTCGGATGTAGGTTCAAGTCTTTGGGTAAATACCCAATAGAGGGATTGCTGGATCATATGGCAGATCAATTCTTAGTTTTTGAGGAACCTCTATACTGTTTTCCATAGTGGCTATACCAATTTGCAGTCCTACCAGCAGTGTATGAGAGTTTCTTTTTCTCGTGGTTTTTTTTTTTTTCTTTTGTATCTTTAGAGTTTCAAAATAAGGAACAGGAATTCTACATACACAAAGTGGAGAATTAAGTCAATACCATCAGTTCAAACACACAAAACATTTAACTCAAATGTATTTTCCTAAATTTTCTCATTTTTCATAATTAGCTAGATGATTTCCATGCTTCTCCATAGTTTCTGAGAATTAATGTTTTCATGCAGTAGTCCCTTAATAAATGTACAATGACTCATTGATAATTGCTTTTCTTCTTCAGGTCACACTTCATGTGCATACATAAGCAGATTATTTTCTGTCATCTGTGAAAAGTCCCGGAGTTCCACTAATAATTGAACAACCGTGGCCTGGTGCATGCACTTGACATGAACCAAGTGCAGTTTTAGGGCTTTCCATTTGAACTTCAAAGGGTACGGTGCCCGCATCAAGTGAGCAGCCTGTTTACTACTTAATAATGCATCGGTGTGTCAGGCCTGTCTTTTCAGTCTTTTTGCCTAGGGCTGTTAAAGCTCAGCTAGTTCCTCTGCTGTTAAAAATTGATCAGCTTTTTTTCCCTGGTATTTGGAAAAGGAAAAATAAGATTTATTCATACTAATTCAAAAGTCTTTATTCACTTCACACCTTCCTTACTCTAGAAAAAGTTTGAGGGTTTAATTCAAGAGGCAGTAAAGTAAGATGAACTTTAAAGTTAGTGATTTAGGTACTAGGACAAAGTTGGAAAAAATAAGATGGTTTCTACATAAGAAATTTGCTGTTACAAACTAGGTCAGAAAGCCTGTCTTTTTCAAAGTGGCCTTGGAACCCCCTTGTTAGAATCTCTTGAAATGAATCAGAATCCTGGGCGGGGGTGGGTAGGTAGGTGTGAGAAAGGAGGATGGACAAGCGGGGTGATTCTTATTCGCACTAAATTTTGAGAACCACATTGCTCTAAATACTTTAGCAGCCAGTACAAAAGGCGGGGGAGAGGGTGGATGTTTTGTTACATAGTTCACAGTGTCCCTAAGATAGAAACAAACCAATGCCAGAAAGAAGCACAAATATTCCTCCTGACTAAGACCAGAGTGAATTTCTCTCTGGATACTTTGGTGGTAATATATCTATTAATATTAGTCTATCTTTTCATGGAAAGTTTATTATAATAAGGTAAACTCAGGTACTGGTTTTGATGTCTACAACAGGTAAGCCATGCCATAAAATTCCTCCATCTACAGTATATCAGGAAAAAGATAAAAAATAATAATAATTATCTCTGTACTTACATGTTAGATGATGAAATAAAATACTTTGGCACCTTGTTCACAGTATTGCATTCTTCTTCCCCCGCTCACTTTTGTTCTACAAGCCCACTCTTTTCATTAAGAGATGAAATCATCATTTTGCAGAGTAGAAGAGTAAGCACATTAGGGAATTGTAAGTGAGGATGGTCTGCGTGTTGTTCTCAACCTTTGGAAACTGAACAGTCCTATTGATCTTATATCATCCTGTCTCTCCACTGTGCCCTCTTCCCCATCAGTTCTCTGGCCTCATGAGCACCAGTGGATGGAGCTCCTGCATCAAAGGCATATCTTAAATATAGTCAGACCATTGCCATCTCCTATGAAATCAACATCTCTTTCCAAGCTATAACATCTTTCTCTGACACTACAGTTTTTCTAGTCAGTGAACCAAATAAGTATTTGTCTTCTTGATTATGACTGATAGTCTCTCAAGTCCTGTCCATTTCTCCCTGTGTATGATCTTTGAGTTGGTTTTAAAAGCTCTCGTAGACTAAACCCTGTGATCACTAGCATCCTAAATTCCTAACCCCTTTGTATTTTTTCAGTCCTGGAGTATGAGAAGTAGTAACATGGCTAATTGGAATCATTAATTAATTATTTGAACTGTTAGGTGGAATTAATCACCGCCCTTATGTTACAACAGCACTTTACTCTTACTGCTCTCATTGAACTTGGCCAATTGGGATGTAGTTTTTAAGTGTGTGGCAATCTCCCTCAGTGGAATGCAAGCCAAAGCCCTCCCAAGCGGTCTCAGATATTATTTGTTTTTTTTTCTCTCTCCCTGCGTCTGGCCCATAGTATGCCTTGAATAAATGTATTTTAATTGCATATAATTCTGACATTCAGCCATTATATACTTATTTGCCATGAGAACATTCAGTCATTATATACTTATTTGCCATTAGAACATTATATACTTATTTGCCATTATATACTTATTTGCCATTACTATTATCATGTCTAAATATTTGTTGAATTGAATAGATAATCTATGAATATATTAGAGTGTCTTATTTGTAGTGTTTTGGGCACCAAGAGATAAACGACATGAATTATTTCATTTAAGAAAATACTGAGTTTGGCAAAGAAAAAAACAAGAAGTATCTTTCTCTGAAAACAAACATTCCTTATGATTGTTAAGTCTTGTTTGTTTTACTTAAAATTTAGTATTGGATTTAGTTCACAGAGTTGGAGGCTGATGGTGCCTAAATACAGTATATGACATGTTCTAATCTATGAAAATTTAATACTTTAAATAACACTATTAAATAATATGCTTATTATAAAAAATTAGAAATATATAAAGAAGAAAAGACACCTAAATTTCACCATCAAGTTATAGTATATCTTAACATTTTGGTTTACTTATTTATTTTTCTGTGGTTAATTTTAATAGTTGAGATTCTGCCCTCTATGTAATTTTGCATTTTGCTTTTTTCACTTCATTCTGCATGCATTTGATGTATTTTTCCAGTCTGTGATTCCACAGAGACTCCAAGTTATAAATAATGTGCATACAGTAACATATCTTTGCATAATCAGTTTTGTGACCATGTTCCAAAAATGTTACTTTTATATAGAGTGAAAGTTCCTGCAAACTTTTGCTTACAAACAAGCCTTTGAGTCCATTGCAGTTTAAAATAAAATACTGTTTTATTCTCTTTTGATAGACAATGCCGAGAGCAGTGTTTTTCATAAAGTAAATGCCACAACATGCCCTTTTTTCTTGCTCAGTCTCTTAAGCCTCCTGAGAGGAATTTTAAATAGACCATCACCTTTTTTTCCTCATATTTGATTTAACAGGGCATTAGAAGGCACAACCTGGCACTAGAAGGACAATAAATGATGCAGACAAAGACTAGGTTATATCATTGTTTGAGTAACAGAGCTCAAAGTCATATACATACACTTTTTGAATGTTCTCTTCCCCAGCCTTGAGGGTAACTGGGAACTCAAGGCTGGCCACTGGGGTAGAAGGGAGCATAGCTGAATCAGGAGAGCTTGGTGGTGAGGAGTGTGTTGAAACAATACCATTTAAAGCGCAACCCTCTACCCTTCCCTCTCACCCCACTCCTGGGACTTTTTTCTCTAAACTCTCTGAAATGCTTGAATACTTTATTTTGAATATTAACTATTATAATTATTTAAGAGATTAAAATTTAGTCATAGATATACTAAAAACCACTTAATTATATACTTTAAAAAGGTAAATTTTAGAGATCTGAATTATATCTTAATATGAATTTTAAAATAAGGCCGAAAAAGATGGAAACCCAGTCCATACATTCATTCATTTATATAAACATTTACTAAGTATCTAACAAAATAGAAGTTTGCTTTGGTGGTGCCAGAGGCGAATCACACACAGACGATTCTTTTGGGAATTTATAGTCTAATAGAGGAAATACTATTATTAAGAAATTCTAATACCAGAGGGAAAATGGTGTGTATTGTGAGAGGTACAGATAAATTGCTGACGAAAGGAAGGAAAGACTAATAAATTTCAGCTGCAAACATCGAAGAAGGCATTTAGAAGAAAAATATTTGAGTGGTGATTGCATTTCATGAATTAATGTAGAATTGATCGTATAGGTCGGTGGATTTGTTGGTGGTAAGATGAGGGCGTACCCCTCTGATGGCTCACACTTTCTCAGTGAATATTAAGCAAGATTTCACTTGAGGCTAGGTAGACTGGGGCAGTGGAAAGAAGGGAGATACAATGAAATCATCCTTTGAAGAGTTGTAAGGTGTGCCTCTTAGGGAATTTCAAGTGAGGTCAGTTTGTGCGTTTTTGTCTAGAACTTTTCAACTGCTAGGTATAAATGCAGAATGAAAAAAAATAACTGGATATAAGTAAGCAGAGTAGGAGTTTATGACATGATCTGCCATAGGGGGAAACTGGCTAGGGAATTTGAGAATGGTGTAAAGAAAGTAATTATAATGGTTTGGGGAAGTAAGTTTTCAAAGCAATGCCAGCGCACTTGAATCCTGTTTGAAATGCAAAATCTTGGTCCTAGAATTAGAGACTCAGGGGTGGAGTTTAGCAATCTGTATTTTAACAGGCTCTCCAAGTGATTCTGTAACACCAGCACCTGAGAACCACTGATGTGGGAACTCATGACAGTAAGTACAGTTATAGGAAAGGGGCAGAAATGGGTGATGATGGATAACTAAAAAGAAGTAGTGTGTATATATGGCTTAACGTCTTCGTAAGAGTGAAGAATTGTGTGAGTGGAAGAATTCAAGTAAGTGAGCCATGAGGATAGACGAGTGCTGGTTGGAGACTAGGATACTTGAAGGATTTAAAGTGGAGCCGTTAAGAGACTGAATGTGTTGTGCAGGTGGTCCATGTTGGTGCTGCTGTCCTCAAGAAACACGGCACAAGTAGGAGTAGAGAAAAAATTTGTGAGGTGGGTACTGAAATCACCATTGAATGAGGAGTGACCAGAAAGCAGGCCAACAGCTAACGGAGAGTTAGAGGATGGTCTCACTCATTTCTTTCTTGCCTTTTGTCATCCTCTCTCTTTCCTCTGGTATATAGGATATGAGAGAAAAACTGCCTGATCTTTAGATCCAAGCTGGAAGAAGAGGTGGTGCCCTTGTGTCCTGAGTGCACAAGGCACAGGGAAGGACTGTGGAAGGGCTGGGACAAGAGGCAGATTGAGTGAAATTAGCGAATCTGCAGATTAGTGTGGAAGGAAATGATCAGGTGGAAATGGGTAACCTGAAGGCCTTGGACTCCTGCTCATTACTGAAATAAGCAGGGATGTGAGATGTGATGCAGCAAGGTGAAAGCCCTCTTAGCTGACAGGATTAGGATCAGCACTTGTTTAACCGAAAAAGAGAGTTATAAGGGAATGAGGTGTTATATACCTTCAACATTTTATTTTAGTTGCAGGATAATTCATCATATCCACCACTTGAACTTTCAAATTATTTTTCTTGTGTAAACAACACTCAGTATTGCCATTTATGGTTTCCAGGTTTAATTTCTTTCAAATAGAACAAGAACTGAAAGACACTTGGGAAGAAACCCAAGGGTCAAACCTTTCTAGACTGTTTTACATTTTATCCCTGATACTTTTATGATTGTGTTACCCACATAATTTTAAGAAATAATTTACCTTTATTTACTCTTCAAAGCTTATAATTTTGTTTTTTAACACAACTTTTAGCATCTTATGTTTTATTGATCTATGTATTATTTAATTATATTCCATAATTACAGTGACAAGCATAAACAGCTTTGGGAATAAGCACACCTGATTTGATATACCTGCAATTCAACAAATGGGAGACATGCACCTGTATGAAGTCCCAAATTCCAATGTCCTGTTGGTATAAGCTTTATAGAAAGAATTAATAGGTTAATCTGGAAAATTGATGAGTTGGAGGTCAACTTAGAGAGCTGCAGTCATTGTCCTTAGTGATACATAAATTCAGTGATCTAGTTGAGCTAGGTGAGACACATGATTTCTCCTGAGGTTTCAGAGGTGTGGAACCAGGGTGAAGGGACTGGTCTCCGAGATGAAGGATAAGGTCATACTGCAAACACTGAGAATCTGTAGAAATCCCTTTTGACTTCCTTTAGCACATGTTTATTTTGTTCTTTCCAAAAGATTAATAAAATCATTGAACTTATAAAAATTGTAATATATTAAATGTGATTAATAATTAGCTTTCTGAGGATTACTATGATTTTTGGATCATTGTTTGATTTAAGAATAGTACGATACAGTTAAATAGTATGTTAACTCAAAACACATGATATTCATGAAATCTTGATTTCTACTTATTTTTTACTGTATAGAGTGTATCTAATATACAAAGAGGATTTCTCGATGTATAAAATACATGAAATAGATTTAAAATTTTTAGTCATTTTTTAAACCATTTGAAGACCTTTGTATTTGGAGTATAACTTTTTTCTCTTAAAGCTATTGATGCAGTTTCCATAGTTATCCATGTTTTTGACAGTATAAACACCATACCAAGAGAAAAATATATTTTTCAGTTAAAATAACATCTTTTATTAGAATAAATTTAAACCTGTAGTCAATGTACTTTGGCATGTGTTACAAATAAATGTATTTATAATACTAGCAACTAAAAGAGCCAAACAACATAACTTAGATAATGGGACTCTTGGATTTATAGTTGATCATCTATGTTCCGTAAGTTCCACTCTTCACATTTAACTCCGTCTTTATCCCAAGTATTAACATGACCCATAAGACTGATGAGTAAGACAAGGTTTGTAGATGACTGTAGTATTTGGAAGCTATCTGCTAGAACATACCACCTTTGTGCCACATAAATTAAAATAATCATGACTAAGTTTCAGCTTATTTAAACTGGCTGTCGGTGTCAGGAAGAGTATATTCCATATCTCTTTCATTCGTGATATTAAAGTTTTTATAGTTTCATGCCAGAAAAAGTTTGTCTTTATTATGAACTGATAAGCTTCATTTTTGTCAGATAAAACTATTATTGACTATTTTACTTTGGCTGCCAGGAATTTTAGAACTAGCTTATAGTGATTATGCAGCTAAAGTTTTCATATAATTATCTTCACTTTCTTCCTTTCTTACTGTCTTACTACTCTTAGTTAATTTTTGTTTTAGCAGTTCTATCATTTTTTTTTAAATTTTTCTTTTTGAAAGTTGGTGATAAATACAATAAACTCAACAAACAGTTATTGAGTACCTACTTCTTGCTGTTAAATTAACTCCTTTATACTGGTTACAGTGAAAAAGATAGGCTCTGGCTTCAAGAAGATGGAAAAAAAATAACTTTTTCAGAAATTTCTAGAAAGTGTATCGTTCAAAGAAGCATATAAAATATATATTTTGCTAGGCATATAAAGTGTTCATGTTTATTATTTTATTACTAGTTAAATTTGTTAGGATAGATTTGCTGCTACCGAGTCCTATATGATTTCTAGAGTTATTTGGTTTTATTCAGATTTAAAATTCAGGACTGGAAGCTGGGTCTCACAGTCTCTTGAGATAGCAATGCATGTACAGTCCGGACTTTTCCATTCTTAGAGACATCTGCAGAGGGTTGTGAAGCTGATCTTCTATGAGAACTCACTGCCCCCAGGCCCTTCAGCTTCACTCCGGGGAAGAGATGGTACGTGTGAAACGAGCAAAGCAGAGATTATCCAGGGAATCTTTGAAGAAGATGATAGTTTGTCTGATAAGTATTATAAAATGATCTTGAAAAGCAAAGATATCCTTACTTTGAATCCGAAAAAGAGAAAAAAAAAGCCTTTTTCTGTTGTTCATATTGTTCTTTCATGAAGAAGACTCTCTTATGCTTTGTGTAATGTTCGAATGAATACCCAGTCCCTTGAAAATTCATACTACGTAACAGCTTAGAAGATTGTAAAATCAGGTGTAGAGCATTACATAAATGATTGACCGGTAGCATCATTTATAAAAACATTGGAATTCACACATTTTAAAATGTAAATTAAATGTATCTTTTCACCACTCTATGACCTAACTTTTAAAAACTAGGACATTTCTGATCTAGATATGTTATTCCCTGCCTATATGAAAGAAAATATAATTATTGCCTGAATTTTTCTGGAATTGGTTACCTTTTAAGTGAATGTCATTGCCTTCATTCCTTATTTTCTCATTCTATTTGCCTATTGCTTATTTTACAGCTTATTAGCACCTTTATGTGATAGGCAGAATAACTCCCTCACCCCAAAATGTACATGTTGTAATCCTTGCAACCTATGAATATGTTACATTACTAACAAAGAGAAATTAAAGTTGCAAATTGGATTAAATCTGCTAATCAATTTACCTTAAAATAAGGAGATTATGCTGGTTATCTGGGTTGGTCCAATGTGATCACAAAGACCCTTAAATGTAGAAGAGGGAGGCAGAAGAGGACTGCAGAGTGAAGTGACGTGAGAGGAATCTGACCCACCTTTGCTGGCTTTGAAGATTGAGGAAGGGAGCCCCATGAGCCATTGAATGCGGGAGACTTCCAAAACATGGAAAAGGCAAGGAAACTTCTATCCCAGAGCCACCAGAAAGGAACACCCTGCTGATACCTTTGATTGTTGACATCTGATGAAACCCATGTCAGATTTCTGACCTACAGAACCATTAGATCATAACTTTGTGTTGATTTAAGCCACTAAACTTGTGGTGATTTGTTACAGCAGCAATAAAAACTAACATATTTACCAATGTTCAAGAAAAGAAAATAAAGATGAAACTCAGGGTACTCCATCCAAGAAAAGATTCAGTGTGGGTAAAGTTACAATTCTTGCCGACAGGGAGATATAAGGCCATTAAATTTCAGCCCCTGCTTTCATTGTTTCCCATTAATACAGAAAATCTACAAGTGCCTATTGTCAGTGTAATGATCTGAAATAAAGTGCTTCAAAACAATATACTTTTGTTTCAGTCCGTTTCCAGTCTGCCCATGTGGGTATCTTTGCAGTGATCTTTTCATAGAACAGATTTAATTGTGTTATTTCTCTTTAAAGTCCATTTTATGGTCTCTGCTGCCTACAGATAAAAGCCCAAACATGTAGTATAGCAGTCAAGGCCCCTGTACAACAAAATCTATGTCATTTCTTTTTTCTGCACCTTATGTTCAGCCAACTAAGGTTCTGAAGTTCTGTGAGCCCAGCGTAGTATTTTGCACTTTTCTCCTTTGTACATGTCATTTCCTTTACATCTATGAATTCTTCAAGGCTCATCTCAATCATTAATTTCCTGGAGAAACCTCCCATATCAAATTAAATTGTTTGTCTAGCCTTTATGCCACATTTTGACTTGTATACCTTGTGATATTAAATTACTTTCATTTCATTCTCTTATACTAAACTGTGAGCTGCTTGAAGGCAACAGCTGGGTCTAGTAACATGTCTCTGGGATATTAGTATTTCACACAGTTTATCCAGTAAGTACTCAATAAATAAATATTAAGTGAACAAATGATTATGTTACCTGACCTGGCCAGCACCCATAGAGATGCCATTAAAATGCAGGTATCTGACTCCCAAGCTAGTTTTCAGTTACACTCAGCCTCTAAAACTTAAGTACCATAAAAAAAAGTTTCTTATACAACTCAGGGACATTTTACATTTTGAATAAAATTTTGACACTGATCAATTTATTTTTTTTTTGATACCACTTCTGTTTCTATTCCTTAATGATTTTGTGATATTGTATAGAAAATAAAAACATTTTTAAAAAATGAAAACTGAAATAATCTGTTTCATCTAGTTTTTTATTGCTCTATTTGGAAGAATTATTTTGCGTAATGTATATGTTTTTATCCTTAAACATTAAAAAAACTCCATAATTTAATAGAGTAACATGGCAAGTATCAAATTTTTGGGCTTTAAATATTTGAATTTTCTGTAAGTATTTCTATTTTTTTGCCTTTCTAGATTGATATTTATGTCAGTTTCTCTGTGATTATCTATAGATTTGATTTTGATTCACAGGTCTTCATAACAATGAGATACTCTATACAGTAGAACTTGGAAACTGTAAAGCACTATTCAGAGAGAATGAATTATTTTTATAATTTTTATTGTTACTTTGCACTCTAACTGCAAAACGTTCATGAAATCTTGTTGCTGGGAGTAGTTCCACTGAGAATTTCTATTTTATAATAGCTCTCGGAGTTGAAAGTCTTAAAATGGTTGGTATAATTTTTAGTGTAATCAGTAAAACACACCCTTCATGCTACATAGTAATTTATAAATTTAGTTTACTACTTTAAAAAATAAAAAGTTTTTATTATGATGAATTAATCCATATTGGTGTTAATTTATAGATGATCATCAATAATTTAGAAAATAATAGAAGCCATTGATGAATCAATGAGACTTAAATGTATATAAAACAAATTTTATTTTTGAAATAGTATGAGTGTTGATAAATATCCAGAAACTGTAGATTATAACTATGAAAGTCTGAAGCTTGATAGAATGCATTGTTTGAATGCCCGCTGTTGGATCTAGGTAAAGCTAACTTGTTTTAAAATGGCTCAAAAAGCTAGGCAGAGCCATGGTTCAGAATGTGTATTCAGGATGTGAATTCTATCACAATTCATTGGTGATTCAGTAGGAGTATTCTGCTTCTTTTGTTTTAAGGGTAGCTTTAAAGTAATCTTGTATAACCTCTGATATTTTCAACAGAAAAGAAATGATCTGTGAGAAACCTGTCATCTTTAAATGTACCAAATGTACTTCCTATTGTGCATCAACAAATTAGCTTTGTGGTTTTTTAAGAGCCAGTCTCCAGGGAATTCATTTAGAAAAATAAATGTGTCTACAGAACCTAATCATTCAGATTGTGTTAGAGACTTACCTCACCAAAGAATACAATTTTCTAGGAACCACAAAACCATTTTCATGTCCATCATGTCAGTTTCTCATCTCCTTACAGGACGCCAGATAAATTGACAACATTCTTACTTCTTCTGTCTTCTTTGAAGAGATTCCTTACTTGTACCACATTTCTGCCGTTATTCTTCACTCTCATTACATACAATAAGTCTCTTTATTCTTTTAAATACATAACTGCACAGTGCATGATGACTCCTAATTCATTTCATGGGCTGGGAGCTTATCCTTGATAGTTTTAGTGAAACTACCAGATTCCTTTGTCCCTAGTTGTAGGGTACATTTCACTTTTGAAACCTTCAGCCCTCTATCCACTTGCTTGAGTGTCTTTTCTTGATTATACAAAGTTCACAATAAATTTATCTGAACAGTCTCTCTATTATGACCCTTTCAACAGTTTGCACTAATTCCCATGTTAACTTGATGTTGTTATGCAACTGTTTACGGTTTTTTCTTTTGTTTTTGAGGTCAGCTGGGTATTTTTCGCTATGAATAAGTCTGTTTCTTTGAATAAATATCAGCAACAGTTGTTTTATTCTTGCCTCACAGGTACTACAGTGCAACCATTCTGCAGATGTCTGGTGTTGAAGATGATAGACTCGCAATATGGCTGGCTTCAGTTACAGCCTTCACAAATTTCATTTTCACACTTGTGGGAGTCTGGCTTGTTGAGAAGGTGGGCCGCAGAAAACTTACCTTCGGTAGTTTAGCAGGTAGGTGCCCAGATGAGGAACTCAGTTATAAAATTTTCTCTAATGTTGGTATGTTAACCTTCCAAAATACCATACCAATACCACTTCTGATATTGTGGTTTTAGCCAAACAACAGAGTTCCTCTAGACAAAAAGTTTTTCCAAAAAGAACTTGATGAATATTATGATATGTAACTAGAAACTAGGCTGTGACTAATCACCAGAATTGTAGAACAATTTGAATATACTGAGGGTAACATTTTGCTTTTATTATTTCGAGTTCTGCTCAAAAGTACAAAAGTGACAAGAATAATCACTTTTTGTTCTTTTTTGGTTGAAAAACTTGGTATTCATAAACTCACTTTTTAACATATGTTTTATTTTTAAGATTGGAATAATATGGAAATAAATTTGGAACATTTTTTTTCTAAGCTCTTTCAAAAGTGGAATACTAGAACCATATAATTTCTTCACAAAGCAGGGACAGACTCTTTTTGTGTTTGAACCAAGCCTAAATTCTAGAGTAAATTCTGGTTTGTTAAATTTGTTTTCTCTGATAGCTAAATAAGACAAAACCTTTCTTACTTTCACATATCTTTTGTCTTTAAATTCTTCCCATTTCATTTATTATTTCTCTGTAACACAGGGGCTGTTTCATTTGACAGAATAAGACCCATTCTTTGCCATTGTCTTCACATGGTTGCATAATATAATTTTCTAATCTTTTTGATATATATATGCAGATTCCTATTTATCAATTAGCAGTGCTCTAATAGCTCCTTCATAAGTTTATTTAGAGTAAGAATACATTATTCCATTAAAAATGTTAAGTTTCCATGCCAGCATTAACTACATTCTATTTTAATCAAATTATACTTAAAATATTAATCTGGTATAACTACTTCAGGTACTTGTCGCATAATTGATGAGAAAATATATTCAGAGTTTCATACTCAGTTATTAAGAACACATACTCTCTCCCACCCCTAACTCCAGAAGGAAGAGTCTGTTCTTGCCTTAATGGAAGCTCTTGAGTCCAACAAGTTAGGTTTAACTGCAGTGAGGGGAAGGTGAGAGGAAGATTGTCTGCTAAGAGACAAAGGAATCACAACAGCCATGTTATCCAGGGAAGTGGAAGGGAAAGTGAGGAAAGGTAAGACACAAAGTGATGGTTTAAAAACTATACATTTATAAACCTGTTAAAGAAACCAGAAGTGTTTGGCCTAGAAATAAGTCTAAAGGGAGATTTAATATATACCTTATTTTAGCAGCTGATAGATGTTATGAGGACATAGATTTTTACTTACTTAATGTTAGAAAAATATCCCTAATAATCAGAGCTATCCAACAATGAATCAGATGGTAAACTCAAAAAAAAAAAAAAGGTAGGTGACCATCAGGTAGTGATGTGCTAAAAACAAATTTCTGTAGTTAATTGAAAATTGGTTTGCTAACCCCTGAGGTTAAAGTTAACTCTAAGAAGAGGTGAATTCACATTAAATTTTTTTAAATGGATACCCTTCCTTTTTGACAGGGCCTCTTGGTATTATTATATTAAGAGGTCTGTTTTTTAAATAGAATTTCAGATTTTCCTAAATTTAGGATTTGATTTTTGAGATCTTAGGAAACTGCTGATTTTGAGATCCAGAGATTACAGTTTTTCTAGCAACCTCTGTTTCTTCATTTGTTTCATTCCAATGAGACGCTTTCTCATCAGTTCTGCAGGATTTTGAGGCATTATAGGGCTAGATTGTTTGAGTTCGAATTGCATGGCTTTGAGCAAGTTTCCAGTTCATCATCTGTAAACAGGGATTAACTATAGTCCCAACTTCATAGGGTTGTAATGAGAATGAAACACATTTATACAAGTATAGCATTTAAAACACTGCCTGACACAGTTAGTAAAGTGCCTAGAGCATTTTAGCTATCACAGCACTATTACTGCCAAAGAGTGATTCTTTGTTGTTTTAACTACAAGGTGAAATCAGTTTGCATCAGGAACTTTCCTGAACTCTTCTAGCTAATGTCATGTTTCAACTCACAGGGTAGGTCCTCTACCCAAAGGATTTCCGAGCTCATCCCTGACTATTAAGCAGAAGTATTAAGAGTTATTTGGGGGATAAGACCAAGGGATTGTAGTAACTGCTTTTTATGAGCAAACTGTAGGTACTTTTCTTTCCTGCCATGTTCTCTTTTCATCCAAAATGACCAATACATACAAGCTCCATCCACTACTGTACCACACAGTGACACCTCCAACCTGAGAGAGATCTTCCATCACGTAGGCACCTGATAGCCTTGTGATAGGGCCAATTAAAATGATGATGTAGATTTTACAGTGGTTTAGGAAGTAAAAAGCCTTGTTTTTGGTCACAGGAATCTTCTTTACCTGTACATAAGATGTAAATAGTGCTATTTATGCAGTTCTTGTTTTTAACTGTGATTAGATAGATCCCACTAGAACATAACGACCAATGGAAGTTTACACCTTCAGAAGAAAACTTACTGCTAAACAGCCGTTAGAATACAGTCATCCATCAGTGTCCATGGGGGATTTGTTCCGGGAACCCCAGCTGATACCGAGTGCCACAGATGCTTGAGTCCTTTATATGAAATGGCGTAGTATCTGCACATCTTTCCTTATACTTTAAATCATCTCTAGGTTACTTATGATACCTCATACAATGTAAACGATATGTAAATAGTGTTATACTATATAGTTTAGGGACTGATGACAAGAAAAAAAAGTCTGTCCATGTTCATTCAGAACAGACACAACCATCAAAGGCCTAACTACAGTAGTACGTGTCAGCAACAATGTAATTTTCTTTTTAACTATTTTCAATCCTCAATTGGTTGAATCCATGAATGTGGACCTGAGGGTGCAGAGGGTTAACTATGTTAGTATTTCTCCAGTGTGACCCATGCAATAGATGTTTGTTTCACTTTCTGATAACCAACTGATGCTGGGATACTTATATTTTTATTTCAATGTGTTCTTTTTTATTCATTTGTATGTAGGGATATATTTGATATTCTAATAGAGCTTAGTGTTAGAACACTGTTCTATTTAAATTCTTAGATTAGCCTAGAGTTTTTAAACCCCTGATTCAATTTTCCCCAAATTTTGTGTTTTTATTACGATTTATTTTATTATATTGGGTTAAAAATAGTGACAAAACTTACATCAAAGTAACTTTTGAATAGTTATCCATTCTTTAATAATCACTACAAATAAACTATATTTAACCAGACCAGGACAAAGAAACTTTTCATATAAATAAATATAAAACATATAGTCCATGAATAATTTTAAATGTGGGACATTTTGCGGTGTTCTTACTTTTAATATTTTCAAAGCTTGCTCAGAGAACAGATCTTCCTTGTAAATATTACAGATTTAATAACAACCTCTTGATTCTTTTAATAGAAGAAAGTTTATATCTTTGTAACTTTATTGCTTGTAAATAAGAAAGCCAGACATACTGTGTTATTTTCCCCCAGAAATTTCAGTAGTGGAATATTTCTGAAAACATCACTCACAGGCCATCTCCATCAGAATTACTAGGGGTACTTACTTTAAAATGTAGATTCTTGTGCACTACCCAGATGCACTAAATTAGAATCTCTGAAGATGGGGTCTGGAGCATATGCACTTTAAATGAGTTTCCCAGGTGACACGTATACAACGTGTGCTCTATTAAAGTCGTGGGAAGGGAAATTATTTTCTCTAAGAATTTACTAATAATCTAAGCCCTGCACCAGGTAGTTAATGTAACTTATTACATCAGCTATTTTCAAGAATGCTATTTATCCAACACACTTCACTTCCTGTGGAGAACATTGTTTGGTAAATAGTGACTTAAAGGGATCAGGAGGATTAATAGATTGATGATCATAAATTGCTATGCAATGAGCTATACTACAGCAATAAATATTTTTATTTCAACTTTAAAAATGGATGTCAGGAAACCTGTTTCATTCTATAAATCATTAAAAACTCAGTCATTCCTTTCCACTATCAGAAGTTCATAAAACTTTTTTTTTTTTTTCATATTCTCTAGCTGACTTTCTGCCTTTAGTTGACCTGGCAGTATATTAAGTCTTACTCTGAATCTAAGTCCCTACATCTAAATCAGCCATCAGATATAGGGAATATGGTATGTTGATCAAATGGCAACATTTTAAAAATAATCTGGAGATACCTGTGTTAAAAACATTGTACTTAAAATATCCTTAAAGAAAAACAAAAGTAGAGCATGACCTTTTTTGTTTATCCTCACCATGGCTGGAACAACAGTCAGAAATTTGAAACCTTTCTTATTTACCATCAGATGTCTCTCAGAGATTCAAAAACATGCCTTTTAAGTAATATACCTAATCACCATTCCTATACTTTAAAATCAAAAACAAATATTCCACTTACAAGTACAAATAGAAAAGATAAATGAATGCATGTGTTATATTATTTCTAGCATCTTAAAGCCTTCAAAAAATGCTACTCTTTAATAAATGCTATTTCAACTGCTTTTGAAATATTGCATTTGTTACTTTTAAGTTTACTGATTTGGGTCTTACATGTCAAATGCCATTAGAACATTTTTCTTGGCAGTGAAAGGAACACTCTGTAAATCTTTTGCCTTGAATACTTCCTGACATGTTAGGCACTCGATAATGTTGGTTGCACTAATTGATTTTGAGACTGTCAGCAATGCAAGCTGTTTTGTTGTTTTGTTTTCATTTTGTTTTGTTTTGTTTTCAGAAAAATCATTCGCAATCTATTGCTTGGCTAGCAAATGTATTTGTTTTAAATCTCACTCTCATCATGTCTCACAATGAACGTGCTAGGGAGTTTTTCTGATAATTTGTTATTAAGAGCATTTTTGTAATCCGGTGAAGATAAATCGAGGTATTTTCAGAGCTATGTCTTGCTAAACCCAGTCTGCTTTGGAAGAATATTGTTAACTATTCCCTGATATAAAACGTTATGTTTTTGTTTTTGTTTTTTTAGGTACCACCATAGCACTCATTATTCTTGCTTTGGGATTTCTGCTATCAGCTCAGGTTTCCCCACGCATCACTTTTAAGCCAATAGCTCCAGCAGGTCAGAATGCTACTTGCACAAGATACAGGTGAGATTTTGTTATAATTTCCTTCTTAAGCCAACTCTGAAAATGTTTTGTTTGTTTGTTTGCTTTTAACTTTTCTAAAATTTGAGAGATGAGTAGGAATTTGTTTATGGGGAAGGTAAACAAATAGGAAAGGTGGTAGGGAGGGCCACCAGGAAAAGGAACAGTACATACAAAGATATGAGGGTGAAAGCGAGATGTTAGACACAATTTTTGTGGTGTTTTTCTGGAAATTAAAAGTAGGGATTGACAAAGAACAATAAGTTTTGGCGAGGATGTGGAAAAAGAGGAACTCTCATACACTGTTGGTGCGACTGCAAATTGGCACAGCTACTATGGAAAACAGTCTTGAGGTTCCTCAGAAAATTAAAAATGGATATGCCTTTTGACCCAGCAATTGCACTTCTAGGTATTTATCCAAAGAAAACCAAAACAATAATTCATAAAGAACTATGCACCCCTGTGTTCATAGCAGCAGTATTTACAATAGCCAAGATATGGAAGCAACCTAAATGTCCATCAACAGACAATTGGATAAAGAAGTTACAGTTCATATATGCAATGGAATATTACACAGTCATTTAAAAAAATAAAATCCTACCATTTGTAATGACGTGGATGGACCTAGAGGTTATTTATTATGCTGAGTGAAATAAGTCAGACAAAGGTAAATACCATATGATTTCACTTACATGTGGAATCTAAGGAACAAAAAGAATGAACTAATCAAAAATAGACTCACAACTATAGAGGACAATCTGGTGATGGCCACAGGGGAAGGGGGATGGGGAGCTGGGAGAAAGGGATGAAAGGTTAAAGTACAAATTAGTAGTTGATAGATTGGGGACGGGGATTGGGAACATGGCATGGGGAATGCAGTTAGTGTTAATGTAATGGCTAGGCGGAAAGCCAGAGAAGAGAAAGAGCAATTAAGGGGATCATTTTATAAATTATATAAATGTCTAACCAATGTACTATATACTTGAAACTAATCATAAAATAAAATTTAAAAATTAAAAAAAAAGTAGAAATTGGTACAGAGCCAAGCAGGAATACTATAAAACTACTTCAGGTCATATTTGACTCAGTGACATCTACATTCTAACTGAACTAAGTAACTTTAATCAGTAATTAACTTTTCCATTAGGCATATGTCTCATATAGTCTGGGTAGTCTAACATTCTTCACTGAGTTCTGCAGTTATTTCTTCATTCATTTAAGCAGAAATGTTCCTTACTAGGTTTCTTCCTAAGGGTTAGAAAGTGAAAATAGAATGGTATAAAAAAGTGAAATGTGTTCTAATGGCAAGGTGCAGGTTTAGAAGCTCATTAAATTTAATGATATACATACTATGTCATAGATAGACAGAGAAATGGATAGATGGGCAGGTAAACTGAAGAAATCACAAATGAATTAATTAAAGATTGAATGATTGAAGAGCTCAATTAATATATTCAGCAGAGTTTCAAAGTTTTTAACTTCATTTTAGTGGTTGAAAAGGCTAGCAATCCCTTTAAAACATATGGGAGAATACGACCTAGCTTTAAAAACAAAAAAATAATATTCCTTCAGCCTCAGTTAGATGGACACAAGCCTCAAATCAGTGGGTAAATGATCTTATTTATTAATATTTGATAAATGATTTATTACTTTATATGAAATTAAAACATTACATCGATACACTGAATTACAGTTGAGATTCACTTAGAGCTTCTTATTGAGCATGTATTTGTGGTGGCTTCTCATTACAACAATGAAGAAGATATATATGTATTATTATACCTACCCAATCCCAAATTCTGGTGTCTACCTGTCTTTAGAAATGAACAGTTATAGCTCCTCCTTTCTCTTACTAATAAGTTGTATTTATTTATTGGCCTACTAATTTTTTATAGTCTTTACCTTCTTCTAAAGAAGACTTAAATGTGTCTTAATACAGGAAGTTAATCTTAGCATAGACTATGTCCAGATGTAGTGATCTTTACTTTCTTTGGACTTCTCACCTCAACTGCTAGAAAGATAATAGAGACACTGCCAGAATTCAGCGTGCTCTACTTTTGTTTTTCTTGATGGATATTTTAAGTAAAATATTTTTAATACAATTATCTCTGAAAATTATTTAAAAATGTTATCGTTTGATCAACATAGCATATTCTCTACATCTGATATCTGATTTAGATGTAGGGACTTTGATTCAGAGTAAGACTGATATACTGTCAGGTCAACTAAAGGCAAAAAGTCAGCCAGAGAGTAATGAAAAAAAGTTTTATGAACTTCTGATAGAGGAAAGGAATAAATTTTTGATGATTTACATAATGAAATAGATTTCCTGACATACACTTTTAAAGTTTAAATTAAAATATTTATTGTTGTAGTATAGTTCATTTCACAGCAATTTATGATCATCAATCTATTAACCCTTCTAAGTTGTTAATGTTTTATCTAATATGTCAAAGTAAAATTGTAATGGAATGAGAAGTACTACAGTCTTATTTTATTCTTATCAAAAACTTGGGAATCTGTTTTTGAAAACAGAACCAAATTTTACATGTCCTTTGGAAGTCAATGAGTATGAAAAACATTTATTGTGTGCCTTTTTTTCAGAATAACGTATTAGTCTTTGTGAGAATTGGACAGTATTTGTAATCTCAGTGATTTTATAAAATATGCCTGCAGTCCCCTTACTGATTTCGTTAAAACTTATCCATACAATTTTCCCCTTTCTGGAAGATAAACATGAACAAGTCATCTTTGTAGTACCTTAACATGAATAATGTTCACGCTGTAAATGTTGGTGGTATGATTTCCCCATGGAATGATCCATGTAGGAAAATTGAGCAAATAAAACATTTAAAAGGGAGAGTTGGGTTAATATCTAAAGAACGTTGTAAACTATTGGTAGGAGTGTACATTTTTCTTTTGGAAAGTAATAATATTCTGCCTAATAAAGATTGAATTCCTATGCTCATTGACTCAGCCTTTCCACTAAGAGAAATCTATAGATTATAGTGAGAAATTATGCAGTATATTCTGACTAGAGTAAAGTAGAAGATTTAAGAAAGTGAATGGTTCAGAAACAATGGTTCTTTATTTTAATTCAATAAATACAGATAGTGTAGCAGGTACTATTGTAGGTTAGGACGAAATACATTATAGATTGGGGCTCACTAAAGACTTTGACAAACCCAAGAGATTGACTATCCTAAATAATTTCCAATGAGAATTTTTACTTTTTATAATATTTTAATTTTTAATTGATATTTTATTAAAAATGGTTAGATTTTTGTGAACTGAATGTATTAACATCTTTAAGATCTGCTTTGTAGCAGATAATACTGTACAGAAATGAACATGGATACAAGCTGCTGTAGAAAATGTGCAGTTACCTGAATAAAAGCTGTCGCGGGGTACTAACTGTAGCTAGGAGAAATAACCCTAGTGTGGGTATTATCCGAATCATATATCTGAATGAGAATACACAAATATACTTCTATTATGGCCTTCAGCTCCATGTTCTCAAATACTGTTGTACTACCCTCTTCTTATTCAGTTAAGCTTTGAATAGTACTTTCCAAACTTTGAGGATTCAAAACCTTTCCTAGATAACACTTGCCTCAAGTATGACCTCAGTATATGCAAATCACTATCATAAAACCCTTCAAAGTAGACAGATATTTCCTAGAGTATTCAATTATAGAATTGCAAGGTACCCTTGCCTCATGGTTTTCCTCTCATCTCATTCATTCATTCATTCATTCATTTATTTATGCATGCATGCAGCTAAAAATGTTTATGGAGCACCTACTCATAGGATTATAGTAAGAATGCATTATTATATGAAAGCACCTAAAACACCATTTGGCACATAATAAGCACTCAATAAATATTATAGCCATTGTTATTAATAAAATTTATAGTAGGAGATGAGATTGGGATGATGGGTATTCTTTCAGAGAAGACTATCCTGAGGATGGGATATTTGAAGTGAGCTCTGAAAGGGGGAGGGGAACGTGCCAGGCAGAAGAAACAGCAGGTGCAAAGAGAAACAAGGCAGTTAGTTACTTAGCAAGAGCAAGGAACTGAAAAAAGGCTAATGCCAATTGAGAATAAGAGAAGGCTGGTAAGGTAGGCTGGAGAAGATCCTGTAGAACCTTAGAGATCATGTGAAAGGTTCCGATCTTCAGTATACGAACATGACCCCATTGTGGGGTTTTAAGCAGGGGAGAGACTTGACCAGACTTCCTATTCCAAACTTCCTCTTTGGGGGTAGAGGTACACAGAGGGCGCAGGTTGATATAGGGAGAGTGATTATTAGAGTTGTCTCAGAGAGAGTTGCCTGGTCTAAGGTGGTGATGTTAAAGACAAACAGGTAAACAAATTCAAGATATTTTAGGAATGAGAAATCAACAGGAATTAGAAATAATTGATTAACTATGAGCAACCACATAGAATAGATCATGGAAATGAGATGGGATGACCGGATGAGGCAGTTACAAGAGACTGCACCTCTAATTCATTGTTCTTTTCCTTTTAATAGTTTTCAACTGTGAGTCTTACTTAGACTCATCGGATTAGGTATTTAAAGCTGCCCATCCCTCATTCCCACAGATATGGCTCACCATGACAGTGGAGAATAGGTTAGAAACGTTCCCTTAGGTGATTCCACTACAGTAGATCCATGAATAATGTCATTTTGTTATAACATCGATGAGTTGCCTTAGCAATTCTTGTTTATATCAGTTAGCCTACAGTAAAACTGGTTTCATTATGTGTCACTTTGCTTAAAGTCACAGAACCTATTGCCAATATTAAATCAAGACTTGCTGTATATCTTCCATTGAGAAATACTACCAAAACATTTCATTTTTTAAAACTGTCAATTTTCATTCCTTTTCTTTTTCCTCTTGAACATTTTAAACCAAGAGTACAAAAATAATCAATGCGTTTCAAATATTTTCATGTTTTCCTCTCCACATGAAGTTTCCAAACATCCAAACTAACCAAACCGTTGCTTCATCTTAGACTTCCTTGTGGTGGTGACAGTAGTTTTGAGAAACAATATATGCCTAACTGATTAATCTCTAACTAATTAATTCTTCTCCTTATGTCTACCTTGTGTAATTTAGCACACATCATTGGCATGAGTACTGTAAGAGTGTTAGATTCAATCATAAAATTTTTATGCACCTTAAAAATGTGCAGAAATTCTGTTAGCCCCTATTTTTTTGCCCCAGTATTTGGCATCCAGGTGGTATTTGTTTCCAGTAATTCTTACCAACTTGACAATGACTACAGTATTATACTATGAATTGAAACTTTCCATTTTTGTCAAATTTTGTTTTCAGCTTAGTGATTTCATTTAAAATTTACCTACTTTATTTTTGGCCCAATGGTACAGGCTAATATGCCTTCAGGTTAATATTAATAAAATTACAGGAGAAAATATATCTGTTGAATAAGATCCATAGAACTATTTCAGATGAAGATGAGTATACATAAAATGGCTAAAAGGGAAAATGAGTTGAAACAGAAATCCTACATAACCTTGTCAGGTACTCTTATCTCCAAATAACTGTACACATCTTTTCCTGGCACTTAAACAGCCATTGCTGAATTTGACACCTGGATAATGAGGAGGATGGTGGAAGAGATTCTTGCAGGAAGTTGGCCACTTATGGGGCAGATTCACTGAGTTCTTTATGAGCTTTTTATCTTGATGCCTAAGCTTTTGGCCAAGGATCTACAAAGCTCCCACAGTGACAGGATCTCCTAGTCAAACTTTGTGTTTTATACAGTCAAGAACTGCATCTTGGGAAGCTGGGAAGACAAAAAAGGAGGACTCTAGTTTGTGCAAAGAGTAGGAGAAGAGCATTCCTAGAGATGGAAACATCATAGATACAAGCCCTAAGCAATGATTATGGCTTCTTCAAGGAATTTACCAATGAGGCTGAGTCCTCTCAAGCAAGCAAGCAGGCAAGCAAGGAAGAGAACAGCACAAAAAATAGACTAGATGGCAGGCTGGCGTCAGACCGTGCCAGGAGCTGATAATCCATGAGTATTTGAGACATTCTCTTGGAATACTGAGAAGCCTTTAAAGGGTGATAAGATGAGAATGACATAATCAGATTTCTGTTTTTAAAAGGCCACTCTGGCTGTACAGTAGAGAATTGATGAGAGAAAGCAAAGGGTGATACAGGGAGATTAGTTAAAAAACTCAGTGGCCCAAGGCAAGAAATGATACAACTTGGACAGTAGCAATGGACTTAAAGAGCCTCATAAGCTATTTTGGAGAGGAATCACAGGGCTAGGTGATCGGTTGGATGACATGCAAGAACAAATGCTTTACACAGGGTTAGGTGAGGAGTCCAGGTTTCTGTAATTTCATTGTAATTTACTTCTTAGAATCATGATTTAAGGGATATAAATTTGGGGACGCTTTCCCTTGCTTTCCAGTTAATTGCAAAAGTCACATAGTCCAAACAGTACTTAATATTTGCCATCACTTATATTCTTATTTGAAATGTCATTTTGATTCCTTCTTGAACTCTAAAGACTTTCTGAGAAAAGCTCTTCTTAATTCATCCATTTAGGTCTAAAATAACACAAAAAGATAAAAGGGAAAATGTGTATCTCTGATAACACATTAAGACCTATATTCTCATTCTAGAAATCTGGTCGTCTAACAAATAAAATCAGTCTGGAGTTTTGTTCACATTTCAAGTGATTCCACTTTAGAATATTACCCCCATTTTGTTCTGTGTATTCAAAAGGAATTCACTATCCAGTACTGTGGCAGCAGTAGGCTATAATCATAATCATTGATGTATTTCCTTATAAAAGCCAAGGAAACTTTAAAGATAAAATAAGTACTAAATGAGGTTTCTAAGAAAACTGAAATGTTCTCTAATTAAGTTTAAATAAAATGAAGATTACCTTCTTGTAAGTCACGCTATCAAATAAATGATGAAAACCATTCAGATATTAACATTTAAGCATACCGACTTATTAAATTGAGGTATTTTCCATCACATTATAAAATTATGTTACGTAATTCTTACTATGTTTTTGCTGTTTGAGAGGTAGGAAAATATCTACTGCTGTGGACCAATCTTTCTTATTTTCTTTTTAAACAGCGTAACAACCTGGTTATAAAAGAATCTCTTCAGTGAATGTAACTTTGGAAATTACTATTTGATACTATAAAATATCAAACTGTTTTAGTTGAGTGGGTCGTTAGGTGGTGAGTAGATAGATGAATGGACAGTTGGTTTTGAAAGAAGGTAGATGATGCCGACTAAAGGAAGTTTTTAGTATAATTTTTGTCTTGAAACTTAGGTACATGTGCTAGAAAATTTGGTGAAACTTTGTTGCTGTAAAATAGCTGATTTAGGAAGCTTACAAGCCTTTGTTTCTTCAAAGTGGTTGGCCTTTACCTCTGATCCTGGCTACAGCGTGGTTAGTGATACAGTTTGGCAGGTGTGCTAGCAGACAGCCGTTTAGGTGTGAAGATCTCTGGGCATGCAAGGAGTCACACAGTGTTCAGGTAATGCTTCAGTGAATTTCTGAGATTGTTCCTCAGTAGTAACAAGAGAGTATTTTTCTAATATAATAAGTGTATAATGAAATAAGATGGAATGACACATGCCTCTTGAACTGTAACATCTAAATTTTATGGTGAATAAATTAGAAGACTAGAAAAATGAAATCATGTATCTTAACCAACCTGGTTTTAGAGGCAATCAGTGATTAATTGTTGTATGATTGTACAGAGTTTAGCAGATCAGAAAATATAGCATTTTAGAAAAATGTTTATATATATATGATGTATATATATACATACGTGTGTGTGTGTGTGTGTGTGTGTGTGTGTGTGTGTGTGTGTGTGTATAGTCAGTTCATCCTTTAGTAAACATTTTTGAGAGCTAAAGTAGGTCAGGGGATACTGAGATTGGAGAGGAAAACAGAAGCTTTACTCTATATGGAGCTCACAGATAGGAAGAAAAATGATACAAATAAATGATTGCAAAACAGTATGATAAAAGCTGATAAATGCACCAGAGCATGCCCTGGCATAATTCAGTTCTGGGGCCATCACAGAAGGCTTCACACATGCGAGCTCTTTACCTTAGCATTATTCTGAACCCCTTCTTCATGTTTTTAACTACATAAAATACATTATATAAGAGTACAAAAGAAATCAATTATATTGAAATATGACTGCCAAAATACTTTTAAATAAACTTGTTACATAGTAATGAATGTACTTCCTTATTAACATATTAAGTAACAGATCTAGTTGGAGAGCTAATACTGTAGCTTCAGAACCATGATGAATATAAATGGTATTTTGAGATTTCTGCAACTACTGTAATGGAATATGAAAATATATATGACTTCCGTTGTTGTCAGTAGTTTATTCTTTACATTTATAATGGAAGGAAATGCTAAATTTCAGTAAAATGTTAATGACATACAGATGCTATTTTTTTTTCTCACCTGACTTTATGGGCTCTATTAAGAACTTCTTACACAGGAGTGAGCTTGGCCTAATAATTTCTCAAGGATAAGTAAGAGTTTTTCAGACCAATGAAAGTGGAGAAGCCTCACAAGGCATGAGAGCAACCTGTGCAAAAACAGGGTTATGTGAAACAGATTTAATTATAAAGGTTGATAGTGCTGGAGAAAGGGATGGCAGTCACAGGATGAGGTGGAAGGACAGACAGAGCCATATGTACTAGGTCAAGAAGGGTAGTAGAGGGAAACCATCTGACAGCATCCGGCAGGGGAGTAACCTGATCAAATGTGAGCTTTTTCTGCGTGAATTTTGGAGTATATATTATAGGGAAAAGGCTCCAGCAGCCCCAAAGAGCGATAACACGAGTCAGAAGTTATTGCATGGTGGTGAACTTGAGGACAAAGATACCTTTGGAGATATGATTAGGAGTAGACTAGTTAAATGCTAAAAGGAAAGAATTAGGGAAAAGGTGTTCTGGCAGATCAATTTTATGGATATGCAGTGGGGGTTAAGTGACCCCAGATAATATATTTAGATGGAGAGATAGACCATAATTCCAAGCATGCTTTTTACTTTAAAATAATAATAATTTCTGTTAATTAATCCCTTACCGTATGCAGGCATCATTTCACATTCTTTTTTAATATTATCTCTTATTACCTTTAAAGTTCCTTAAAAGGTAGATACTATTACAATTTAATTTGACAGTTAAGAAAATAAGGCTCAGAGAGTTTATATAAGTTGACCAGAGTGATATAACTGTTAAGGGGGAGAACCACTTTTTCCTCTCCACCACCGCTACCCTGTCCTATCCCCATAGTCAAACTAATGGCCTTTCTGTGAATATGTGTTAATAGTACCCAAATTCTATGGCTATTCTAAAGAAACTCTGTTACCCAAGAAGCAAAGTGAAGAGTTTTAACTTCCACACATTTAAGTGCCAAGTATTTAAATACTAGGTTTTTGTTTAACAAAACACTCCCCTGAAAATCAATTATCAAATGATCAAAATTGTTAAAACCAGAGACATCCTAATGAAATTCTGCCCACTAAATGTGCCATTTAATTGAACTAATGTTAAAACTCTTTCAAATATATCCAGTAGCTAAGGTACATTGTGTAACAGAGATGGAGTACTGGGTTCATGCACAGATTCCTAAACATATGTAGGTTTCAAAACTATTTTCTTTGAAATCACGTTCTCAGCAACTCTGATTCTGGCAAGACAGGAGATACCTTGATTAAACATGATGCCACAGCGGCCTGAATAAAGCTCTTGCTGACTTCTAGGAGAATTATATATAAAAAGAAAAAGATGCTCAACTTAGAAGAATAAAGATTAAGTTTATAAATCTCTGCCTTACGATCTTATGAAAATCAGATCTTGTCAAAATTCATTCTCTTAAGCTTACTTTCATTTCTTTTTAAAAAGAAATAAGGTAGGCATTTCGGGACACCGACCAAGAAACCAGTCATAGAGATAGTGTACTATAACCATTGTTCTGTTTCTAAAACAATGCCAAACAAAATGTAGATATCATTCACACTGGTTCAGCCTTCTGCTGGTAAGGTGAGATTTCTTTATTTTCCAAAAAGTATGTCCAGTTCTGGACGCCAGCAGAGGGAGCACATTAGACACAGTACAGTTGCCTATAACTCAGCACCATTTTTCTGTGTGCATAAGTAGGCAGCTGCTTCAAGTGGGCAAGGTAGTGTGACCCTTTTCATTACCTCTTATGAAAAAATGATTGGCAGTGTGGTGGTCACCCATAGGGTTATCATCATCTTTGAAGTATATTCAATGAAGAAGTTCCTTTTTTCTCTAAAGTAGCACTGAAATATTGAGCAAAACAGTAATTTCTTGACACAGATTTTTTCACAGGAAACGTATAACAATTTAAGCTATATTTGTTCCACTGTATAAAGTACATGTGAATTTTAGTCTTACTCAGGAGCAATTGATTATAGTCAGTTTGTGTCATGATGTTAACAGGATTTTAGGTCCATAAAGGAAATCTGACCAGAATGTACAAAAACTATTATTCTAGGGACTGATTAATTTTTATTTCTTCCCCATGGAATAAGTTATTTCTCATGAAAACACTAACCCATGTGACCAAATGTCTGATCAAAACACTATTATTTCCCAAGTTATTTTTTACAGACTTTGAAACAAATAGTATTACATCATTAATAACCACCTTACACATCTTACCCCACCCAAATCCACACACCCTTGTATTGTCCTTTCTAAATCACTTCCTCCCTCTTACCCCTGGTAAGTGAAAACATCTTCCCATATTCTACTGCTCTGAGATGACGGGGCATAAAAGATATATAAGACATTGTTCCCATCCTCAGGGAAGTTTCAGTTTGCAGAAGAGAAAGATGCTTTACGGAATTGTCTCTAATCTGTATTTTAACACAAGGGTAAAGGATATTGCTCTTTTTGATTCTTGACACAATAAAATAGGTGATTCTATCATTTTTGGAAGATAAACTTTGCAAATTCATTTTTAACTGTGTAGTACCTAATTTGTAGTGGTATCTCAAAACTCAGCAGCATGTCTTAAGTATTCCATATTATTAGGCAACTATACAAATCTGTTCATTCTCCTGCTTTTCACTTGATACTTGTAATATAATTGGCATTTTTCTCCATGTACATCTGTGTTGTATACTTATTAGTTTTTGTGGAAACCTGTTTCTCCTTGGTAATTAGCATTGATGATTATATCAATTCTATGGTAATTTCACCCTATAACATATATTTTTTTAAATAGTGTTATACAGTAGGACCAACTTGCGGGTACATTAATAAAGTCTCTAACCTCCACAGAGGTTAAAAAATTCAGTGCTCATTTTTATAATTATCAGTGTCATAATGTCATTGCCAGTAGCCCAGTTGAAAGTCAGAACTTACATTTTTAGGTTTATTACCTTTTCTTTGATTTCAATTTCTATATCATAAATTCATGCTGATTAGTCTTAGCAAGTCAAGAATAAAAGTTCTTTCATAGAGAGAACTTATTAGCATTTTCTAATTAATCCATTTTGAAAGCAAAGGAAGTATTTATTTTAATTGATTAATATTTATATACATATTTAACTTTCTGTGGCCTAAATATTTTACTCCTTTTGATTTTTCATTTTTATTTCATTTCATCATATGATTGATATGTGACTATGTCAATAGATATCTTCACAAAAGTTTAGTATAAAATAGTAAACATTTGAAATCGAAGATAATAACAAATGTCTACCTATGTAATCAAATTTGACAAGAATATATATGTATTATCTCTTTCATATATGCTATACAATTATGTATAGTACTATGGGTAAACAAAGATAAATAAATGAATTTATAAATTCTTGGCAATTAGCATGTATTTATGTTGATGCAGATAAAATTCTTTCTTAGCTTTCTTTTCATCTTTAATATTATATAAATTATATATGTTTGGCTTGCTATATATAATAAGAATAAACCAGAAATCTAAACATGCTAATTTAATATTTCTGCTTTTTGTACTTGGAATTACAACATGTGTAGCAAAGTGGTCTTCCTTTCTTATGCCAACTGAAAATGGTCAGTGCGACTGCAGAAGAATTACGAGAGGAGTTAGAGTGTTGTACTTTTTTTATATATCTATTCTGTTACTATCTATAGGCAGCCTTATTTTACTTAATACTTAGATTGTTGAAAAATATATCAGTGCAGTAGAAGAACAGTATTTTAAAGAGCCATTCATCTAATTATGTTTTAAAGTAATAACTCCATTTTGGTTCCTGTAACTACCCATTGCCAAATCCACTGGCTCAGGATATTAGGAAAAGCTTCCCAGAGCCGACAGCAAAGAACTGGTTGGAGTCACACAGACCAAAGCAAGGGAAGAAAGCATTTCGCGTAGATGGGATAGCATGTATGCAGAAACAAGAAGACGCTTAATATTTTCTAGAAACTACAAGTATATGAAATTCTCTAGTTTCAGATACACACTTTCACAGAATGCAGTTTCCTTTCATTAAATTATGTGCCTATATGCCTGATTTTTTGAAGATGACCCATTGGGAGCAGTAATTTAAGCTCTGTCATAAGGACACTGGCAGTAAGAGAATAGGCTAGGCCATGAAAGAGGTGGCATGAGGGTTCTGAAAAATGCTGATGCTGTGCTTAGCAGAGCTACAGTGGTTCTCTAACTCTGAGGGCCTAAAACTGTCTCCTGTCCCCTTCTCCTTCTCCCTTTTCTAAGGAGAGGGGGGCTTGTTCGCCAGTCAGGATCAGCATTACCAGTGAGCTTCCATTTCCGTGGCCTGAACCCATCACCCTCCCATCCCCTGCTTCCGTTAGACAGGTAGACATGCAGCCAGGTTCACTAGGAGTCACCTCAGTTTGTGGAGGAGAGCGGTCAATGTGCTGCCCCCACGGTGGCCCGTGTTATGGTGGCTGGGGAGGATAAGGACTCTCCCCACTTCTACCCACCCTCCTGTCTCCCAGTACCCTTCTACAGCCCTGCTCCTGTCTGTGCAAGGCTACTTCAGAAGTTTAAAGAGCAGGGGCTTTCCAACCGGTTTAAGATTTACAAGATCCTTGAAGATTAAAGTATTAAAAGACAAAAGCCACAATTGAACATATATCAGAAAAAATTAAGAAATTTACACATAAATGAAACTGAAATAAACATGAATCTATGAGACTTCAAAAGAAACAAACTTGGTAATTATCCTGTCAGAGACAAATTGGAGCAACCGAAATTGTAGCACTATAGAAAGAAGTTTCACTGCTTGGTTACCCTATAAGGAAGAGTCACAAAGGAACAATTTACCACCTCAATCAGACAGGTGCTGAGGTCAAACAGATACAGTCATGAGCACTTCAAAAAACAATCACAAAGCAAAATAGCCTTGACAAGCTAGAGCACTCACCATCATTGTCATTACTAGGCTGAAGCCTCACATATAAGAGGCAGTGCCCAGCCACGGAGGCTCAGCCATTCCTGGGTGGATGAGATTAATGGACGAAGGCATTAACCCTTTGAGATTTTTTTTTAGGTTGCCTTTCATGGTGTCCAAGTAACTTGAAGAAACCAGTTTGCTTGCAAAATGTCCCATTCACCACTAGATATTGACCGAGGCACTAGGGAGAACCAGTGTTACCAGTATGCAGTCACATGTGTACAGATACACTATTTGGGGATGGGACTCTTTCCCTCTTTTCATTTGTTCATTCAGCCTGCATTACTGAATACTAACCATTTGCTGGTTATTGTGTCAGCTGTTAAGGAAACAAAGCATGAGATATAGCCCCTTGATGGGAGTGGCAATAACTTAGAATGGCTTTTATTTATATTTTTAACCCATAATCTTTAGATAGATATTGGGACTTAAGTCAAAGCTGATATTTCAGAATAGATTTAGAAATGAGTAAAAATATGTTTTAAGCATTTGAAAAAATACATTAGGAATTGTGTTTGGCTATATATAACAGAAGGACTCGAAATAATTAGCTTAAACAAGAAAGGAGTTTCTTTCTCATGTAAAATAATTCAGAAGTAGGGAGTTTGGAGCAAATGTGCTACACATAGCACCATCAAGGATCCAGGCCCCTATCTTTCTGCTGTGCCCATAAAAGTGTTCTTCACAGGTCCCCAAGGACAGTCTAGAATGGTTGAAGGAACTGCATGATTATGTCTGAAAAAGGTCAGAAGGAGAAATTTTAGGACTGATGCTTCCTAGCTGAATCATAGCTGACTTCCCTTTGAAGTCTTCTGAAATCCCGTGCAGTACTTCTCATAGTCTAAAATTAGCCCCACGGCCATCCATATCTAGTTGAAAGAAATGTGTTTTTTTATTCAATGACTGGGAGAGGAAGGGGAGACCACAGTGTTCCCAGTTAAAAGTCAAAATTCTCTTACAAAGGAGGAAGCAACAAGCGGAGATAGGGGTAGACTACTAGCAGCCTTTGACACAACAGTAGATATAGGCAATCTGCTAACTTTACGGAACATTTATGAGTGGTTTTGCTTAACGGCAGAAAGGATGAATTAATTCACCAAATAAAGCTCTATCTACTTTCATGGTTTATTTCTCTTAATAGCGATTAGAAGTCTAAGGTCAACTTTGCAAGTGGCAGAAAATATGGCCCTTTTAAATGACCTCTAGTTTTGAAAAGGAGAAAAAAAATCATTAAAACCTTTCTTTTGACCTATTTTTTGACCTTGTAAACTGTAGTTTCAGCTGTCCTTTGACATGTTTGTTTAAAATGAATGATTTGAGTAAATGAATTATTTGTTCATCTATTCAAAAGGAATACTAGTCATGGCAGCCACCATTGGTTATATAGGCAGCACAGTGACAACCACTGTGCTAAGAGCTTTATATTGGTTGATTCTCTTAGATCCTTCAGCAAAACTGAGGCATATGCTATTATTTCCCCCCATCTTACCAGTGACACTGAGGCTCAAGTTAAGTGAATTTGAGAAGACGATGTAGCTTCTCAGGCAGTAGAACTGAGCTTGCACTCAGAACTCAGTTCTTGACCACTCTTCATTCTGAAATTTGCCATTCAAAGCAGTGGGATGCTTCTACTGCCCAGAGGAGAGTTACCTACCCTTTGGGAAGTGGACAGTAATTCCCTATGATTAAAGGCCAGTAAGTCTAAAACTACCTATGTTGCTGTGTTTTCTCTTACACAGTGAAATCAAGATTCTTTTCTGAGAAATCTTTGTTATGAGTTATAATCTATTTGGGACTTAAATTTTGTTTTTGTTTTTTAATTTTTGCTCATTTATTTTCATTTACCTGTGTTAAGCTCAGAAAATTATTTTTCTGCCATTTTAAGGATCATCATAGAATATCTTTGATATAAAAGCAAGTGCTTAAGATAAAGTAAAATTATTCTAAAATATTTTAGAAGATTCACCATGGGTTTCCTTAGAGCAGAATGATCTTAACCACATAACTTTGAAAATGAGTATCCAACCCAAATTAAATTGTGGGTTTCATATTGTTTTGTTCATTTTGGGTGAGTGTTGTTTTTAATGCCTTTGTTACACAGAAAAATTAATACAGAAAAGTAATTTAAGACAAGCAAATATAGATGTCATGCACTTACAAAGAAATACCCTGTAAACAAATTAGACTATATCTGTACACTCAGATGAGGAAATGAAGACCATAAAAGCCATTCTCTTTTTAGCTTCCTCCTCTAGCTGTAGAGATGCATTATACATGTGAACCTGAATATGTTCCTTAAAGAGAAAAATCATTGTGCTGATATTAGTATTTTGACATGCCCCCCGGACATCACTTACTGATTCCTATTGGTTTCATCCACTTCTACTTCTTTTTAATTTCATGAAGTCCTGTCAGTGTGACAGGTGCTAGTTACAAGAGCACGTGATTACACTAAATAGAGTTGCAGACATCAAAAGACGTAATGATATCCAGGGAGATGACTTCCGGGTTATCATGTTTATCTCCATCACACAGCACAGCTTCCAAATCAAACATCTGGGGCCACAGGAGCTGATTGTTTCTCTTAGTGTCCAAACAAAACTTACTTTGTCCTTCACATTCAAATATTTCATTTCCTATGAAAATAAAAAAGCTCTTCAAGTAACCATGGAAGAACTGATAAGCAAAAGCCTTATAAAGCCAAAATATATTTTTCCTTTTGATTTTGTTGTCTGTGGAGCACTCACAGGATGATAAGCATAGTGCCAGATGTTGTAGGGTTTGATGAAAAATGCAAAACAGACTTGGTCACCAAATTTCTTGCTTGGTGCATAAGGAGATATTTTGGTACTACTTAATATGCGATTAATTTATCAAAGCAAACAAAAATGGGTCCCCAAAAGAGAGGCAATTTTAAAAAGTGTTTGCATAGGTAGGTTAAAAAAGACTGTGAAGTGCTCACTTAAAAATAATCTATTTTTTTATGCGTGTTAACATAAAGAAAATATATTAAAGTCAGTGTGACTGCATTCACAAAAAATGCAGATACTCTATATTCAGATTTAAATTTGTGGTTCTTCAAACAGTAAAAGTTAATTAGTTCAAAATAAAAATTGATTCCCATTTCCAAATTTATAATCTAGAGATCATTTGCAAATACTTATAGGTGTGTTGGTTTAATTTTTCTTTTTGATTTTAAGTCATGAATCTAGATAAGTGCATATTGAAAACCAGCAGTCTTTTCAATTTAGTTATTTGGAGGAGGAGTAGTTCTAAAGCATATTTTAGTGAAGACAAGATCTCCATAATATTTCAAGGAAAAATTAACTACATAAGCAATTAAGTAAAATATTCCTTCTTTATTTCCTTACCTTCATATTAACCTGTCAAATGAAGAATGTCATTTCCAAAGTCCATGAAAGACTCAGCCCCAGAACTGAGTTTATTCCTCATTTGCCTCTCTCAGGACACTTGAAGTAGCATTGCAATCTGAGTTCATGACTTAGGGTCCAGATGTGTTTGTGAGAATTTGGTCTTCACGAATACTGTATACAAAATGTGTCGGTAACAGATACCTTGCTTTCCTGATTATTTATATTTTATATGTTAAATAGATGAATATTATCTCTTCTTAGAAGGATACCTCGAATTGCGTTTAAACTTTTCTAATTCTGTAAAGTTCAGAACAGGGAATATCTGTAGTTATCATTTCTACGTATGGAAAGGTATTTATGAGTTGCTCACTATTAAGAATTATACTATCATATTTAAAAATAGTACAATGCTAATCAAAGAAAGTGTCCCTCAGTGCAATGCTTAAGTTAAACTTTGACTTCATGGTTCTTACTAGAATCCAAGCTGTCTACCTCCCTCCCATATGTCTTGAAATATCAGAAAGTTCTCAGTATGTAGAAGAGCTAGTGTTAGGAACACTATACTGAAATCAGCAACTCGTATCAGGTAATATGATTAGTTAAATGTATATTGCAGTAGGAATGTGTGTTGTATAGCTTTTTAGGGACCCATCAGTGATTATACAAATGCGATTGCAAAGACATAAATTAAGGCTTATATAAAAGAGTTTTCTAATGGTGATGATGAGCCCCAAACAAAACCGAGTTGAGTTCTTACATTATTTATTATTATTTTGGGCAAAGCTCTGTGAACTACATATACATTATCTATAGACAAGATAGTGATCAGTTTGTAATGCTTTGATAAAAACAGTGTGTTGATAACTTTAAGTCATCTGTCAATAATCATATTACTATAGCTGATAACCAGAATGATAAGTTTATCATTCACAAACACAAATAAGTTTAGCTGTTATACGAGTCAGGATAGGATAGCCATTACTAATATAATAATAACACACCAAAAAATAAGAACCTCAAAATTTTAGTGGTTTAAAGCAACAAAAGATCTGCTGATATCTCAGGGACCCAGGCTAATGGAAACTCTGCCAATTTATGATGCCACCTCTTACCTCAAGGGTTCAATATTCATCATAGAGATGAGATGCAGAGCTAGAAAGTTGAGTACCAGCAGTTAAAAGTTTTGGCCTACAGCTATTACTTCCACTCATATGTGTGGCCACAGTTAGTCATTTGGCTGCTCCTAATTTGAGGAGGGTAGGGAATTATAATCTTCTATATTCCTTGAAGTGGAGGGCAGCTAGATATTAGTGAATATTATTTATCAATTAATATTGATATCTATCAATACCAATTTTTTTGCTGTTTTATAATGGCCGAGATTCCCCATCATTCTTTCTGCAAAAAGTCAATTTTTATCCGCTGATTGTATCACTACTGTAATAGATAGCATTGTTATCTTAAAAACATCATCTCTTTTAGTGGTACCCATTAAAAATGACAAAATTATTCAAATGACCATTTCTACCACTGCCTTGCAATAACTGACAATATTCGATACTATATCCGTGCAGTACTATTGGTTGAATATAAATATCAAAAAGTATGCATGTAACAGTTTAGCATTTTTTCAAAATGTTAAACATAGTGTTACCATAGGACCCAGTAATTTCACTCCTACGCATATGTACGCATAAAAAGGTATGTTCACACAAAAGTTTATACACAAATGTTCATAACAGCATTATTTATAATAGCCAAAAAGCAGAAATAACCCAACTGTTCCATCAACTGATGAACAGATAAACAAAATGTAACATAGCCACACAATGGACTATTACACAGCTGTAGAAAGGAATGAAGTACTACAATATGGATCAACCTTGAAAATATTATACTAAATGAAAGAAGCTGGAAACAAAAGACCACATATTGTATGATTCTATTTATAGGAACTGTCCAGAATAGGGAAATCTTTTGAGACACAGAGTAGATTGGTGGTTGCCAAGAGAAGTAGAATTTGAAATAAATAGGGTTGAATCATTATTTTTGGTGTTGGAAATGTTCTGGAATTTGATAGTGGTGATGGATAGTGATGATAGTTGCACAACTCCGAATAAATTAAAAATTACTGATTTGTAAACCTTAAAATGGTTAAAATATTGAATTTTATGTTATTTGAGCTTTAGCTCAATTTTTAAAATTTATTTTTAAAAAAAGCATGTGCCATAGTGGTCACCACTTTCCACATTAAGTATTGGCCATTTCTCCTTCATTTACTGGGAGTGTAACCACTGCTTCATATGCTATCTACACAAGATAACAGACAATTCCAAATAATCTGTGCTCAATAAATATTTACTTAATCTATCACAATGTCAGCATCTTCACTATGCTAATCAATTTCCCAAAGGCATTAACTTTAAATTTCAACAAACTAAAGTCTAAGTTGAATAAAAATTGCATTTGGACTCAGAGAACCTGCATTAAAGACATAAGTAAGTCTCTTGGCTTTTCTGGGCTTTAGTTTCCTCATCTGTAAAACAGGAATGCTAATGTGTATCTCACTACATTGTTGGAAAGACCAGAAGATAGTGTACGTTGAAAGTGCTGTGTAAATTTTACACCACTATTCTCAGTTTCCCCCATGGTACCATCGTGCAAAATTATAATACATATCACAACCAAGATATTGTCATTGATACAATTCACTAATCTAGTTCAGCTTTCCCCAGTTTTACTTCAACTCATTTGTATGTACATATATTTAGTTTTATACAAAAAAAAATAAAAATAAAAAAAAATCTTTACAATTTTAATTTTAGTGTATTTTCTCTAAATTTAGCCAATTTTCCTTTAAATAAACATGAAAATCTGGTCATTTGGAGTGGATACACTTCGATCTGATCCCAGCTATGCCACATTTTAGTTGCGGACCTTGCTCAGATAATTTAATCTGTCTAAATCTCAGCTTTCTCATCTATAAAAGAGGAAAATAAAGCCTCTCTTATAAAGCCAGTGTAAGAATTAAATAAGAACACATAATTATTTAGTACAGTGCTCCTCATATGGTAAGCTTTCTGTGATAGCCACGGTAAGGCTCATAATAAAACTCACCCGCCCAACTCCTCTTCATATCTACAAATACTAATAGAGTTGGTCTACTGGCAAACCTAAAAATGCCAGCCTCTTAAATGTTCCAATATTTCTTTTCTGTACCCTTTAATAATGAATAATGTATACTGTCACCACAGAAGATTAATTACTGTTTTTTTCTTTGAAGGTGGCATGTTACCAATAATTAGACTATATTTGGGTGCCTATTGTTGATTACCAAATTGTTTTGTAGACCTAATTTTACTCTCAATTTGTTGACTGAAAAAGTTGTATAATTATGTGCATGTATATAATTAACACATTTATTTACCTAAATACACATATGTACATATATAAAAACATGCATCTACATGTCCTCTTATATATACAGAGTTGGAATTGATGTTTTTGTTTTTGACTATGTTGATCAAAGGTAGTATAATAGGAAAACACTTAGTCTTGTTGAAGGTGACAGGCTTGGCAGATAAAGCTCTCTTTTTCCTCCCCTTTAGAGAGTTTATTGGTGCACTTTTCTGAGATGACATGAGAGTAACAACTCAAGAACTCACAAAAAGAGATTAGACTAGAAATTAGAGCCTAACGTACCAGTAAATATTTAAAAAAAAAAAAACTCATTCCGACAAATAGGCTAAAAATCTGCCCTGTTTAATAGTGTTAAAACGAGCAAAAGCCTGTGATAGTTTTTAATCTGCAGGCCTCACTGCTGTGAATTATTTTTGCCTCTAACTCAGTAATCCATTGTATTCCTAGTTCAATTTCTAAGGGGAAGAGATGAGAAATACGACTATATTCCAGATGGCTTCAGACAGTTGTATATGGATTTGATCTGAGAGCCATGAATTGTAAGGAACAATTCACAGCTGATTCAAGCCTCAATCCTGTGATCTTATGGACCAAGATATGGGGATGAAGGTGTAACTTCTCTAGTGAAAACTATGGAAAAACTACCAAATCTCCTGTCACTATAAGTGACATTCATTCATCTCTTTATTCTGCAGGTAGTCATTGAACACATATCTATCAGGCAACATGGAAATCACTAGAAATAAAAAATGTGCAAGACAAAAATCTCTACCTTGAGAAGGTCATGGTGCAGTAAGGAAAGGCAAACACATGACAAACCCTTAGAGAAATAGTGGATGAGCAGTAATAATACTAACCCTCTGTGATTCCCCAACAGCACAGTGATGTATCTAATTACACTAGAGTCTTGAAGCAAATGTGTAGTAAAACAAAGGTGGAAAGTAATATTCCAGAGTAAACAGCATGAAGAAAAACATAAGAGCCGGTATATTCTAAATCCTGCAGTTTGTATGGATTGGCTAGAGCCCATGGCACCTGTGGAGAAATAGTAAGAAAAGATTAACAAGAAGGGGCTACATCTTGCCTTAGTAAGGAGTGTGGTCTTCATCCTACAGGCAATGGAAAGCTACTGCAGGATTTAAGTGAGAGAGAAGTCTAATCAAGTTAGATTTAAGGCAATATGGAAGATGGAGTGGAAGGAGTCTAGAGGCAGCAGGACTCATCAGAAGACTATTGGAAGAGTTCAGGTGAGAGGTGTCAAGTTTAAGTCAAAGTTCAGGCAAGATGGTAAGAATGGGAAGTAGAAGAACTACATGTACTTTGGAGATAGACTTGATAGCATTGTGGCTAAATATGAGTAGTCTCAGATCACGCTCAGGTTTTTTAATTGTGAGACACAATTCATGAAAGCCAAAAATTGAGCTTTAGCTGTATTGTGTTTAAGGTACTTGTGAAACATGCAGAAAATTAGGCAATTGGAAATACGAGTCTGGCACTTAAGGGAAGAGAAACTAATTGGAGAAACAGGTCATGGAGTCTCAGTGTATCACTGATAGTAATGGTCGTGTAAGGCTGAGGTTTCTCAGCAAAAGTGTACAGAGTAATAAAAGAAGGTTGCCAAGAAAGAGGACCAAAGGAGAGAGAACTAAGCAGAGAAAGAAAAAACTAAGATGCAACAGTGTGAGAATTGGAAGAATCATAAAGAGAGTATTGTCAAGAGATGAGAAAATTTCAGGAAAGAGGAAAAAATTCTAGGGAATTTTAGCACAGAACAATAAATTAAGATTAGGAAAGAAAAGTTCCTGGAGTTAACAATGAGCAGATGACCAGCAGTCTCTGCAAGAGCAGCTTTAATGGAATGGTGAGGCATGACTTGCTTCATGAAATCTGAGCCAATAGGTCCCCAGCTTTTAAATTTCCAGCTACTTACAAAGTCCCCCCAGAATTTCTTTTCATTTCTTTCTTTCTTTTTTTTTTTTAAATTATCATGCGTTCTCTACTTCCACAGTCCAGATAAGGAGAGGGAGTCACCAGACATCTACACTCTGGCCGAGAAAGAAGGCAGGTGTGGCATTCTCTTTGCAGCACTCGGGGAAATGTGATTGTGCAGAGGGCAAAAACAAGGCATGCTGCCCCCCAAATACAGGTGTTCCCTGGTTAATCGGATTCCAAGTCACCAACTGGAAGCAGCAAGGAGCAGTTAGGAGTGAGAAGAGAATAGTAAAGAGCAAAAGTTTTAGAGTAGCTCTCACAGGAAACAGAGTGACATTCTTACACAAAGCAGGTTGTCAAATTCACGTGTGAGGAATGAGTGAACAGTTACCCACAGGGGATAAAAGTGAACCTGTGGCAACAGCTCATCCTCACACCAGCATTCACCACCGTTGATTTTCTGAAATTGAGGCCACACCAGGGACAAGCACTTCAAAAACCAAACACTGTTCATAATGCTCCATCTCATTAGGTTTAATGAGACATACTTAGAAACAAATGGACCGTTTTCTAGAGGGCTGAGTTCATACTTGACTTCACAGAGTAGAAGCCAAAAATGTTCTGAATTAACCCAAATCAATTTTTAAAAGATTTTCTGAGGAGAACGAAGAGGGTACATTCAGTCAAGACCCTGGGTGTTATGTGAAATATGTAAACGATTGATGAACTGAAAATAGGCCATCTTTTCTCTCCCTTAGACACTTAACTGCCTTTTATTCTCTTCCTTTTTACTTTAATTGGAAACATTTTGAAGTTTTAGAACTATTTTTGTTCTAAATACGTGAATACTTATTCTTCTCTTTTTCTAAAAAGAAAGGTCACAGATTGAAAAGTTAAATCTTCTGCACTTCAACTAGCAAGAAAAGAGCTGTTTGGTTCTAATTATTATTATGGTTTTTTCTTCAGACTTCAAGGAAATCGGCCCTTGCAGCTGGTGTTTCTGAAAGTGAATTATCAAATGACGATCCCAGGCCATTTGGGTTGTGGATTGAATGTTTACAAATGCCAGCATTAGACTCTGGCAATTTGAAAGCCTAGCTCAGCTCAAAGTACCCACAGAAAATTAGTTTTAACTTCACCCCACTCACCCCCTAAAATTATATTCCATAAATGGGCATAAATAGGCTAATGAACAATAAGTAATGCCTTAATTTATAGAACTGTTATATTTTGATTCATTCAATAAACATGTATTGGGGATCCAGGCTGCAACGGGGTGCTGCAGATACAGGATTGGTAAACCCGGCCTTTCCCTTGGGTCCTCACAGTCTATCGTACAAACCACACCAGTCAGTAAAGAACACTCACTGTAAGTTCTACAGTAGACCAATGAACAGGGCAAAGAGGGGGCCATGTCCATCAACTGTACTATAGATTGACTTGTCTGAAGTTTAAAATATTTTATATAAATAGGGAGGGATCCATGTTTTATTTAATTCATTTAGCAATTTCTTTTATAAAGCATACCTTATTGCATTTCTTTTGTAAATTTAGACTTTCTTAAAATAGGGCCCACTTTATAATTTCTAACCTTGAAATCAGTAGGTAAGAGTAAATATTTGTGAGATGTGAAAACATTCTAATGTACTTTGCACTGTTCATGTTTGTGTGAATTTAGAGTTAGAGTACATGTATTTCTGTCACTTTTTTATATAGAATCTTGCATCTAAGTGTGTTCTTAGGTCATTTGCTTTTGGGATGGAAAACCTGAAGTCCAGAATTTAAAATTCGCCCCAAATCATGCTGTGAAAGGGGAGAAATAGAGCCTAAATACTAGTCTGCTTTTCAAAAGTTTTAATTTGTGCTTAGAATATTCTTACGAACATTGATTTGACACCAATATATTTAAATTCTCAGCTTTTATGTTACGTAAATTCATCAGGTCATGTTCAAGAAAACCTTAAAGAGCAAATCATGAATAAAAAATAGTAGCCATTTCTAGAAGTTGTTTCTTTTCTTAATGCCATTTGTTAAAGGCACAGTTATGATATGTGCTCTCTGTAAAAGGTCAATTAGCAAATTCCCCAGGATATTTAAAGTTTTGTGTTACCTTCTGAATGTCAAATTGAAATTAGAAGTGTTGTTACATGGGGGAGAATTCTGCCATAAAATCGTCCAGATAAGGGCTGACCACACCCATTCCCACTCCCTAGGATGGTAAGGATTTGAACACTTTTTAATACTTGACCTCTTTTCACTGAGTACCCCTGTGAACTTGTATGGAGGGACAATGTGGAGTAGTAGGAAGGACAGTTTTCATTCTTTTTACTTTAATATGGGAAAGGCTTGAGCCTGCACCTAAACTATGGGGCATGTTCTGAGAGAGGTTTGAAAGTATAAGCAAGGGGACAAGGCATGGATCCTGGCGAAGCCCTGGGGACTGAGATTCAAAGCCCTGTTAGAGGGGTGATCTTTAAACACCTCCTTTTCAGAGCCCAGAGGAAAAGAGAAGAGTATAGGCATGGCTGCAGATATCTTTATTCATGTCTGAGTTTCAAGTTCAGAAAGTTCATGCCTGGTCCCTTCAGGAAGACAAGGCCACCTTCTGAGAAGCTCTTGGGGGAAATGAGGATTGGGGTAGGAGGAGAGTTGTGGGTATTTGGGGTGTCAGTTGTGGGAGTGGAGATTGTCACTAATTGGGGCCAGGTAAAAGTTTGCCGGCAGCAATTAGGACCCAGCTGTAGTTAAGTGCTAGAAATGTGTACGTTTATCAGTATGCCTAGTTGTGTTTAATTCTTTACCAATTCAGAGCATTCTAGATGTAGAAAAGAAGAAGAAAGATGGTTGGAAAGAGTCAAACATAAAAGTTCATTGGGTAACTGTTTAGAAGGACCTAAATACAAAGACTCTGAGAGTCTGGTGAGAGTGGTTAAAGGGATTTACCATGAGAGTTTGACAGAGGAGGACTCAAAGTGAAATGAGTGAAGGATCAGGAAGAAAGGAGCATGGAAGGTCTCTGATGTAGAAGAGCAGTTGTCCCTGAAGTAAGGAAGTCAGAGATCTTGAAGGAAAGGGGTCAGAAATCTGCATATGGGCTCTCTATGTGAGTCCTATATCAGAGATCAGCAGGCTTCCTCCAAAGTGTCAGATAGTCAGTATCTGTGGCTTTGCAGACCACGTGCAGCCTCTTAGGATCCTTCAGGGATCCTGTCCTTAAAGCTTGAGGGCAGTCATAGACAGTAAGTAAATGAATGGGTATGGCCGTGTTCAAGTAGAGCTGTTTATTAAAACAAGTGGTAGTGTAGATTTATCTCAAGGATGTAGTTTGCTGACCCTGTTATAGATGATGACAATTTCCAGGATGTAGACAAAGTTAGATGGAGATGAAGACTTAGAAACCAAGGGGCTGAGATGCTTTAAAATTACAACAAACCATCTAGATCTAACAATTAGAGAACACGTCACCAGTAATAGAATATATGTTCTTCTTAAGTGCACAAGGAACATTCAGGATACATCACATGCCAACCCATAAAATGAGTCTCTGTAAATTTTAAAAGGACTGAAATCATACAAAGTATGTTCTTCGGTCACAATGGAGTGAAATTAGAAACCACTAACAGAAAGAAATTTGGGGGATTTACAACTATATGAAAATTAAATAAGAAACTCCTTAATCCCATGGATCAAAGAAGAAATCACAAAGGAATTTAGAAAATACTTTGTGAAGAATGAAAATGAAGACACAACATCAGAGGAAACTAAAGCAGTGCTTAGAGGAAAATTTATAGCTACATGCCTACATAAAAAAAGAAAGATATCAAATCAAAAAACTAATCTTCCACCTTAAGGCAATGGACACATAAGAGAAAGAAGTGGCAGTTATCAAAAGGGTCTGAAATGGCCTAAGGAGACAGAATGGAACGAAAGCCCAGATAGAAAAGCTGCCCTTAGATTAAGAACAACAGTTTCTGTAACTGGAGCGCAGGAAAGTAGGATGGGTTATAAATTTGCTGTAAGATTATAAAGTTTCCATCTGTACCACTTTCATGTTTTCTCTCTAAAACTGGAGGTAAGGTCATTCACAGAAGGTAAAGGGAAATGGAGCACTGGAGATCTGAAAAATAGTCCTTGTGTAGGGTGGTTGAAATAGTCCTCATCCAGAGTTCGCTACAGGAAACTATTAAGAATTTCAGGCTGTTGAGGATCCTTTTGAGGCTGGAAATAGTGCAGCGCTGAGGAACGACTGATGTGCCCTGTTGTGTGATTCCCTGAGCTGCATTCAGGTATGTGAATGAAGGCACAGAAAAGGCAAATGTTTGTATTAGTATATGGCTAGGATTTGTGCTAGATAGGTGAGAAGGAAAGATAAATGGGCAGAGAAGTTTAGTATATTGAAATTCTGGACCATGGTAACAAGGAGCATACTAAAGACAGGAAAAAGCTAGTGAATAGGGAGCAAGTAGAGGCATCAATTTATTGGAGGTCACTAAGCAGTCTGATCCAAATCAGCTGCACCAGCACAGGGACACTGTTTTTTTCACTAATGTGTCCCAGCCCCTGGAATAGTACCTGTCACACAGGCATTGTAAAATATTTTTTGCTGAATGAATGGCCATGGCAGAGCATGGGTCATTTACTAAGCAAACTCAAAGACTGTGGTTAGGGTTGGATGCTTGCATGAATGATGAAAGTGAAGCATTACAGATATTATCTCATATGTCTGACCTATATATGATAATTTCTCAGTAACTCTTAGCCTTTACCATTACTTTTTTGGCTTTTTATAGGAAATACTTATTTTCAAAGAAATAGTTATTTTTCTACAAATGGGTGAGTTAGCCTTTCCCAAATAAATATCATCGAAAGCCATTGGAACATTCAGGGTTGTTAGAGTCCACCTCATATGGACCGAATAAACAAATGAAATGCTAGTAAGAATTATCTTCCTTTCCAAAGTAGCCTAGTATAGCCGGAAGATCGAAGTGCTTCTAATGCTTTCTATTGCTTTGTTTATTCTGCTTATCACAGATGTGACAGTTTTATATTTCCAATGCTTTATCACCTGTCTAAAGTATATTGACTTTTCAGTTGGCTTTGAAATGACTCTTTTTGCTTTTGGCATAGGGCTGAAGTCTCATTTAAAAATAGGGATACCTGTTTGCAAAGGAAAAGCTTACAGAAGGAAGCTGAAATGATAATCATCTAATTTTTTGAACAATGCCAATATTTTCCCATTTAGTTAAATGAATCAAAGAAGTGTTTTGATTTCGAGGATTCACATCTTTTTCAGATAACTTGCGGTAGTTCTTACCCTGTTTCTCCTCCCACACTCCATAGTATAATTATTTGTACACAGTAGATATTTAAAAGTCTGTACTGACTGATCTTTAATTGTAAAATAAGCAGTTCTCTGAAATGCCCTTCCCTCCACCTCTCTGGTAAATTTCTTTCATGATCCAGTTCAAATATCACCTCTGAAGTTATCCCCAGCTGTTACAGGCAATGAATAGTCCTCTGTCTTTATTTCATAACTATTTTCTTTTACATTGCCATTATTTACTCATATATCTGTTTCTCATCCTTGCCTTTTACCTACTAAGGAGCAGGGGCTTTGGCTTATACATCTTAGTGTCTCCAATGCCTGTGTATACCTGCCATGTATGAGGTGCTCCCAAATTGTTAGGCAAATGACTGTGACAGCAAGAAAACTCATTCTACAAGCACACTGAAGGCTTTGGTTGAAAAACTCTAAAGAATTTTGCCTACTTAGAATTTTCCTGCAGTTAGGATACTGCTGTTAGGTGAGCAATGATTAATTGATCCTTGCTCCACAATCCAACCAGTAGATGTAATTAACCTAGAGAAAATTAGCCTTCTTTCCTATACTGACTTCTTTTAAATTAAGCAAAACACATAGTTGATAATATATATTTGTTAAAAGTACGAAAAATAAAGAAAAAGTACAGCTATCCACCAACATGTTAACAGTGCCTGTTGTGGTGGTGGTGGTACTTTTGTTTTTTAATTTTTCTTTAGATATTTTTATTCTTTCAGGATATATATTGGAGAAATGTTTTTTCCATTTTTAAAAGATATGGTACATAATGAAAACAATTAAGAGAAATAAATGCTTAGTTATAATTTGGAACCAGTCAGGTGGATCAAGATGGGCCAGTCCGTGCATTGGTAACAAATCCCAGGGTTTAGGAAAGCAAATATTTACTACAAGCTGACTAGGGTTCTTCAACATCCAATGTCTCAGACCCAAGCCTCTTCCCTCTCAAAGTGGCTTCCAAAGTTGCTGCAGCCAAGAGCTGGAGAGATGGAAGAGGCTAGCCAGCTCTCACGTGCTTCAGCACTTGCTGCTTGTCACTTTTGGTCACTTTACCATGACCAAAACTCCTCTCCTAAGCCTAAGCTTACTGCAAAGTAGAGTGGAAAATGCAGGGGAGCACCAGATATCTCTGCTAACATGACTGTAACTTTTCATTTTGTAGTTACTGTAATGAATGTATGTTGGATCCAGACTGTGGTTTCTGCTACAAGATGAACAAATCAACCATCATTGACTCCTCCTGTGTTCCAGTTAATAAAGCATCTACAAATGAGGCAGCCTGGGGCAGGTATGTCACTATTATATACTGTAAGAATATACAGTAAAATTTCCAAATGAGGCTTATTTTTAAACTTGCAGAATGACTACTCTTACCATTAATGACTACACTTCTTTCTAAACTGGTCTTTTAAACAGTCTTTTAAACTGATCTTCATAACTATATTACTTTGCAGTGATTACCCATGAAAATGAATGTAAAACATTGCAACCACATGTTTTACAGAATTAGCATAGAAAGCACTCAAGCCTAGACTTCAGGAAATTCACATTCCAGAACTACCTCCGTCCAAAGCTATAAAAGTTTGGATCTTGAGGCAGGTGTTCCTAAATATTGTCAAGGAAATTTCTCCCGTTGCATATTGTTTAACTACACCAGAAATTTTCTGACTGCTAAATTTAAGTGAAAGACAAGAAATTTTCAAGTCAAAATGAATTCATGCCACTGTAAATTCTTTCATGGAATTATTGTTTTCTTAGAGTACTTTCCTGGAGTTAAGTGAAATTTGGCAAAATAAGGATAAAAATTGGTAATTACTGGATATAACCAGTCTGGGAAGCTATAAACCTTTCTCTTTTCGATGATCACATCGGTTTGTAGTAGGCACATAAATGAAATATTTGTATAGGACAAATATTCCCCACAGTTATTAACTAATATTTATATCTATGGACACAGAAGGTATGTAAATATTATTCACAATGGCTTTAACCTCCTTTGTGTTTTGAATTCCCATAAAGAAAATAATATGTTCTCATCCTGTCTGCCTCATAGTACTGATAAAAGTAATGAAATCTGCTATGAAGTAGGAGCTATAAAGTACAGTGTATTGTTATTAATCATTATACTGTTGTCATTAATCATTTTATCAGGGAATTACTCCAAAGAGGTAGAACTCAATTATATGGTAATTGAGTGAAAATCCAGACCACATTTTAAATACACTAATTACAAAGAAATACTTAAAAGAAATGCAATTATTACTTAGAATGAAAACTTGAAAGAGCATCTCTTAAAAACACTCAGTGTGTAATTTTCATCAGCAAAGCTTCATGAGGGAGTTAATTGACTAAATATTTCTGGATGTACTCGTTTACAGTTTTAACCCTTATTCTTTTTCAATACAAAAAAAACGAAAGTTACTAGTGTAGAATTATGTACATATTATGAAATCTATGTATATAGTTTTCTGTATTTCACAGAATTAACTTCTATAAACTTAGAAATGTCTACTTTCTAAAAAAAAAGAAAAGAAAAGAAAAGAAAGAAAGAAATGTCTAATAATGGTATGGGGACACTAAAATTAGGCATTTCTCTTACTCTCAAAGACCCAGAAGTCTGAGGCTTCAAAATAGGAGCTTTGTTCTTACTTTTGGCAAATAACAAAGAATACAACTTTTTAATATAAATGTATGTGACTTTTTTTATTTCAACATATTCTTATTATTTATCTTATAACATTATTCCTTGACTGTATACACTACTAGAAAAAAATGAGACACAGATAATACCTAAGTAGCATAAATACAAAAAACCTAAACACAATATATAAAGAACTTTTATATTTGTAAAATATTCTTAGAATAACCTCAAACTCTTTACCAAAAGAAAAACAACAACAGGTTTTCTCACTCTTTTCTGTGCTGAGCAACCACCCTTCTAGCTGGACACTGCAGATGATTGCCTCAGTTTGCTAGAAAAAAAGCAAAAAGGGCAGGATGTGGTCACCATGAAAAATTTCTACAACACATTTTCCATTTGTAGGTAAAATGACATTCACTTTATTTTTGTTTATTAGTTGGTTGATAGGTCTTATATACTTACCTATGGAATTCTCAGGGAAAAGTCTACAATTCCCTTGGATTCACATCTGAAATATACTATGTATAGATGTTTCAGGGTCAAGTTTTAAGACAGTTCATAGCCACATATCCTGATCTCTAACTGTAGTGGTTTTCTGAAAAGACGCCAGGTAGAATAGTATTACCATTTACGATGGAGACAACATGATGGGATTTTGATGAATTATCTCAACATAATGAAAACCATTTGTCCATACAATCAATTACATCTATGTTGTTATATTTCAGTACATTTTTTAATCATCATTTAGTTCTCCAAAGAAGATATGCAAATAGTCAACAAGCACATGAAAAACTGCTCATCATTAATCTTTAGGGAAATGCAAATCAAAACTATAGTGAGCTACCATCTCATATCCATTAGGATGGCTACTTTCAAATTAAATAAGTAAACATAATTGAGTATAGAGACAAATTAGAAAGTCTGTGCATTGTTGATGGAAATATAAAATGGTTCAGCCGTTATAGAAAACAGGATGGAGGTTGCACAAAATTTTAAAACAGAATTACATATTATTGCACAATTCCATTTCTGGGTATATATCCAAAGAATTGAAAACGAGGCTTTAATGAGATATTTGAATAGCCAAGTTCACAGCAGCGTTATTCACAACAGCCAAAAGATGGAGGCAACCCAGGCGTCTTATGATGGATGAATCGATAAACAAATGTGGTGTATACGTACAATGATATATCACTCAGACTTAAGGAAAGACATTCTGACACATAATACAACATGGATGAACCTTGGAAGATATAATGATAAATAAAATGAGCCAGATACAAAAAGAAAAATACCATAAGACTCCATTAATATGAGGTACCTAAAGTAGTCAAATTTATAGAGACAGAAAGAAGAATGGTGCCACCAAAAGGGGGAAAGTGGGAGTGGGGAGTAGATTAATGGATATGGAGATTAAGTTTTGCAAAATGAAAGGGGTTTTGGAGATTGCTTGCACAAGGATGTGACTATACTTAATGCTACTAAACCGTATATTTAAAAATAATTAAATTTTAAATGATTAGTTAAGGTGGTAAATTTTATGTTTACATGTATTTTACCATAATTAAAAATAATTTAGCATACTTTTAGAAAGTACAGTACCATGAGCTGGTGGAAAACCTTCTCTCCCTGTCCATCATAAGAATACTATGAATAATGTCAGTGCATTTGGAAACAAAAAATGGACAGTTTTCTAGAAAAAAAAAAAAAAATATATATATATATATATATATATTTTTTTTTTTTTCAATACCAACTCAACACCTCTGTAAAATGTGATTTTCATTAAAACCATTATACATGAAGACAGCGATGCTTCCAGGGTCTGAATGACTTCCTCAAAGTCAAAAAGCCAGTGAATCCAGTACTTTAGGGGAGCAACAAACCGGAAGCAGAAAGATGTCCATTTAGTCAGATAGTTTCAAATTTGAGCTTTTATCATTTACTTCATAAATGGCACTGGGACAGTTTGGGTCTCTCTGAGCCTCATTTCTCATCTGTAAAATGGGAATAATGTAACTGCTGTGTTGAACAATATGGTTTTTATGAAGATTAAATAAGTGTATTGAGGATACTTGTAAAAATGTAATGCCCTGTGCAAATGTAAGTAGAACATATCCTGTAATAATTTTTTTCTTAGATTCATTAATAACATATTTTCAAGGTTAGGAAAAGCATTTTCTAACAGATAAGTACATCAGAATACTTTCTATTTATTTATCTGTGTTTTTTCATCTACCTCCGTATCTCCTGGCTCTCTATACATACAAAATTATAAATATTCTCTATCTGGAACCGCAAACATCCTGATTCTTTAAAAGTATTGTTAATGAGGAAAACTTTCTTAATGTGCTGATTCAGTATTTGTTTCCTATAATGCAACATTTTTGCTCTGCAATTAGACACACTAAAATAGATAGATTCCTTATTTGGCAGTTCATTGTTCTAACTCACACTGAATGCCTGCTTTATTGTATTCATTCAGCAGAGATATTTTTCTCAAAGCTTCCCTCTGATACAATACCCAGCCTATTTTTCCATCATCCCACCCCTCTCCAACACAGAATTCTAGTCAATCTAAACCCCTTGCCATCTCCCTAACATCTGTTGTGATTTCCCACCTCTGTGCCTTTCCTTATCCTGAGCTTTTTGTCTAAACTTACCCCCCTTCTCCCTCTTGTTATCTCTGCCTGACTTCTAACCGTTATTTTTTCTGTGCAGATCCAATGTCACTTTTTCCTAGCAGTCTTTCTGACTAGCCCCAGAAAACAACGCTTATTATATTCCCTGCTGTCCTCTAGTACTTTCCTGTATAACTTATCTGGTAATTATACTGTCTTAAATGATAGTGATTTGAGTTTGGATGTATCCTCTATACTAAATTATAAATTCCAATATCTGTATACTGCACTATTTTTAAACCCTTGGTGACTTGTACATGTCAGGCATTCAGTTAATAATTGTTTAATGACAAAGTGGAAAAGACTATCCAATCACCAGAAAATATGTAAGGGTTGGAAAGCCACAGTTTTCAGTAAGATGATATGATGTTCCCATCATTTCATTTTAGTTATACCTTCCACTTTCATACTTGTTTTTAGAAAAGGAAACCTCTAAAAGAAAAATGAGAACAATACAGTTTTAATTAACAATGTTAAATGTTTACCTGGTACTAATTAAAACACTAAAAAAGTTTAAAAATTAAAACTTAACTGTACACTTCAAGTATGCATGTTATATCACTTTAATCATACTATATGAAAAATATTTTATCAATTACCGTAAATAACATTCAATACATTTCCTCAAAACATTCACTGCTATACCAGGGAAGCAATATCTATGATGACAGTATAGGTTCAAGTATATTATTAAACTAGGTCAGATAGCAAAAACAGGATTTTCCCTCTATCACCTTTTTTTTTTTCAAGAAACGTATCAGTTTTGCATTTAGAAAAAGAAATTTGTTCTATCATTAACAAATTATATCGGTATCTTAACATATTCATGTACAAAATTGATATTTTTATCAGTTTTTTATATTAAAGACTTAAATTCTGAAACAGTACTTCTAAATTAACAATATAGTTCAAAATTAATTTTTGCTAGTATACATTTTATATAGAGAGAATCTAATATAGGATATTTTAGTTCATTTTGCTTTTTCAAATATACTTTGTTTTTACTTGAATAGACATCATTATGCTAGATAACTCCCTTTAAGATCTGTAGCTGGACACTACATACTTGCTAGTTTTATCTATCCATAAGTAATTTCAGAGATCACAGGACTCTGGTGTCTTCTTTTTCCAAGTCCAGAAACTTTCTTGAACTTCGTGACTGTTTTGCAGATGCTTATGCTGTTTGTGTTACAAAGTATACAAATCAGAAAAGTGAAACATTTCTGAATAATTGATCTCCCTATTTCATGTCAATTTGTCTGCTTTCTTAGTTGGCATTTATAATGAGAAATAAGCACATTTGAAGTTTTATCCAAATAATAGTAATATTCATAATGTATTTGACTACCCTTCCTCCTAGGCCAAAACCTTACATTTCTTGTCAGTCCCTGTTCCTTTCACATTTTAAAAATTATTCTTCAGTTTATGTTTTCTCTGAAAAGTATCTGTAAGTTACTAAAGGAGACTATCAGTATAAGAATAAGGGTCAAGATTTGAATTGCGTGTCCTTGACGAATATATAACAGTGGCAAGTCTTGGTTCATCAAAAAACAACAACAACAACAAAAAAAAACAGTACAATTAAGCAACAGAAGATGTGGTACTGCAGAGATGATGTCTGAGGCAGTTAGGATTTGTCAGGAAGGGAATAGAGGGAGCAATGGGAACAAGAGGAAGGAAAATACATGGCTGGAGCTGATACTTGAAATGTGAGTTTGGATCAGTGTCACCAAGAGCTTTTTTGGGGAATTTCAATTTGATTTTTATAGGTACATTTTCATAGGTGTGGAAATCATACTGGCAATGATTTTAGGTGAATGATTTTACATGATACCTAGATGGTAGATATAACAGTGTATCATATAGTGAATCCAGTTCTCTTCCAAACATTCTGAATATATTAAGAAAATCAGTTAACATTTTAGCATTATTTTAACACTTGGAAGGAAACATTATCTAACCAGAAACTAATAACATTGGTTTTTTTCATTACATTTTTATTACAACTATGTTCTATTCTTGGCAAGTATGGTTGATTGCATTATTGTTCAAAATATCCACTGCACTCACTAGGGAGGAAGTAGTTTCCCCTGCCCATTCAGCCTTATCCACATGACTTGCTCTGGCTGATGAAATGGGAGTGGAACTAATCCATGTCATTTCTGAGCTAAAGCTTTAGGAGTAAAGATTTGCCATGTCTTTTTCCTCTTCAGTGAAGTTGGTAATGTCCCAGAATAGGTGTTCCTTTGGGCACAGGATAAAGAAAAGGTGGAGCAGAACCACAGCTGAGTTCAGATGGGCCAGTAGCATGAGCAAGAAATTAACCCAGTTTGTGGCACTGGGATTTGGGGGTCTTTGCGTTAACCTGTTGTCTTCTGACTGATAAAGCAAGATAAACTGTATTCCACTGTGGAAGTAGCACAAAGTTTTCTTTATGTTATAAAAGGAAGCTCACTCTTTAGAACTAGTAAACAAATGATAGTTCAGTGAAAAGAAAGAAATGGTAAACAATCACAAAGAGGGTTACCAAATTCCTTAAGTTTGGGGAATACCACTACAGGTGGTACGAAGCTACTAAGGGGCTAACGTGAATAGCTGAATAGCTTTAGGTTTAGAAGATAAAATTCTGATAGAAAAAAAAAATTTACAGGAACAGGTAGAGGATAGGGCAAGGCATTCGGAAATTCATTAATGTAAGCTATGTGGAGGGGTGGAATCTGCATCTTTACTTGTTATGTATTTTAATAAAGTCATTTAAAGGGAAGATTATACATGCTGCTGTGCTACAGAAAGAACAGCCTAGAAATCCAAATACACTCAGAGTTTCTTGTTAGACAGCCTATGTGAACTAAAATCCAGTTATTCAAAGAGCTGCTGCCTCAGTACACATTATTTATTACTCAGGTTCTTCCTGTTCTCATTGTTTCAGTGTTAGCTTAAAAAATAAGCAAAATAGTCTTTCTATTACATATGATCAAGGTTTATAACTTTACAGTTTGTACAGTAACAGCCACATGTTTCACTACTTGAAATTTGCAGAAATTCATAAACCAGTACCAATTAGAATTCCTGCTGTTTCAAAATAATGCCAATGGCAACCTGGATCCTGTCAGAATACAATACTCTGTTCCTGTGATTTCTGGGAAGAGTTCATTAAAACACCCTTCTCTCTATGGTCACTTGTCTTCTATTATGTGTGCTGTCTTATTTCATCAAAAAAATTTGTTTTTAAAATAAATAGCTACAAGGATTAGCCAACTTTATTTTCATTTCAGAGGCACATGTGCCCTGGAACCCTCTAAAATATAGAACAGATCATTTATTTTTCCTTTTTGTGGTTTTTTGATATATGCATTTGGGGGAAAGATTGGATATAGACTTGTTCTGTATGGACAAACCCATAAATGTTAATATTCTTTTAATTATCATAGGATGGCTTTTATAATAGAATTTAAATTCTATTGGTAGGGCATTTATAGCTGGGAATACAAAGATTTTTTTTCTGAAGTCATTTTATAATATCGAAATTTGACATTGTGCTACATGATATTTAAAACATTATAAAGACAGACATTACCTCAAGATTCATAATCTGGGACAAATAGAACAATTAACATGTACACAAGCATACTTTAAAATTATTGTAAATAAGTGAATGTTCCTTTTACAAATACATAAAGAAAAGTATTTATTGTGTATACTGCCGTGACCAAGGACTTTGGGAGAGAAGGTGCGTGAAAATATGTTGCTGAATGTGCAAACATGGAATGAATCTTAAAAATCAACCCTGGCTTTTAGGAAGTTCAAATAATTAAATGCTTCAGGGATAAAACTGTATGGCAAACCATGGGACAGAGTATTTCAGATACAAAAGATGGACTATAAATATTTACAAAATTATGTGTTCTCACCTTTAAAAATATTTTTAAATAACATTGAATTCCCCATCACAATGACTTGCTTAAATTTTCTCTGCCAACTGAGGGAAAAAGTCTGCAAACTGTAAAATAATTTATAAATCATGTATTTGTTTTATGAGCTTTTAAAGCTCATGAAAATATTCTTTATTATTTTTTCTAGCTTTATTGAGGTATAATTGACCAAAATTGTATATACTTAGGTTGTACATGATTTTTTTAAGGTGTACAACATAATGATTTAACACACATACACATAGTGAAATCAGTTTTACACAATCAGTTTTACACATCCAGCACCTTATATAGTTATCTCTTGTGTTTGTGTGGTGAGAATACTTAAGATGTACTCCCTTAGCATATTTCAAGTATACAGTACGGTATTATTAACTAAACATCATGCTGTACATGAAATCCCCAGAACTTCTTCACCTTGTAACTAAAAGTTTGTACCTTTAGCCAATGTCTCCCCACTTCCTCTACCCTCAGCCCCTGGCAGCCACCATTTTACTCTCTGGTTCTATAGCTCGATTTTTTTAGATTCTACATATAAGTGAGATCACACAATATTTGTCTTTCTGTATCTGATTATTTCATTAGCATAATGCCCTCCTGGTTCACCCATGTTGTCACAAATGGCAGGATCTCCTTTTTAATGACTGAATAGTATTCTGTTGCATATGTATACCATGTTTTCTTTATTCATCCGTGTTCAAACATTGTTTCCATATCTTGGCTCCTGTGATAATGTTGCAATGAACTTTATTATTCTCGATGAAAATTTCAAGGAAAGCTTAAAAATGAGATTGATGTGTGATTCGTGGAAGCCCATTTATGAAAACATTAGAACCATCAAAACTTCTATAGCATCAAGGATAGAAACTATTGTTCACATAGCTGTACTGTTTTGTTTTTGGAGGGGGCATACTGGTTGACTAAAAACTGACAACAGAAAATCATCTTTTAACATTGAGCTTTTAGGAAGTACTTGATTATGCAGAGCTTTACTTTGTAATTATTTGGTTTAGGAAACAGGCTATCAGAATTCTGCTCAAGAAAATGGATGAAGGAAAGGGAGAGAACAGTTAACATTTTATGTTTATTCTGCCTATTGGTATTCAACAAACATTAACTAATAACTTTGCTTATAACCTAAAATAGGATGGTAAAGCTTGATGTTTATAAAAAATTCGGGGAGGTCAACTAGGACAGTTATACACACTTGAAAAAGAATTTCAAAGGTGATTACAAGGCACAGAAATGTTCTTGCCTTGGGCAATGTCACAGAAGCTACTTTTAGTAACATCAGAGTTTAACAAAGGGTCTATTACCAGAACATTCTCTTCCCTGGTAACTGAGCTAGTGTAAGTTCTTCACTGGCTTATAATATATCTGATATTGTGGGAGCAGTGAACATTTTAGCAAATAATTCTTGATCAATTATTACAACTTTGATCCTTTACATGGAAATTAAGAAGGTACATGTCTTTTACAGTTAATCCAGGAAATATATTTAGTGCTGTTGCTTAATTCCAAGGATTTTTATGTCATTATTCCTGTCTGTCCTGAGCCAGGAGGGAGGGAAGCTCTGGGATACCACATGTTAGTATAGAGGAGGAAATTTTTCCTCTACACATCTTAGGTTCTGGGCTGGGTTCTATAAAAGACAGACTGACAAGAGTTATTAACATGTATATATGAGAGAAACTCGGGCATCAGCAACCAGAGAGATGGCTTAGAAGTCAAGCTTATATAGCATCTTCAGCACAAAGAAAACTACATTTTAGATATGTGACAAGACAAAAGAAAAGGACCTCAAGTCTCTAGAGGTGACAGATTGTAGGAAGGCAAATATATGGGAAAGGAATGGGAAATAAAGTCGATTAGTAAAGTTCGTTATGTAAATTCCTCTGGTGCCTTCTCTACGCTTAGAAGGGTCTAAATTTGCGCTGTGATCAACTTTCATCCTTCCTGGTAGAGAGGGAGGGAGGGACACCTTCGTAAATTTCTGTCCAGCTTCTAGGCAAAAAGGGGAAAGGCAGAGAGCTTTTCCTGCATTTGCTTGCCACTGCTTAGTTGTCTTTAGCTTAGAATGTCAAAAAGACATATTTTGTAGTGACCCATGCTGGTTTCCTTCATTCGGCATAACTGAGAAGGGGAATCACACACCTAGGGATATCATTTGGGTCAGAGGAGTGACCCAAGGGAGTTCTGTGGCAGAGGGGGAATGCACTAAGTATACAGGTAAGCATAAATAAGGGGATAAAGAGCTGATGAATGTTATCATGAAGATATCTATTAAATAGGAAGGACAAAGTAGAGAAAAAACTGGAGAGATGCAATGAAGATAAAACAGGGCAGGCCAAGACAAGTTCAAGGAATGTGTGTCTTGGAGATAGCTCAGAAAATACTCAGAATACAATCAGCCTTCTCTGTAGTGAAGTTTCTTATTTGCAGATCTCTCTTGGCTGGGCAAGGAACTACCTTTGAAGCAGAATTGCCACTGATGTATTGACAAAGTTTTGCTAAGACTGACAGCTTTGAGTGTTTCTTACATATTTAGTCTTAGATACCTGTATATATTGGATATAGATATGTTTTAAATATATATTTAAAATACATCAAAATGAAAGAACAAATAGCATGTATAGTATTAAAGTTTATTATCTACTATGTACAAATAACTTGTTATAACTGTAGATGAATGATACTATATCTTTGTTTCATTAAACCCGTTAGCAGTCATCAGTTGCTTTTCTCAGCTGGCTTCTATACTTGTTTTATGGCCTATAGTGCAATTGTTTCATTTCAGGCAAGGCATTGTTTTCTGCATTAAGTGAGGAGCTAACAGAATATAAATAAATCTGTGGAGCAGATAATCTACCACTGAAAGCTGGCAGAGCCCATCCTAAATTGAAACAGGAATATAGTGGATTATCTTGTGGGTTTATCTGTGACTTGTAGCAGCAATGTAACCTTGACTGGTGACCTCCTCGATCACACCAACACACACATACACCACCCTCAACATGAGCAACATACAATGAACTTGGGAGTTTCGTGTGAGTTGGTCTGATTCTTTAAAGAGACTTTCTAGCCCATGTGAATTTGTTCTGAGTACTCCTGAGTAAGATGTTCGAAAAAGTTAGTGTTTTCCTAATACCAATCACTCCTCTTTTATCCTCCAACTCAAAGATTGAACAAGATATTCTGTGTGTGCTGCTCTTTTGAAAAATAAAGGATAGTCACTCACTACCTACATATCTTTTTACTTTTTTCTTCAAAGATTTTGTAGTTGTTGGCATTCTGAAATTGAGAATGATCAGATCATATGAAAATAGTAAAATACTTGCCCAATGTAAAATAAATGATCAGGCATACCTATTGCACTAGATGTAAAACAAACTCAAAGCATCTGACCCTGTAAGGTTTTTTTTTTTTTTAAGTCTTTCAAACTCTTAAGAATAATGATGTTTAGAATTCTTCCGAATTCAGTAGAGCATTGCTTTTCAGCAACTTATCCCCAAGAACTAAGTAGAATAATAGCAAATGGACAGAGATTCTGGCAGCATAGCCCAAAGAAATTCATGAAAGGGTAGGTTGATTGGTTGGTTTAATCTAGTATGCTATTTTTTAATTAATATGAATTTTCCTTTATATTATAAAATGTAGCCATGTTCAATTTAATATTATAATTGTTTTTATTACTTATCCATTGATTTTTTTTCTGAGCATCCCGAGTCCACCACCTCTATCTCATTCTTCACCCCATCAGTGAGAAAAGGAACACTTTTTGTTCCTAAAAAATATGCTGTTTTATTCTGCAGCACATCAGTACATGTGCTAATTAGAGAAGCATGCAATAAAGCATAGACAAAATCCAGGAACAAACCCCCAGTTCACAAAATTTAAAAAGAGGCTGGCAAATTATAGTGAAACTGTTTCAGATCTCAGTTTAGCATCAGCCTAAGACACATATGCCTCATGGATTTAACTGTTACAGTTAGGATTCTGCAAACACTGTAGGATCTGTAGTATACCTAGCTGAATAAGACTTGAACATCTAATAGAATTTCTTGAACAAAAATAACATGCTCAGAATAGAAGGGAAAATATCTCAGAAACTGAAGCTTTCAAAATATGGAGTTACCTAAGATGTGGCAGCGTAAATGTTAGGGAATTTCTAAGAATGACATTTTTTAATATAAAACAGAAACTCATTTAAAAATGCATGTAGTGAGGGAGCTGTATTTAATTAATATTGCAAATTAAACATTTTAAATTATTATTCAAATTTTCAATCAAATGGAAGTTATACTGGGAGTCAGGGACAATAGTGGCAGCAACAGTGTTTTTGAATCTCTCTGAACTCTTTCACCCCCACTATCCCAATAAAAACAATTGTAAGGAATGACCTTATTTGACTCTTAATTCAAACTGAAAAAAAAAAATCTTTTTAAAGGACAACTAGGGAAATTTGAACAGTATTGGCTATTTAATGCTATTAAGAAATTATTGTTAATTTTTTAGATGCAATACTTATGTTATTTTTATTATCTTAAGTCCTTACAGAGTTATATACCAAAATAGATACACATGAAACAATATGATACCTGGAATTTGCCTCAAAATAATCTAGGAGAGGTGAGAGTTAGTGGGGGCTTAGATGAAACAGAATTGGTCGTGTAATTATAGCTATTGAAGGTTTATATGAGGATTATATAATTGTTGAAGGGTATATCAGTTTCATTATACTGGTTGTCTTTTGATAACTGTATTTGAATGTACTTGTATTAAAAGAACATTTTAATGTTATAGCAAAATAGATGCTGGCCTAGATAAATGACTAAAATGAAAACAAAAAATGATAGTTAAGAAGTGAATAGAAGAAATAAAATGGAATGTGAAAATATATGCAGTTAAGGCAACAGAAATCTTTAAAAAAGAAGAGAAAGAGTAATAAAGGTCAGATGGGATTTTTGTTTTTATATTTTGATGAATTTGCCCCTTACTATGAAATGTCCCTCTTCATCTCTGATGATATTCCTAACTCTGCAGTTTTCTTTGTCTTATATTAAAGCCATTCCAGCTGTGAGATTTATAATGTAAGAACAATGGTAGATTTAAACCAAATATATCAATTAGTTACATTAAACATAAATGGTCTAGAACTCCAAATAAAAAGCAGAAGTTGTCCAATTGGCTTAAAAAAAAAAAAAGCATGATAAAAGCTGGAGTGGCTTTGTTAATATAAGACAAAGAAAACTGCAGAGTTAGGAATATTATCAGAGATAAAGAGGGATACTTTATAATAAAGGGGTAAATTCATCAAAATATAAAAACAAAAATCTTAAATGTATATTTTTCTAATACCAGAGCTTCAAAATAAATAAAACAAAAACTGAATCCACAATTATACCTAGGGTGTTTTTCACTACTTTCAGTAATTGATAGAACAAACAGACAAAAAAGTAAAAACACAGATTTAAACAGTATGATCAATCACCTGAACATTTACAGGACATTCCATCCAACAACAACAGAATAAATATTCTTTTCAAATGAACACTGAACGTTGCTAAGATCTACAATATTCTGAGCTATAAAACAAGTCTCAACAAATGTTAAATAACTGAATTCTTAGAAAATATGTTCTATAACCTCAGTAAAATCAACTTAGAAATCAGTAAAAAAAAAAATTTTTCACAAAAATTCCCAGGTACTTGGAAATTAAACAGCACACTTACAAGTGACCCATGTGTAAAGAAGAAATCACAAGAAATTAGAAAATATTTTGAACCCAAAGACAATGAAAATATATCAAAAATGTTGGGAAATATCATAAAGCAAATGTTTGAGGTAAACATATAGTTCAAAATATGTCCAATAACTGGGTAGAATTTCAAAAACCTTATGCTGGGCAGAAGAATCTAGACACAAAATAATATACGCTGTATAGTCTTTATATGAAGCTCTAGAAAATCAAAACTAACTCTAGTGACCAAAAGCAGATCAGTTACTGACTAGGGTTGGACTTGAAGGATATGTTCAGTGTCTTAATTATGATGATGGTGGTTACATGGCCTATACCTTCTCAAAATTCATTTATTTACACACTTAAAATGAATTCATAGTAAGTATAGTATACCTCAATAGGTGATTGAATTCCCTGAATACCTGGCTTCTAAGAATTACTCCTAACACAAAATTATATTTTTCTAGCTATTTCAAAGGGTAGAATAATTCTACTTTTAGCAAGCAGCATTTGGTGATACCATTAGCCCCCATAAGATTCTCCTGGTACTGTTATTGAAACCCTATTTCTGAAAAGCTTTATCAATTTACTTTTGAAAATGACTGAGTAGCCAAACTGATCGATTATCAGGTCTTCTAAATTTATTTTTAAATTTACGTGTACTTTTAAGAAATAATAGATACCCCATATACTCTTTGCCCAGTTTCCCTCAATGATAATCTTTCATAATTTTACTACAATATCACAATATCACAACCTGGACATTGACCTTTTTACAATCCATCGATCTTATTTAGATTTCCCTAATTGTACTTACACGTGTGTGTGCATGTGTGTGTGTGTGTGTGTGTGTGTGTGTGTGTGTGTGTGTGTACTTTATCACATGTAGGTTCGTATATCCACCAGCATAGTCAAGATACAGTTCCATCGCCACAAGGATCCCTGGTATTGCTCTGTTATAACCACACCCACTTTCCTCTCGCTCCCCTCTCCCCAAACATCTCCACCCTGTCCTTAACACCTGACAACCACCAATATGTTTTCCATTTCAATAAATTTGGCATTTCAAGAATGTTTAATAAATAGAATCATAGTGTGTAATCTTTGGGGATTGGCTTTTTTCTCATCCTAATTCTCTGGAGATTCATGTTGGTGTATCAATAGTTTGTTCCTTCTTTTTATTTTTGCTGGGCTGTATGGCATAGTATTAGATGTTACCACAGTTTCTTTAACTATTCACCCATTGTAGGATATCAGGGTTGTTTCCAGTTTTTACTTCTAAAAAGTTATTTTCAAATATCTTGATTTCATTATTACATGACAAAGCTTGTAACAACTAAATATGTTCCCAAATATAATTTAAACACTTGGAGAATTCTCTAATATTACAATATTAACTTTTTGTATGCCATCTAAACTACCTTAAGATCTTTTTTTCTGAGTCTGCTTAACTGTAAGGAAGTCTGCTTGAAGAAATTATATCTCTTCAAGTTCAGCAGAGTTTCATTTATGTAGCACCTAGGTCTTTCTCAGATTAGATTTTTTTCACAACTGAGAACATGTCTTTTTATGAACATTTTATAATTTGCAGGTAGCAATAAATGTAATCAACATCCTTGCAGCTTTATTTAGAACCCAAAGGAAATATATCTGGTAGCATTTAGGAGAAAGGCACAGAATATCATTTTATCATGGAAAAGAGTGATTCATCAGGCACCTAGGGTCAGTTAGATATTCCCCTTTAAATATACCATACAATTTGTTGGGCAAAGGTTTAGTTCTGACATTTCCTTCATTCCTTTCCAAGTGGTTTCGGAGCTTTTGGTGTGATCTTTCAGCTTCCAAGGTTCCAGGCAAGATCAGGGAAGTCAACTCTGCAATATAAACTTGTCAGCAATTTTTTCACAAATTTTAGTTTGTAAAATCTTATTCTTGGGGGCCCTTATGAAACCATTTCCTTAGCTAAGATTTTGTCACTCCAAGCTTTCTCAGCAGTCAGTATCAGAAAGAAGGCTGTATATTTTGCAGGAAAGCTGGTACTGCTAAGGAAAGTGTTAAACGAATACAACAGCCATTTATTGTCTCTTGCTGGTTTGTCTAATTACCTGTGAAACCAGGCAATTCCTGCTTTGTCCTCTCTGCATGTGTTTCCAAATATACATTCAGCAATCTTTCCTCTTTCTGTTCAGCAAACAGGAGTGGAGAAAAGGCCAGCTCTTTGTCTGTCATTTGTCTAAGACCTCTCTGACTTGCCCACTAAGATCCAGGTTCCTTGGTGCCTGATTACTGAGGCACTGCTGCCCACCACCCCTCACCCTCTTCACTTCCCCATGCCTTTTAATGAGCAGGTTATTTATGCAGAATGGATTGTTTTGAAGAGAGCTCTCAGCAGTATTTACAACTTCTTCAAAGTTTTTTTTAAGCATGTTGCAGTATCAGTTTTTAAATACAGTTTCAGAACAAGAGGCTATGGGAGAAAGGGTTCTGAAAAGAAAAACATATGGCAGGCGTTAAGAACATCAGAGAGAGTATAACGCAGGTGGCTGCTGCTGCCGGGAAAGACTCATCATCTAGCCAGGGGGCCTGCCTCACACTAGACCCAGAACTCCACTTCTCTACACCCCTTGCACTGCTTGCATCCTGGGCCCAGACACTGTCACTCTCCCCTGGATCCCTACAAAGCCTCCTAACCTGTCTCCCTGCTTCAGCCCTGACACTCTGCACCCGCAGCTGTGTTCACAAAACAGCTACAGTGACTCTAAAACTGGAAGCCAGATCACGCTGCACTTCTGCTCAGGACTCTGCAATGGCTTCCTGCATTACTTAGAAGAAAAGCCACACCCTACAAAATCCTGCACACTCTGAGCACACGAAACACACACCTTTCTGATCTGGCCTCCCAATGCTCACTGTACTTCCTTGCTCACTACCCCGCAGCCTTTGTTCTTGCTGTTCTTGCAGATACCCAGCAGGCTTCCATCTTGGGCTTTTGCACTTGCCCGGAAAGCTCTCCCTTCAGATACCTGCAGGGGGTGCAGGTAGTCCTTAGTCTAGAGCCCTTCCCTGAGAGCCCTATAAAAATAGCTAAGTACTCCTGCCTGGCTCCTTGCACCACTTGCTCTGCTTTATTTTTCTTTACTTTTAGTATTATAATATTGCAGTTATATTCAACATGTAAATATAAACATACCTGTATGTTTATTCGTTTTCCGAATGCCCAACTAGAATGTAAGCTCCACGGGAGCAGAGACCTTTTCAGTTTAGTGCTGTGACATTGAGACTACAACAGTGCCTGGAGCCTAGGATTCGTGTAGTAAATATTTGTTGTGTAAATTAATTAACCACTCTGTGTTCCCTTTGTTTCATATTGCATTGCTAAAAGTGTCAGAATAAGCTAAGAGCAGAAGAATCGGGTAATACTAAAGCTATTTAATAAACATAACATGAGTATGGTATATAGATTAGTTTTGATAATTATTAATCTAGCAGCTTCTGAGAATTAATGTTAAACTCTAGCATTATAATTATGGAATTGTCAGTTTTTCTTTTAAATCCTACACTTGCCTTACATGGCTTGAAGTGTATTTAATAAGGTGTTTACAAGATTAGAACTATTATATTTTTCTGATGAAATGAACGTTTTATTATTATGCATCATTTATCTTTGATATGTTTTTGCCTTAAAATTCATGGTGTCTATTACGGTGAAGTTTCACCAGTTTTCTTTTTGTTAATACTTATTTGTTATATCTTTTTTCTTCATAAATATTCCAACTGTCTGCATCCATATGTTTAGGTGTTTCTTCTAAACAGCATCAATAGTTTTTCCCACTATTCTAACCAACTGTATTTTCATCAAATCACAGCTTGTTTACATTTATCCACAAGCACACCAGTTTTTTGTTCCTAATTTCTTGTTCCATCTTTTTCTTCCTTTTGTTTAATTTCTGAACTCATATTCATAGATGTATAAGAAGAATTGCACATATTTCTTCTTACTATTCTGTACCTTCAGAAGCTTTTTCAGCAAGAGTATTAGTAGTAGACTTTCTCTAGCTTTGTCTGAAATTTACTTATTTTTCTACTACTCTTAAACGATAGTAATCTGGACATAGAAATCTATATTTACAGTTCTTGTCTCTAGGTACTTTGAAAAGGTTATTCCATAGTCTTCTTAGCAGTCTGCCACCAGGCTAGTTATCATTCCTTTCTAAGTGGTCTTTGCTTTATTTGGATGCTGAAGCCCTTATATTTGTCTTTCACATTCTCTAGTTTCACAATGATGTATCTTAATATGAGTTTATTTATACTGCTAGGGCATCACTGTTCTTTCTGAATATGGAAAGTCTTGTTTTTCACCAATTATGAAAAATTCTCAGCCATTATAATCTTCAAATATACCCCCACCCAGTTCTCTCTCTGCTGTTCTGGAATTACAGTGAGATGCATGTTGGCCTTCACATTCTGCCCTCTCTCTCTTTTATTTCATCTCTTTCTTAGTGCCATGTTCTGGGAATATTCTCATATTACTCATCTGATTCGCTGATTTTCTTCACTAGTGTCTAATCCTCTGGTTAACACATCTATTGGAGGATTTCTTTCTATGACTATATATATTTTAAGAAATTATATTTGATTCTTTTTCAAATATGAAGATTTTTATAGGGTTTCATTTTTTCATATTTTAGATATCTCCTTTAAATCACTTAACCATGCTTATTTTTTTACTTGTAAGTGATAGTTTTACAGTCTAAAGTTCTTGAAGCTGTGATTCTGCACTTTGTTATTCTGTGCTGTTACCATCTGCTGAGAATGATCGCAGTATATTGTTTCCTTATGTGTTCTGTATATTTGTAACATAAGTTCATTTTCAGCAGTTTCTGAGTCCTGGATAGCCTGAGATAAGATTTTCTCCTTCCAGATATTTTTTCCATTTGCTTCTGTTAGATACCGCAGGGCTATTTGATATGGCACAGTGGCTAAGGGTCATGGCTCTAGATGCCACAGGGCTTTCACCTACCTATAGGCTTAAAAGTACAGCTAGAGTGTCTGCCCTGTGTTTCAGGTGGGGACCCATGGAGTGGCTGTACATTACTCCTCTTTTCTGAACATCATTACAAATAAATTTAGAAATGTCTGTTTTTCTAGTACCTACGGGGGCCCATGGAAAATACCTACAGTAATGGCCTCTTTTCAAATGTAATTTTCTTAGATGACTCCACAGTGCTTGAGTTGCCCTTCTAATGGGCTTTACTGTCCTAGGACCTATTTTTATTACCTTCTCTTCTCTCGTTCGATGTTCTTAGATTATTCAGCATACACCAAGAAATCTTAATCTGATATGTTATTTGGCCTGTGGATATTAATTCTTCGGCAGGGAGGAAGATGTACACATACATGTATGTATACAGATATACGTAAGCATATACATACACACATACAACATAGTGTTTCAGTCTGAGTTTACATCAAAACAGACAAGTTTGCTTGTGTCCCTCTGCCAGTGGGTGGATTTTTCTTCATACACCTTTTTATCAAGTAGGCTATCCTTATACTTAGATAACATCCAGTCTCCTGCAAGACCCTATACTAACTGGCCCTCACCTCCTTCTCTGGGCTCATCTACTACCACTGCATTTCCCTCGATTCCCATGCATCAGGCATGTCAGTCTCTTCCGTTTCTCAAACATGTCCAAGGTTATGTTGCCGTTCACTTTCATGGAATGTCCTTTTTACTATCGTCACAAAGACCTAGCTCCTTCTTGGCATTCGAATCTCTCTTCTCTGCGAGACTGGGACATGTAGGGTTCGGTATAAAATGAAAATACAAGGCCCTTTATAAAAAATTTCAGGACAGTGACAGCATAAGTGTAGGCTTCCCTGAGTACAGGGCTCTGTGCAGTTACACATATCACACATTCATGAAGTTGGTGCTGCTTTCCCTGACTAGCCAATGGAATGCTCAATTCCGTTTAGTTTTTTTCTCTCCTATCACTCTGGTATTTTTTTCTTTATGGTAATTATCACTACCTGAAATTATTTATTTGCTTACTTATTTATTGCCTATCTCCAACTGCAAGAACATAAGCTCTGTGCAAACAGGGACTTCTTATGTATTGTTCACTGATCTAGCACCTACAATAAATGGCACCTTGGCTCAATAAATATTTTGTTTAATGAGCAAATAACTTAGTCCATTATTTTCAGTGTTACAAACAGCATCTACGTTAAGGCCAAAGATATTCCAGAATAACTTACTCTATCCTGAAAGCCAGAGAATCTCAAACAACATATATTTTTAATACACATAAAGTAAACAATCAGAGTTTCAAAAGATCAGCTTGGAAGTAAAAAAAAATACATATATATATATACACACACACACACACACACACACACACACACACACACACACACTTCCATTCAGAGGGTTAAATATGTATTGTAGGACAAAAAAAAAAACCTTAACCATTAAATGGTTTATGTTTTTGTTCATTCTATTACAAAATGATAGTGATGTTTATTAAAAAATAAATAAATAAATAAATAAATGTTATTGTTATCTAGGTTCCCAAGAACATGTTGAAGCAGATTTTATTTATTTTTTAATAGCAGTTTTATTCTCGGAGTTCAAGTAAAGCTCAAAACTGTAATATGGACTTAAGCAGGTGTTATTACTTTGAAAATATCAGTGATATTTAAATTTATTATTAACATATTCTTTTGCCACTAGATTTCACCTATACCCTTGACCCAAGGAGAGTCACTCCACTATGGTCAGATAACTTAGTGTTAAGCCTCATAAGAGGAAATGCATTTGAATTCATTAACTTCCCTGGTTTCCCTATACTTATTTTATTTCACAACTTCATCAGAAAGTACTTGAAAACATTTTTATGAATGTATAAATTATTTTAGACAAATTATTTTAAGTCACTTCTAATTTGATTAATGTACATTTTAAAGTAAGCTTTTGTTAATTCACAAGTTGCGAAATAGGTTGATGATCTTCCCAATAACAGCAACAGTGCCACTGATGCAAAATGTGGCAGTCATTGCCAGCTCTATTTCTTATTGTATTTTCTTTTCAAATTTAAGTTGTAAAACCTACAACAGTTTTTAAAATCCTGCTCTAGCTGTTTAGAATTTTACAATGATGTGACAGGCAAAGTACAAGGAGTTTTAAGTACTTGGTATTATATTTATGATAGTCAATATTGCCTCAGGCCTATGAAATGCAAAGCCATGTTCTCTCATCATGATCTTGGAGTTTTATCTATGCAACCTAGTACCGACCATTCAGTGTACTTTTCTTTTTTAAGTGAATATCCATTGCTTTGATATAGTCATTGTACCTCTTCAAATTAACACTACCGTTATTAACAATATGGAATATTCTTTCTATTCATTACTAAGCTCTTTATAGTTCCTAAATGCGTACTTTTGTTGAAATAAGCTATCGCTGGGTTTTCTGGTCAGTTATGTTCAATGAATAAATGATAGAATGTAATAGTATAAGTGCCCTTAGAGATGATTGAGTCCAAGGGTAGCAACTACGCACTTCTCCAGCCATTCCTCCACCATGCTTTGCCCTGGCAGACATTACTAAGTGATTATGGTCTTCTTTCCGAATGGGTCTCTACACAGCCTGAGAATCTTCCTAAACACGATACTGATTTTGTACAAACTAGTAAATCATATATTCTGGTCCAGACCTTTCATTATACCAATGACGAAACTGAATTCCAGACATTTGAAATGATTTGCTAAAACTCACAAAACCAAATAATTGATGGCCGGGCTAAGACAATAAAATAAGCCAACTCTGACTCCCAGTTAAATCTTCTTTCTTCCAGCACTAGTAGCTTTGATGAGTTTTCCTGCTTAAGTAATCTTTTTATTCAACAACCTTACTTTTTACATGATCTTAAAAAGGAATATTACCAATTTCAAATCTTATCTTTGTGCCAGGGGGAATTAGGCCAAGTCTCCCCTCTCAGGTAAACTGTCCTCACCTCTGGGGGAACTTCTCTGTTTATGACTCTTCTACTGACAGCAGCTCCAGTCCTTCCAAGCCCTGTCTTGAAAATAGCCCTGCCAAATCATACTTGGTACAAATCACATTCCTATTTATATTGTTCTCAGAAGAGACTTTAGCCACAAATTTTTCTTCTGTTTATAATTTTCATGCAAAGCATGTCTGTACCAATTACCTTTCTGCAAAAATGCCAAGAATTTGAAGATGTCAGACTGGTTTGGGGAGCTCATTGGCAGTATTAGAATTGCTTTGATTTTTTTCACGTACTAAGAAGGCTAGAATAGGTCCAAATAAATATCACAATATATATCGTATATGTTTTCTCCACAAGTATCTGCTTTTCATGAAACTGCAGAAAAAGCTGGGCATCAATCTTCATTATGTATTTTGTATGTATCAGCTGCTCCACTGCATATCGAGAGCAAATTCTTACTCTAAGGATCCTGACAGGTTATAAATTATGCTGTTATGAATCTGATTCTCTCTGGACCAATGAGCTGAAAGTTTTACCAAATTTCTTTCTGAGTCATATGAACTCATGATTCACCCATCCCTCCTCAGTTGTCAGACCTTAGTAATGCAAAGGTATTATCCCTCTTTATCTCTGAGCCTGTCTTGTGTAATAGGCCTTACTTTAAAAAGCACAGTTTCTTCAGTTCAGTGACATGCATTCTACACCTTCTGAATTACTATTAATTGTACAGACCAATTTGTAGCCTTGGTTTTTCCAGCCTTTTTGACCCAGCTGGTAGCTAATCCTCATTATTTGGGGGAGAGAAGGGCTGTCATACTTGTTTCCTTTATTTGGTTTATTCTGTCAGTGGCAGTAAAAATGAATCTTATTTTTATTGCAATTTTGGAGATTATTCTGGGAACCAGGTCCTAGTTAAAGTATACCGTGAGGGCGCTAATGTTCAAAATTAAAGAGTAATAGTGATTCTCCAGGTGGTTGTACCTTTCCTGAGGTGGGATGGGGCAGGGGTCAGTTGGTAAGGATGGTGGGATTGCATATAGCTTAAATACAGACTGTACCTTCGTTTCATTACTCTGATTTATTTGGGGGACCATTTATACAGTATTTTGAGCTTTATTTCATACTAGAGGACTATGAGAGAATTTTATGTTTATACGGTGTCACGAGAAATGTCCTGAGCATAGGAAAAGCCTGAAATGGAGGTGATGTGCCCCATGAGTCTCTCTTCTGCCTTAACACTAGCCCAGGGTGTCCTGGAGGCTGCAGGGCCTATGCAGGGAGAAACACTGGATCTACAATTAGAAAAAACTAAAGGACTCTTCTTACACATAATACGTATGTTGTAAATTTTGAAAAATTAAAGGTTACTTGGGACTCCAGATTTCTTTCAGTTTCTTATTCAGGTTAATTGGCATTAATTTAATATTCAAAAGTCCGTGTATTAGTAATCTCCTTCTGTGCAACAAAAACTACAAAACTTAGCAGCTTCAAACAATAAACATTTTTGTTGCCATTACCGTTTCTTTGGGTCAGGAATCCAGAAACAGCTTAGCTGAGTTTCTTGCTCGGTGTCAGTCACGGATGGCTGCTATCTGAGGGCTCAACTGGAGCTGGAGGGTCCACCTCCAAGTGGTTCGCTCACGTGCCTGGCAAGTTAGTGCTGCTTCTCGTCGGTAAGGCCCCACTTTCTCTTCGTCTGTCGGGCTGTTTGTGCATCCTCATGAAATGACAGCTGGCTTCCCCTCGAGTGAGTGCTCCAAGAGAGACAGACAGAAGTTGTAATACCTTTAACTAGCTTCAGAAGTCATACACCATCATGCTACACAGGTTGATTCCATTTACTGGGAGCTTTATAGGGGCGTGAATACCAGGAGGTGGGATCACCTGGGCATAGCCTGCAGGCTGACCACTACAGCCCCAATTAAAAAACATGTTTGAAGTAGACTTTAAACAATAACTTTTATATTCATTGGATGGAATATATGCATTGAATCATGACTGGTTTTTAGTACGTGTCTGTATATGGCTGTGTTTATCATATAATATGGTAAACATATATACCCAGTAACTTTTTTTAAAGAACACTTGTATCTTGGACTTGATTAGATTATCTGATTTATGTTAACCATTCTCACAGAATAAAAGCTACCAATATGAGACAACAAAAATTAAGGATACATTGTTCTCATCATCTATGTAAAACCAACTGAAATATTTAGCTACTTTAGAAAAGATGGGTTATTGGATTAGCTCCTCATTATGTGTCAAATCACTACTTACATATTTTTCACATATTGCTGTTGTTTATGAAAACATAAAACCATTTTCTGTTACAGAACCACAATATAAATGAGAAAATATTATGCTGAAATGGGAAAATAACATTATAATTATAGCTCAGGAAATGGAAGTCAGAAATTCAAAATAAGTTCAGTGTATGCTGAAAATGTTAGCATTTTTCACTGTACTTAAAGATAATTATATTGCAAACATAATACAATTTTTAGCATTGTATCCCAGTTGAAGGATTTAGGGATGATTGCATGCTTACTTTAAATCGCTCGAAGAGATAAGTATTGTTTTCTTAGCATCAGAACTTATGCAAATAATAAAGTGAGAAGTTTTCTATCCATCACTTACTATTATTTACCCTAGGCAAGTTATCAAATAGCATTTTTAGGCTATTTTTTTAAGTTTTTTAAAATGAGCAAAAAGCACTCTTCTGTCTTGGTATGTCTAGAGTAAAACAAATTATCCAAGTAGAAATTTGTCAGTATGTATCAAGAGGCTTAGTTTCCACACCGTATAATTAGTAATGCCACTTCTAGAAATGTGTTATGAGGAAATAATTGGAAAAGAAGCCAAATATATACATACATACACACACATACATATATGTATGTTTGTTCATGGCAGCATTATCATTATTAAAAATATTGGAATAATATCCAATTATTATTGGCAAATGATAAATGTTACATTCTAATTATATTAGCATACATGCTCAACTGCTGTAACCAAAGACAATAAGTTTATTTCAATCAATTTTAATATTCCAGAGGTAATAACTCACATGGCTGTGCACTACAAGATGGTCAGGAACCTAAGTCTCTACTCTCTTTGCCTGTTAACTTGAATTATACTTTCTACATAGTTTCAGCCAACTCACCATCACTAAGACCTTTTGTCAGCCCAAGGAAAAAGAGGGCAAGCCGCTTACTTTTAAGAAAATGACCTATAAGTCATATACCTTATTTCTACTCACATTCCATAGGCCAAAACTTAGTCACATGGTCACACTCAGATAAAGTTAGGATGTCAAGGGCTACACCCTGCATTGCGAGTGAAATATGAAAGTTGCTGTGCATAACCTTGAAAACATTAAAAAAAAAAAAGGCCACATACTATATGACTCTATTTATGTGAAATGTCTATAATAGGCAAATCTATAGAGACAGAAGTAGATTAGTGGTTGTCAGGGGCTAGGAGGAAGAAGGCTTAGGGAGTGAGTGCTAATGGGAATGGAGTTTCTTTTGGGGGTGATGCAAATGTTCTAAAATTAGATAGTGGTGATGGTTGCACAATTCTATGACTATACTAAAAATCACTGAATTATACATGTTTTTTATTTTTTTATTATGGTGACATTGGTTAACAAAATCCAGTAAGTTTCAGGTGTACAATTTAGCAGTAAGGCATATATATGGCATTGTGTGTTCACTGCCCATAGTTAGATTTCTTTCTGTCACCACATATTTGATCCTTTTTACCCCATCTACCTCCTCCTTTCCCCCTACCCTCTGGTTATCACCAGTAGTCTGTTGTCCATGTCCATGAATCTCTGTTTCTCCTGTTCATTTGTTGCTTTTAGGTTTATATCCCACATATAAGTGATATCATGTGGTTTTCAACTTTTTCTGTCTGGCTTATTTCACTTAGCATGATTATCTCAAGGTCCATCCATGTTGTCACAAATGGCAGTATTTCATCTTTTCTTATGGCTGAGTAATATTCCGTTGTATATAGTACCACAGCTTCTTTAGCCAGTCATCTATTGTAGGACACTTCGGTTGCTTCCATGTACTGCTATGAACATCGTGTGAAAACATTTTTTCAGATATGGGTTTTCAAGTCTTTCGGGTAAATATCCAATAGAGGGATTGCTGGATCATAGATTGATTCTCAGTTTTTCAAAGAACTTCCATACTATTTTCCACAGTGACTCTACCAATTTGCAGTCCCACCAGCAGGGTTTGAAGGTTCTTTTTTCTCTGCATCTTCTCCAACACTTGTTATTACTTGTCCCATTGATAACAGCTTTTCTAACAGGTGGGAGGTGGTATCATTGTAGTTTTGATTTGCATTTCCCTAATAGCTAGTGATGCTGAGCATCTTTTCATATGTTTGTTGGCCATTTGTATGTCTTCTTGGGAGAAGTGTCTGTTCAGGTCCTCTGCCCATTTTTTGATTGGATTGTCTGTTTTTTTGTTAATGAGTCATATGAGTTCTTTGTATATTTTGGATATTAGGCCCTTATCAGAGGCATTGCTTGCAAATATCTTCTCCCATTTGGATGGTTGTCTATTTGCCTTGTTGATGGTTTCTTTTGCTATGCAGAAGCTTTTTAGTTTGATGTAGTCCCTGAATGATACATATTTTTAAATAATGAATTTTATGGTGTGTGAATTATATCTCAATAAAGTTGTTATAAAAGGAAAAAAAATGTTCCAGTGCAGGTAAAGACAAGGAAACTTTGCTTTCTCAACTGGCGTGGATAGTGGAGAAACAATTCTACCCCAAGAATTTAAAATCAGAAGTCAGTCCTTATGTAGGCTTCAGCCTGAATTTTTTTTTTCCAAAGATCAAGGCTTTATTTTTCTCTAGCTCCAGTGTCACAACTGTAGCAGCATATCAGAAATATCCCCACACATAATCATACATTTCTCCCCTTCAAAGAGCTGGCAACAACTGAGAGGCAGAAACAACATTTACTACAGGCATTTAAGAAACAACACTTGCTCACCCTCCTAACATACATTGTGCATCTAGCAGGTAGGAAGCAGCAGTACATTCTCATTTAACAGGCACAATCATCCTTAAATAAAGTTAAATAAAACCTTACTGTCATAACAGTGTGTTGAACATGCAGCTTTACGGGGACTTTGGAGGACAGCTCTTGGAATAAGACATCAGCATTTAAGAAGAGAAGAGAAAAGAAGAAAAGGATTTAATATACAGTGGTCCTGGTTCTCCAGCCTCTAACCCCACCCCAAAAGAGTATCTAACAGAAGCAAATGTAAATATTCCCCTCTGTAAATATTAACCTCAATCAAAGGTTCATATCATTCCCACAGATAAAATTCCAAAGAAAATGAGCTGTTCATAGTCCAAATCACATACAAGGGTACTAGGCACCATGAATGAGAGTCAGTGAAACACAATACAGCAGGAATAGCCTTGCAGAGTTTTCAGAGATTGGATTTGTTAAACAAATATAACCACAATTAGTATTTTTTTATTTTATTATTAGTTTCAAGCATACATTGCATTATTGATTAGACATTTATATAGTTTATAGAACAATCACCGATTACTCTTTCTCTCCTCTGGCTCTCCACTTAGCCATTACATTAATGTTGACTGCATTCCCTATGCCATGTTCTCCATCCCCATGACCATCTATCTATCAGCTACTAATTTGTACTTCTTTAACCCCTCACCCCTTTCTCCCAGTCCCCCAAACCTCCTCCCCTCTGGCCATCACCAGATTGCCCTCTATATTTGTGAGTCTGTTTTTGATTAGTTTGTTCTTTTCATTCCTTAGATTCCACATGAGTGAAATCATATGGTATTTATCTTTGTCTGACTTATTTCACTCAACATAATAACCTCTAGGTCCATCCATGTTATTGCAAATGGTAGGATTTCATTTTTTTAATGGCTGAGTAATATTCCATTGTCTATATGAACCTTAACTTCTTTTTCCAGTCATGTTTAGATGAGCATTTAGGTGGCTTCTGTAGCTTGGCTATTGTAAATAATGCTACGATGAACATAGGGGTACACAGATCTTTACAAATTATGTTTTAGTTTTCTTTGAAAAATACTCATAAGTGCAATTGCTGGGTTAAAAGGTAGATCTATTTTTAATTTTTTGAGGAGCCTCCAGACTATTTTCCATAGTCTGTACCAGTTTGCAATCTCACCGACACCAAGCATTTGCAACAAGGAGAACATCCAATGGAAGTGTCTCTCTGAAAAAGAAGGAATTTGTGAAGGAAGATACAAAAGCTAGCAGAGTGTCAGCTGCAGGGTTGGGTGGGCTTTGGTCAGGCTAGTGTTGCAGTCTTGCAGAAAGGAGATGTCTTCCTTACAGTTTGGCTGTCTTGGGCCATTTCACCCTGTTCTAGAAATTGTTGGCTTAAAACAGGTATTTAGAGGGAGAAGGTTAGTTTCACAGTACCCAGGGAACAAGGGATTTGGTGTAAGTTCAAAGCAGAAAATGTTAGAACAAGGCAAAGTTTAAGACCTGCCAACTTTAATGGGCCTGTTAAAATATGGGGGTCAACTTCGAGGTTAAAGTTTCGTTCTGCTTCTGTTCTAGGATAATGTTCTGGGATCATTTGTTTTGAAGGTTATGTCACTGCTTAGCTGAATGTTTATTAGAAATTGTAAAACTTTTAATAGACAATATAGTTGTATATCATTATGGCCCATGGAAAGTGGAAGAATTTTTTAACCAATCATAGAAAATCCAGACCATAAAGGGAATTATATATTTGACAACTTAAATTTCAAAGTTTTAATTCATAAAAAGAGGGAGAAAATAGAAGATACTTATCTGTATGTCTTCTTTGGAGAAATGTCTGTTCAGGTCCTCTGCCTATTTTTTAATGGGATTGTTTGGGGGGATTTTTTTGCTGTTAACTTGTATGAGCTCCTTACATATTTCGTTTACTGCCTCTGCTTTTCTTGGGGGCCCTTGGGAGAGGCTACTATGCAGACCAAGCTGGCTGCCACTTGTGTTGGTTTAATGACCCTTGGTGAGCAACATGAGGCCAGCCACCCCATATGCCAGGCTTGTGGCTGCTTAGTTGAAGCTGTGTTCCATGCCAATACTTGTCACCACTTTTGCCAGGCTTAGGGCCACCTGACGGAAATTACAACGCAAGTTGAGACCAGCTGCCACTTATGCTGGGCTTGGGGCCACTGAGCAAGTGTTACAAGGCACAGCAAGGTTGGCTGCTACTTGTTTGCACTCTGTGGATCTTTGAGAAATTTTAAGAAATACTGCAGCATGAGCTGAGGCAGACAATGTGTGTGGAGTAGCCAGAAAGAAGTTCAGGTTAGGCAGAGAAGTTGGGTGGGGCAGGGTATCAGGGATTCACCAGGGTGGGGTTAACAGTGTTAGCTTAATAAAAATCTCAGATTTGGTGCCCACCTGCACCATGCCAAATGGATGGGAGCTGAGTTAATAAAAGGAGCAATGGCACCTGCCAGCACTCTGTCCCCAGAGAGTTACCCCTACTCCTCCAGCCTTCACCCTGAAATTCATCAGTTTAGTTCTTGTATGTTCCTGGTTCTTTTCGGGCCACTGCCCATGCACTGGTGCTTAAGAGTGAGTGAGTTAGTGAGCAAGAGAGTCTGTACACGGGGCCCTTAAGACCTGCAGCATCTTTGGTCTCCCACAACCCTTTTTCTGAGACATAATTCCTGCTGTTTTTCACAGACAGATGTTATGGGGACTCCTCTTCCCAGCACTGATGCCTTGTGTTGGGGAGCTCAGTGCGGGGCTGGGGCCCCTCCTCATGGGGGACTTCCACAGTCAAGCTGTCACTCCCAGTTCTTATTCACACACTGCACGTGTGGAACTTGCCTATAGAGCATCTCTGCTCCTCCTACCAGTCTCAACTTGGCTGATTCTTATATCTTCAGTTATAGGAATTCTGTTCAGCTAGTCTTCTGGTGGTTCTCCATGATGGTTGTTACATAATTTAGTTGTAATTCTGATTTGGTCATAGGAGGAGGTGAGCACAATTTTTTCCTACTCTGCCATCTTGATCAGATGTCCATACAATATTAGCTTCCTAAGTATTTACATTCACATTGCATCGTGATTCATTTATTCACAGGCCACCTTCTCTTGTCTCTAACCTTTGCAATTTATTCATTTCATTCTAAAAGGTATCATAATATTGTAAAAGAAAGTGCCTACATTACTGAATAGAAATAAGAATAGGTTTATTCATGATTGCATAAAGAGAAAGCCAAGGAGGTATATCAAAATCTTATCAAAAAGTTTAACAAAAAGATTGTGACTGGGATAAATAAAATGAGCTGAAGGAAGAAAATAATGTCCTAGGAACCCAGATGATGTTATTTCCTTATCTTTTAGGAAACATATCATATCCACAAAGGAATATTAAAATGTACAGAACTTTATAGAAGGAAAAGAAAATATTCTTTTTTGTGTTTGGGGCCCAGGCCTACAGAATATATACATTTTATTAATAACAATAATTACTGGGTTTTTTTTTTTTTTTTCATAATAATCTCATTATATACTAAGCATTTTTAAATGACTGCAAGCCTCAGGTAGGTTAAATAACTTGCTTAAGGTCATTGGTGACGCTAGTAAGTAGTTGAGCCACCATTCAAACCTAGGTCTGTTCCTGTGCTGTTAACCTCTGTTCCAAACTGGCCGTATACCCAAATCCATCTCCATTTCCTCTGTAGCTTTTAACCAAATTGGGTTACTCCTGACGTATCAATCACAGGTTTACCTTAACATCTAAGCTGATTAAATCATTCTGCTACATTACAGGGCCACAACTTTAATTTTTTTAAGAAAAAACATTTACAGAAAATTTAATTATGGCTATGACTTGACTCACATAAAAATATTCTATTATAGGCACTATGCCAAGAACAGAGGCAAGTTGGGCCAAAAAAGAGCTCAAAGTAGGCCATTTTCTGAAATCTCAAATTTGATCAGTACTTTCTTCTAGCGAAAGTAGTTTCTGTACCTGCTACAGGAGACAGGATTTAGATAAAGTACTTAATCCCACACTCCTCATAGGGTAAAGATAGTACGAAGAATGAGTCATTAACCAAGACTGAGCCCAGAAACTTCTGTCCGCAGTTTCCCCAACTTTTAAAATGCTATGAAACTAATTTCCTCATTTGTGATTAGGACAGCCAGACTGATCTAACCGTCCTTGAGGTCATCCCTTGTGTTCTTTCTCTTCCAGGCCTGCTTAGAAGGTGCATTTCAGGTGCTTCAGGACCCCTTACCTTTAAGGGACAGAATGTTGAGACATATTATCAGCCCCAGGTACCCTTCTGAGAAAATTTCTACCCTAAGTAAACACCAGGTTTTCTCAATAGGAGTCTCCCCTTTACTTTATAATAAAACCATAGCAAATCTCCCTTAAGTTATAGTATGTGCTTTCTTTCTAAGATTTTTCTTTCTCTCCTAAGACCTCTGCTTTATTTCTAGGCATAGTTTCATAACCACAGTTACCTTAACTCCACAGAGTAGAAGTTCATCTAGGATCAAAGACAATGCCCAGACCCTGAGTAATTCCCAGTCATATGTTCACAAGACACCCATAATCTAAGATTGTCCATTGCTTATTCACTTGCTCAGAATACTCCTCACTGGCAGGCATTGGAGCAGATCTCCTAGACAACTCTACAAATAAGGCATATGTGCTAAGTTCCATCGACTTTTGGAGAAAAGTAACACAGATTTCCACTAATATCTCTTCTGTGCTCTGTGTGTGTGTGTGTGTGTGTGTGTGTGTGTGTGTGTGTGTGTGTGTGTTGGAAAATATAAAAACTCCCATCTCACCTGCCAATTTTTTTGCTGTGTATCTGATACTTTTAATTGGCACTGAGCTTCTAGTAAATGATTATTAAATGATGGAAATGTGTATATTCCTCTATTCTAATACTTCTTCTCATATGTAGAACACACCAAACATTTGTTGAAATTATCAAAGGAGTAACTACTTCCAGTTAAAATCTGTGTAACTTCATTAAATAATTGCTATAGACTATCAAAATATATAACAATTCATATGAAAAATAAAAGGACACATTACATTACTAATTCATTCTCTCCTTACCTAAAGTTGCTTTGGGAATAAAATAATTTTAGAATTATGAAGCAGTGTTTTGTTACATTGTCAGGTGGTGAAAATGATTTATTCATTTAACACATATTTATCAAGACCTGTGTGCCAGCCACTGTGCTGACTTCCAAGGCACAGGGGCAGTGGTAGTTAAAATGTTTAATATGTAAACCTATTACACTTCCACTTTAGCAGTAATTTGAGATAAAATGTGAAACTGCCTTTCCATCTCATTATTTACAAAATTCTGTCAATAACTAATGGCACAATTTCTTTTTTAAGTAATTGCTGAGACATTCCATATGTATTTTCATCCTCTAAGCAGCTTCTATGGAAACATTTTAAATTTCTTACTGACATGGCTGTATCAGTCATGTGGCTCCATATTTTAGAATATGTTATTTAAAGCCTGCTTAACACTGCCATCTTATTGCATTGGAATCACTACAAATGTGTTAAAAGGAAGACTGTGTGTGTGTGCATGTGTGTGCTTTTTCTTTGAATGATAATGAAAATTAAATGAGTTAATTGAGTTAATGTATATTAAGGTATTTTGTAGGCGATAAAACTTTATAGAAATATTGGTCAATTTAATCAAGTAAAGATTTACAGCTACTTGAGGACATTTCTGTTGGGAGCACAGCTTTCGTAAAGAATCCATAGCGTTCCCTCTTGATGGCAGGCAGCTGTAGAATAGATTGAAAAGCATCCAAGAAACAGATTATAACATTGTTTGCATCAAGACAGCCTACAGTGATTAAATGAACTACCTTCATTCCCATGCACCTGCAAATAAAAATGAGCGAGGAGGGATACTGTACAAGTACTTTTATGGTGAAAAGAAAATCAAATCAGAGTACTGGTGTGCCTTGAGATTCTTAAAGCTTGGGATGATACAGATGAATCGTGCAATGCTAATGGTAAGGAAGCATGTCTCCCATACTGCCACAGGCAATAACTTTTTTAATTAAGTAGAAATTTCTTAGAATTTAAAAATTTTTGACAAATGTTTTCTCTAATGCTTACAATGTAATAGAGAAATTGGTGTCAGATGTCCAAAGATAAGCTTAATGAGAAGCATTAAAAGTATTTTTACTATTTTATTTAACAAATATTTATTGAGGTTGATTATATGTAAAATGTTGTGCTAAGTACTGGCCTATGAAGCCCAGGGAAGGAAGAGGGCAGACAGGTACTGTATCCTCACTAGAGTAAGGTCCTAAGTAATGCAGGGGAGTAAAAGAAGGAGGAGAGCAAACCCTTAGGTGTGGAAAAACCTCAGATCTCTGAATTGGAACTTGAGAGGGATGGTATAACTCACTATCATGAGATCCTTGTCACAGCAGTCACATGAGGGCCAATCCTAACCAAAGAACTAACTTTGGTACCATTGTAAACTGTATTTAATTTACTTTAGTATTCTGTTTGAGGCTAGCCATCATACTGGTAAATAGTTTAGATACAGCAGACAGTGATTGATATATAAATAAAACTTTACTAATTTACTTTTAAAAATGGCTTTTAGCTGCAAACTTCTAATGTTTTTGAAATTTACCCATGTCTATGATTTCATTATCTCAATAATTCTAAAGGTTTTCTTCTTACCAGAAAATCCATGTTTTTTTTCTTTTCCAACTTGCCTTTATGTGATAGGCCTCTGCAGGAAAATTATAAGACCTAAAAGCAGGAGAAAATGTCCAGATGGTAGAAAAACATCCAAGGCCAAGGTCTGCAACATGGTCTGCACACTCTAAGCTAGGGAGCTATACTTTTCTAAAAATTTAACTACAGACGTGTTAGAGTTTAAATGCTATGTCACCACCGTTAGCAAAAGTTTATTTGGTGTTATATTATTATATAGAAATTATACCAGTGAACAGAAATTAACATGTCTGAGTAGTACTGAGTCAAGTTGATAACAGTAACCTTTTCTGGTTGCTTTGATGGGATGGCCAAAAGTTGAAATATCTCATGGCTTGGACTGCTTGTAAAGTTACATCATCCTAGTCCTCTGATTGATTAGCATTGTGTTTCTTTATGTCTTCTCAGAGAAGAATCAAGGTTTCCTTTCCTAGGAAGATACTCTGTCTTGTTCTAGGTACCTCTCCTCCACCACTCTCAGACCATGTGTAATCAGATCATAGGTTCCTTTAGATAAACAACTATTAGAGTTCACGCTTAGGAATATCCATTTTGTTTTGAGGTGACACCTTAATGATCTTGTTCAAAGTTCTGCATCAGAAACTGGAGATGAAATCGGGCTTCACTCACACTTCTCAGTAGTGAACTGGCAAGTAAACTATGTGCATTGAACCCAGTAGATGTGTCACACAAGCAGTAGTAATCCCTCACTTCCCTTCTCCAAAATCCTAGCTCTTTTATAGACTCTTCTGGGAAGGAGACAATGTTCTATAGGTTTCTCAATGATTAGAATTAGATAAAATTTGAAATTTTGTGTTAAAAATATGGATTGTAACTTCTCCCATCCCCATATGAACATGAAGCAGTTAAGTTCATCATAAAAGGTTCAATACGAAAAGCATGTAAGTGCTCTAAGGGTTCACTGTCAAGAGCAGTTACACCACTTAGTTCTTTTGGTTATTTCTTTAGTTTAAGACTCTTTAGACATCTGATGAAGAGGTAACACACACAAAAAAATAGGCAGAAGTAGCTCTACGTATAAACAGGTTTTGGGGTGGGCGTTGTGTAGGTAAGGGAGAACTGTTCCACTTTCCAATAGAGCTGTTAATTTCTAGGTGAGTTATTAAAGGAAGCACTGTGGGTTCCATGGCTGGAACATGGAACTGATCCTTTATTTTATCTGCAGTATCAGGTGCTGGCTCGTCATTGTGCTGATAAAGATTACTTCTCTCCCTCTGGCAAAATGAGACATCTCTCACCCAGTTGCGTACAATTCTGCAACTTGGTGTACTGCAGCACCCTCTGAACAGCTCCCACTGTTGCAGTTATTTTCTGTTTTTGCTCCAGGAAGTAGTGAGAAGGTGCCCCATCTGAGAGCATGACTTTCTCTAATCCCAACCCACACATTGATGTCAAAGTATTTTTGTTCTTTTTCCAGAGCATTGTGTTCTTCCACCAGTAGTCACTAAGCCAGGAAAACATGAGATGTTTTGTAATAGCATTTGGAATATACATTTTCATTTTTTAGTTGGGATTTCTAGCATTTATATTTTTGAAGGTCAGTTGTGATGTCACATTCTTAGTCATTAGATGTCTACGTACTGCTAAATGTGTAACTCTCTCAAACCAGTCCCTGCAGTGCTTTTAAAATCAGCACGAAGATGATAAGTTACTAGGTCTTTTATGCATAAAAATGTTCGTATGTGCCAGATGGTGAAAAACTGCATCAGAGCAAGCACAGACGCTACCTGAAAATATGCCACTTTTCATTGTTCCAGCCAGAGATCATGCAAGGAACTTTGGTAATAATGAACAAAAATCGTAAATAGAATTTTTCAGTGAATGTGAGTGATTTGTAAGCATTCTCTTCCCCAGAGTTTACCTGTCTCTTTTGCTTCCCCCACCCCCTGCTTCCCCTCTCCCTTCCCCCCTTCCTCTCTTTCCTGTTCTTACTATTCTTTCTCCCTCACCCACCCCACCCCTTTTTCCTATCTTCTCATTTTAAGATCTTCATAACTCAAAAGACTGTTGGGAAATGAAAGTAGAGGATTATCGATCACAGGATTTCTGATGCTGTTTTTACTCACAGTTAAATACAAGTATAAGAGCTTCATTCTTTCAATGACCATTTATTTCTATAGAGAGTACTATTATGGACTAGAGGTTGATATTTTTAAAAGAGTGGATACAAAACAATTATTCTTTTGGCAAACAAGTTGCTGTCTTTGTGCCAAGCAATTATCACTGTATTTCATCTTTGTAACAAGTGTATTAAGGACTCATTTAGAGATTAGAAAACCAAGGTACAAAGAGGTAAAGTGACACAGCTAGTAAGTGGCCAAACCAAGAAATAAAACCATGTAGCCTGTCTCTAGACCCTGTGCTGTGCTGCCTGGGACGATAGCCCAGTAGAGAGAGAGTATATTCAGATAGGATAATACAGAGCATTGTATGACAATGATATGAGGAAAGTGAAGAGACACATGGAGGAGGGAGAGTGGCATCAGTACTAGCCTTGAGGGCTGAGGTAGATTTTGAGGGTAGAGATCAAGAGTGAGAGTTAGAGGAAATGGTATGAGTAGAAGATGCTGGGTCTGGAAAATAGTTCTGGAAAATAAGTAGTCCAGTTTAGTTGAAGAAAGGGATCTGGACAGGAATATAGGATAAGGTAGGCTGCAGCCAAATTTTGCAGGCCCCATCTCATAGGAAGTTGGGATAAGGGGGATGAAGGTTTTTGAGCACCTAGGTGGCAAGAGCAATCGATGCTCTAGAGAGCTCAACTTGGTGAGGTAGTACTTTAAAGAAGGAATGCTAGAAACGGAAAACATAATTAGGAGACTATATTTTTTATTGCAGCATAACAGTATTATCACACATTATTATATCACAATTTCTGTGGGTCAGGAGACCGGGCATAGCTTAACTAAGTCCTCAGCTTAGAGTCTCACAAGGCTACAATCAAAGTATTGACTGGGGCTACAATTTCACCTGCGGCTCATGTAGGGAAGGATCAGCTTTTGTTAGCGGAATTCAGTAACCTTTGTACCAAAGACTTCAGTTCTTGCTGTCTTTCCATCAAAAGCTAGCCTCACATCCTAAAGACCTCTCTCAGTATCTTCCACAAGCATCCCAACCCTGGGATCCCACAACCTGGCAGCTTGCTTTTTCAAAGCTGGCAAGGAAATGAGAGATTTCATCTAAATAGCACTGTAATCTTAACACATTTCATCATATATGTCCTGTCATTTTTGCCACATTCTTTTGGTTAGAAGCAAGTCACAGGTCACTCCCACACTCAGAGGAGAGGACTGCACAAGACCATGACCATAAGGAAACACAGATCAGAGAGACAGATGTAACTGATGACATAAACACTCAAGAGTCTGAATTAGGCTAGTATTAATGCAAATAGGATGACATAAACACTCAAGAGTCTGAATTAGACTAGTATTAATGCAAATAGGAAAAATAAGACTCAAGAAATTAAGTCTAGGAAATATGATTTCTTGCCCATACTATGTGAAGTTCTTTGCATATATTCTCTCATGTAAGCCTCAAAATATCTGAGGTAGGTGCAGAGAAAATCCTTATTTCACAGATGAAGACACAGGCTTTGAAGAGTTAAGTGCCTAGATCACATACATCCTAGCTTCATATCTGGGTGTCCCAACCTAGTTTCAAATGTAAGATGTAAGTCCCAGAGCTCACAGTCTTAGCCACTCGTGTTTACTTGGACTCAAAAGTATAGGGTATTTAAAGACAGATGGATAAGAAAATACTGGAAAAAACTCCAAGATTTTAATCCATTTCAACTTAAGGAATGATGGTGTTAACTAAAACAGAAATGTCCTAGTGGCACTATTAAAGTAATACTGTGCATACACTACATTCCAAGCAGTGTACAAAGCACTCAGCATGCATGATCACATTTAATGTTCCCAGTCCTTTCCCCTATTTTACAGATCAGAAAACAGAACCGCAACTGTGCCCACTAACTCTAGTTTCCACAAGTGCAAAGAGTAGTTACTTTTTACAGCTATTTTTCTGATGCATAAAATAAATTTTTTGACTGAACGACCATAGCCAATAAATGATAAGAGTCATAATTTGAAACTAGAACAGCCATACTCTATCTACTGGAGAATACAACAGATTCCATTGTAGCCCTGATATGTCTGACACCATAGCAGGATATCTAGATATAGATATTCAGCAGATACCTAAATTCCATAATGGAGCTTGAGAAAAAGGTCAAGGTTAGAATAACCTATCAGGGAGCATCCATGTGGAAATTAAAAAGCCCTGAAATGGCATGAGATGATTGAGAGAGAAGGTATAAGCCCCAAAACAGAACCTTAGAGAACACCTATATTTAAAGGTTGAGGGGAGGAAGAGGTTTTTTAAAAAAGCAATGAAGACATATATGTCAAAGAGATAAGATTGAGATATAGATATAAAAGCAAAGGGGAAAGAGAAGAGTTGTTAGTAATTTCATCCACCACAGAATAACTCAGAATTAAGGCATAATAAATTAATCTGTAGGTCATCGATGACTTTTGGATGAGCAGATACAGGAAAACAGCCTGAGTCAGCTGGCATCTGGGTGGTGGTGGGGGCAGAGGGGAGCTGGGCTGTGAAGTAAAGGGTGGGTAGTAAAAATGTAGAGTTCACTAGTGCAAACTTCTCTGTGATTTTGGATGAGCTAGCAATAGTAATATGAGAGAGCTGACTATTTGAACAGGAGCCATTGTGTGTGTGGTTGTAATCAGAAAGAAAGGCTCAAGTGGGAAGAAACTAAAGATGGCAAAAAGAAAAGACTACTGTTTGCAATATGACCCCAGAGGAGACAAAAGGAGACCAAGATGAAGGACCACTAATAGGAAGGGCAGTACTTAGAAAGGGCAAGAGACATGTTACCTTTGGAGGTAGGAGGTTCTGAGAACCTGAAAGAAAATACAGAAAGGTAAAGGTTCAGTAAAAAAAAATTAGGGCATTCACATGGAAAGTTCTCAATTTTCTTAAAGATGGAAGCAAGTTCTTAGTACCTAAAAAGCAGAGGCAAAGATTTCAGGACTAGAGGATAGTAAAAAATATTTTAATTAATTGAGGCAACAGTTGACCAAATTAAATGCCTACTCTGAAGTAATAGAAAATTCAGTAGAAAAGACAATAAAGTATAAAAATAAAACAGCAACCAAAGGACTATAGACTAGTGGTTACTAGAGGGATGGGAGGAGGGGAAAGGGAGACGAGATAAAGGAGGTCAAATATAGGGTTTAGGGGGAGGGTGAAGCGGGTAAAGGGGACCAGATACATGATAGCTGAAGGAAACTGGACTTTAGGCGGTAAACACACAATAGAATATAAAGATGTCAAATGATAACTTAATTAAAAATTAAAAAATAAAAATAAGCATAACCAGGGACCCAACTGAGAAGAGCATGAACATTTAACAGAACCCAGCAACATGGTTTCGTAATTCTGCCCAACTTTTGAGAAGTGGTTATTGAAGGAAGTTGCTGATGCTGCACAGGGTTGGGAACTGAAATGGCGAGAATGGCAGACAAGCATGCAGGAAAGAAAGTTGGATTCTAGAGGCCAGAAAAGACAATATTGGCATGGTCTAAGCTGAGCGATGACATGAATGAACACTGAGTCAGAATCTAAAGATTGTGATTTGGGTGTGAAGCAAGTTATCAGAACTGAAGAAATAAAGTGCTTGCAATCAGAAAAGGAATACTCTAAATTTAAAAACTTTAAGTAAAATAGTTCCAGATCAAGCAAATTATATCAAGTGCCCTCTCTGCCATTTCAGAGGTTAAATAAGGAACTATGAAGCCAAAGGATTAGATGAGCCAGATGTTAAATGAATGAGAGGGGATGGAAAAGATGACTGACCAGGCACCCAAATCTTCCCAGGACAAGTGGGCTGTTATGAAGGAAGTTGTACGGTAACAGGGATAGGGCTTGGATGTCAAGATTCAAAAATAGAGGTTGGCGGAGGCAGAATAGTCTAAAAATGACAATAGGGCCTAAAAATGTTTTCAAGGCCAATTGGGCCTTCAGATGCAATTCAGATTTCAATTAAGGTCAAGAGTTGAAGTTAAACTTAAGAATCAATCTAAGACCATAGAAAACTGCTTCATCATGGAGCTCTGAGGCAAAATCAGTAGGCAGTAACTGACAGAGAAGCAAGCAAGGATGCATAGCAGGAAGGGAAAGGCTCAATTGGAATCAGATATAAGAATTGTTCCCTCCCCTCATCTATCCTATCACCCCTTTATAGGTGACTCTTCCAATTCTTAAAATTATCTGTAAGGCATTATCCTCATTTTACAAAAACTAATCTGGTTCTGGAGCTTGAATCTTGTCCTGACTGCAAAATCTAAAGTCTACCATAACACAATGACTCTAAGTGGTCTCAAAGCGTTACTGTAGCTTTCAAGGACTAACTGGAAATCATGTCTGACTTATATGAAATGGGTAAGAGAGACAACGTATTTTTTTTTTTATTGAGTATAATTTACATATAATATTAGTTTCAGGTATACAATAGGATTTGGTATCTGTATATTGCAAAATGATCACCATATTAAGTCGTTAATATCTGTCACCATACTTACATTTTTTTTCTTGTGATGAGAACTTTCATGATCTATTTGCTTATTAGCAACTTTCAAAGATGCAGTATGGTATTTGTTAACAGTAGTCCCCATGTTGTACATTACATCTCCATGACATGTCTTCTATAAATGGAAATTTGTACCTTCTGACCCATTTACCCACCTATCATTCTTGGCAACTACCAATCTGTTCTCTATGAGCTCAGTTTTTTCATTGGCTGTTTTAAAATTGCACATATAATTAAGATTATAATAGTATTTGTCTTTTTCTGTGGACTTATTCCACTTAGCATAATGCCCTCAAGATCCATCCATGTTGTCATAAATGACAAGATTTCCTTTTTATTGCTGGATAATATTCATGTGTGTGTGTAAGAGAGAGTCACATTTTCTTCATCAGTAGACACTTAGGTTGCTTCCACATTTTGGCTATTTTTAATAGTGCTGCAGTGAACACGGGGGTGCAGATATCTTTTTGAGTTAGTGTTTTCTTTAGATAAATAGCTGGCAGTAGAATTGCAGGATCTTATGGTAATTATTTTCCATAGTGGCTGAACCAATTTACATTCTCATCAACAGTTCACAGGGGCTCCCTTTTCTCCACATCCTCACCAACACTTGATCTTTCTTATTGTTTCATGAATAGGCCCTGTATGCAAAGCAGGCCCCCTAAAGCCAAAGGAGCCTAGTGGCCAAAAAAAAAAGAATTCCAGCTTGTCGGTTTAGAGTTTTAATAGGGAATTTACTCTTGGAAGCAGTCTTAGGTGGCAGCAAGACAGAAAATGGATCCCCACACCATTCACCTCCCCGCTTCTCAAACCATTTGTTTTAAGTCCCTCTAAGAAATGGACCTGCGTATTCCAAAAGGAACACAGGAGGGAGGGAGGGGAATGAAGAGACAAGATACTAGGGTCTCTGGGGCCAGGGCAAGTTAAACTTTGAGGGTGCCTTGCCCCAGAGGAAGGGCTAAACAGTGGAAGAAGGATTAATGGTAGTTTGTGATTAACTCCTAATTCTTGTGCACATTCCAGTGTTGGGCGGGGGAGGGTCGGGTGCAGGCAGATTAGTTTTAAAATGGTTTTGGTTTGCATTTCTCTAATGATTAGTGATTTGATCTCCTTTCATGTACCTGTTGGCCATCCAGTATGTCTTTTGAAAAATGCCTATTCAGATCCTCTGCCCATTTTTTAATCAGATTGGTTTTTTTGCAATTGAATTGTATGCACAATGTATTTCTTTGTGTTGCTCATGAATTATATTCAGCTCCTAAAAGTTCTATATGAGTTTTATCTAATACTGTATATTAAAAGATTAATTTTTCAAGAAAAACATTTTTGGACCCTTTTAATGATGTTAAGAAATTTCCAAATATAGCCTAGATGATTACATTGAATTTCTGCAACTATATCCTAAAACACTAAGTTTATATTGCATTATTTTTCAGGTGTGAAAATGAAACCAAATTTAAAACAGAAGAAGTATTTTGGGCTTACAATTTCTGCCCTACGCCATACTCCTGGACTGCACTTCTGGGCCTTATTTTATATCTTGTTTTCTTCGCACCTGGTAAACAAGGCTTTGTTGTTATTGTTATGTTGTCTCTTTTTAGAAGAGACAAGCTGTTCTTTTTGAAGTTCCTTACATACTGCTTTGTCAAAATTTTTAATTTGTATTTCTCAGGAATGGGACCAATGCCTTGGACTGTGAATTCTGAAATATATCCCCTTTGGGCAAGAAGTACAGGAAATGCATGTTCGTCTGGAATAAACTGGATTTTCAATGTTCTGGTTTCACTGACATTTTTACACACAGCAGAGTATCTTACATACTACGGTAAGAAAATATTTTTTTTCCTACTCTGTTTTTAGATATGCTATCATTAGTGATAGAAAGCTAGGTCGTTGTATTTTTGCCGTTATATTTCTCTGTGTGGCTTCCTTGTCCTGAGTCCTTGGAGATGCAGCTGGGAAAAGGTAAGAGGAATTCTCCTTCCTAAGCAGCATTATTTTATGTCCCTCAGTGCTCTCACCCACCCACCCTCCCAACTCAACCATCTCCCCAGTTTGAAATCTTCACAGCATGGCTTTTAGCTTAATGAAGAAACATAACAGAGAATAGTAGAAAGATGTAGGCAGGGTAATGCATGAACATGTCCCATGACAGAGATGGAGTTATATCCAAAAGAGGAATCAGAGTAGGATTGAAAGTGGGTCTCCCAAATGTCATGCTGTGAGTTATACCTTCCACAGTTTCATCTATGCTGTTCAAGCCAAGGCATGTGCATTTCAGTGTCTGCTGAGACCAGCGCTTACCACTGCCAGAATTGTAAACATGACAGTAGTGTTCAAGTGAAAAATGTGTAGGAACCATACCTCAAAGAAAACAATACTGAGAAGTGGCTGAGTTAGGAGAAAGCTGGGAAGCAACTCCTAGTCCATTTTTACTGAAATGAGTTTGTCTTTTTAGAATGAGGATTTCTTCATTTTATGAGTTGTGATTGGATTCTACATGAAATACGAGGTTTTCATTCTAATTTCCTCATAAGCCTTTGTGGTTTATATGGAATATCTACTGCTTAGACTATTCTCTGATCCCCTCCTCCATCACTCACCTCACTTCATCCCATGCTCTGGCCACTTATACTTTCTTTTTGCAAGAGCAGGTTTATTTGTCAGCCCCCTCTCCCACTTCCACCCCTCTCTGCTGGACTATAAATCCCTTTGGCTCAGGTCAACACTAGGCCTTGTTTATAGTGCCTTCCAAGGCATCCTATTCACTTGATAAACATTCAAAAATGTTTGTCAAAGGAATAAATATACAGATGAATTTTGTAGATGATTACTATGAGGAAACATTATAAAAATTGATTCCTCCTCTCTTCTAAACATGCTGAACTGGTATTTACTTTTATTATCTTTATAAAACTCTTCTCCCATCCAATCACCATTTAGAACATTTAGAAATATTTATTTTCCTGGAAAGTAAATGCACTGGCACTTTAAACTGGATATATGTTTAGCTTTATCCCATTTGGCAATTAAAAATTTTTACCTAAGTAAAACTTATCTTCCCAATACCATAAATAAGAGTACAATAAATATTTACCCATATTTGCTGATTCCTGAGAACACTTAAATATTTGAAGACCTAAGTATAGAGTAACATCCTGAGAAAGCATTTTTTAAAGAACATCATAGACCAAATAATGAAAGTCTACATGGTAAGAATTTTGACAGCAAAGCTCCTCTTTCTTAAATTTATGCTTCCAGAAAAACATGAGGCAATAGATGTAAATTTTAAAAAGAGCATAGCCAGGCTTCTTTCAAAGATATCTGGTTAGGAGATTTGGCCTTGCATTAAGGCAAGCCTCGATCAGGTCAATGCACTGGTCCATGAGGTCTACTGCTGGCTAGTAGTGGGACAATATTTCAGTTTAGGTTAGTTTTTTCCATCTTTGATCTACATGTTACTGATTTATGTAAGATGTGTTTTTAGTCCTGATTTAATGAATATATACAAAAATGATGTATTTCTCTGGAAATATCCTTATCTATTTCCTCCTTGTTTCATAAAACCTCAATTTTGATTTTTTCCTAAACTATACTGCTTAAGATAGGTCTGCTTTGGACCCCATTCAGTAATGTTTGTTACTAAAAATTATCATTAAAATGTATACTATATTTTATGTATAGCATGTGTCTAAATAGGTCCCTTGGAGAGCATTATATCAAAGTTCCTGTGTTAAGGAATTGAAATTCAATCTAACACAGTCTTTGAATCCTCATTTTATATAATTCAATTAAATATTTGTTTCAATCCAAAATTTAATATAGTACTCCATATTTAGTCATTTAAACTGAAGCTGATGAATATCTATAGACTTGGTACATTTTTTTCATTTTCATTCTAAGAGGGAATAATAGTTACATAATTACTTGTCCATTACATGGAGCAGATCACAGCCTCTCCAGCTTGCCTACACCTTTGTTGGTTAACCACAGGTTTCACCAGTGAAGATCACATAGGTGGTTTTAGTATTTGCCTGTTTAGATTCTTCAGATTTTATTAAAGGATCCTGTATTTGAATAGAACTTCCTTGATAGTATTTGACTTTGGGAATCTGGGTCATAAGCAAGAAGCTATATGGCCTTTAAGAATCTTCCCAGTCCATCTAATTGTTTTTAACATTAGGCGTTTATACCGACAGTTTGGATTAGTTATTTCTAATCATGAGACTTCCTAAATTGCGAAAGATGAATGTTTCCTCAATATTTCATTTTATAAAGCCAAACTGTCTGATTTGTTGTAGATTTTAGAGTTTAGCAGCCTGGTTTAGTCTAAAATATTTTATCATATATACTTTTATATATTTTTATTATCATCCTTTATTTCTCCCACTGAATATTAACTCAATTTTGATCATATCCTTTCTTTTCCTCAGAATTTCCACATCTTCCCAGAGCTAGCTTGTCAGTATCACCCTTTTGATGAAAACATTCTCAATTTATTAGTATACTAATCTTGTTCTGTTCTGGTTGATGAGTTTTGTTAGAGGCTTATCAATTTTATCAAGGAACCAGCTCTTAGATTCATTAATCATTTCTATTGTTTTCCTATTTTGTTTATTTCGTTCAGATCTTTATTGTTTACTTCTTCAGGTTTTGTTTGTTCCTCTTTTTATAATTTAGCTGTAAATTTAGATTGTTTACTTGGTATTTTTCCTGGTTCTTGAGGTAGGTCTTTATAGCTGTTAATTTAACCTTAACTGCTTTTGCTGCATCCCACAAATTCTGTGTTTATTTTAATTTGTCAAGATAACTTTTGATTTCCTCTTTGATCCACTGACTGTTCAGATGCATTTTTTTTATTCTCCACATATTTTCCAGTTTTCTTATAATTGATTTCTAGTTTTGTGCCATTGTGGTTGAAAAATATGCTTGATATTTCAATTTTCTTGAGGCTTGTTTTGGGGCTTAACGCAAAGTCTGTCTTGTAAAATGTTCCTTGTACACTTGAGGAAAATGTGCAACCTGTAGTTCTTGGATGAAATTCTCTATAAACAGCTATCAAGTCAAACTAGTATAATGTGGCATTTAAGGCCATTATTTCCTTAATAATTTTCTGTCTTGATGACCTACTGAGCTGAGTATTAAAGTCTCCAACTATTATACTATTATTGTTAATTTCTGCCGTTATGTCCATTAATATTTGCTTTATATACTTGGGTGCTCCTTTGTTGGGTACATATTTATAATTGTTATATCCTCTTCTTGCATTATGTAATATCCTTGTCTCTTTTTACATTCTTTGTTTTGAAGTCTATTTTGTCTGATATGTATATTGCTACCCCAGCTTTCTATCTGCATGGAGTATCTTTTTCTATCCCTTCACTTTCAGTCCATGTGTCTTTCAATCTAAAGTCTCTTGTAACATATAGATGGGTCATGTTTGTTTTTTGGTTTTTTTAAATCCATTCTGCCACCCTGTCTTGATCAGAGCAATTTAGTCCACTAACATTTAGAGTTAATTATTGATAGGTATGTGCTTATTGCCATGTTCTCTGTTTTTGGTTTTTGTTCTTTGCTGTTCCTTCTCGATCTTTGATTTATTGGTCTTTAGAGTTCTGATTGGATTTCTTTATCATTTTTTTATGTATTTTTTGTATGTTTTGGTTTGTGGTCACCACGAGGTTCATGCTTATCCATCTATAACAGTATATTTTAAGCTGACTCGCACAGGGCTGGAAATGTTGCCCATTCTCACCCAGTCAGCTAAAAACCTTCATAATTTATAGGACATTCCACAGATTACTCAGAAAGATCATGCCTCAAAAATAGGGGGAAATTAACCCTAACTCAGTGGAAATATGGAAAAATATTCTTGAAAGGATAAAACTATCTCCAAGTAACATAAGTGCATGTCAGAACCAAGCTCAAGAATATTTTATGGATATAAAAAAATTCAACACTCCACCAAAAAAAAAAAGTTTAATCACATTCTAAAAGTACATTTTATTCCCCCTTTTTTTTTTTAACATCAGGTTTTATATGTTTTGTGTATACCCTGATTATTTCTTTGTTAGTTTTGCTACTGTTGTCTTTTAACTTTCATTTTAGCTTTTTAAGTGAAAGATTCACTGTAATTATAGTGTATTTGCCTTTAAAAGTGAGATTTTTTTCCCCCAAATTATTTCTAGTTATGGCCTTTAACATTTCTCGTAAGGCCAGTTTAGTGGTTGTGAACTCCTTTAGTTAGTTTTTACTTGTCTGGGACTCTACCTCTCCAATGCTAAATGATAACCTTGCTGGATGAAGTATTCTAGGTTGCAGATTCCTTTAATCCATTTTCTATTTAGAAAAAGAAAGTGCAGCTCACTGCCAGGGTTAATTTTACATAAACACGCTCTCTGAGGCTGAAGCAAATCTGACTGGTTTTCAATGTGAAAATAAATACAAAACTGTCCTTGGAGTTATTTCTAAACAAAACTTGTCTCTACTCCTAATGTAACAGAAATGTATGCATAAATTAGATTCAACAAATGAATCTTCAGCTAATAACTGTTGAATAACGATGTTAACATCACATGTAAGAATGCTGCATTTTCTAGGATCCGACACTTTGAGCAATCGAGAATTATTACATTTTGTAAATGGAAATACCACTACTAAAAACAGAATGCTATAAATAGAATGTCATTTGTTTCCAAAGACTATTGATATACTAGAACGATGCCAACATAATAATAAAAGCGAGATATTTTGTGGCAAACTTTGGGGGTAAGCTTAGGACTGTAATTTGCAAGTTATCTCAGGGTAAATACTGCAGCCCCAAAGCACTGCCAGCGGCAACTATTCTGGGGGCAAACAGGAAATGGGTTAAATCTCTCCTACCACTCCCTTCTGGCCTATAAAGTTGCTTCTAAGAAATCAGATGATAACCTAATGCAGTTTCCTCATGTGTGAATTGTTTTATAACTCTTGATGCCTTTAAGATGGTCTCTTTAACCTTAACTTTTGCCATCTTAATTACAGTATGCCTTTGTGCAGATCTCTTAGGGTTCATCTTGTTTGGAACTTTCTGTGCTTCCTGGAGCTGGAAGGTTTTCAGAGATAATTTCTTCAGATATGCACTCTGCCCCTTTCCACTTCTCCTTCTGAAATTACTGTAATGTCAATCTTAGGGCACTTGATGTTATCCCAGAGATGTCTTATACTATCATTTTTTAAATTGTTTTTTTCATTTAGCTGTTATGATGGGGTGATTTCCACTATTCTTTCTTCCAGGTTGCTAATCTGTTCTGTATTAACTAATCTGTAGTTGGTTCCTTCCAATGTAGTCTTCATTTCGGCTATTATATTCTCTAATCTGTTGAGCATCCTTATGACTATTTCTTTGAATTTTTTATCAGGCAAATTATCTCCATTTCATTAGAGTTTGTCTCAGGACTTTTTTCTTGTTTCTTCATTTGGGACACATTCCTTTGCCTCCCTGTTTGTTCCTAGCAGTTGGATAGAACAGTTCTCTCTCCTAGTCTTGAAAGATGTCTGAGTAGACTGCTGAATAGTTTTAGCACGTTGACTATAGTTGAGGCAGGTGTATACGGTGTGGGTTCCACCTGATGTAGACAGGGCTGCTCGGTATCCTCTTGCTTTAAGTGTCCTTGGATCAGAGGGAGGGTCAGAGTAAGTCTGGTTTAGATGTGTGTGTCTCACTTGCTCCGGCCCTTCTCTGCCTGGGACAGGCCTGCATGCACAGCTGTATTTTACTAGTTCTGCTTCCTCTCCAAGCAGTGCACCTCCTTGTACACTCAGCCACACCCCTCACTCTACCTGGGCAGCCCTGCCTTTGTGCCCTGTTGCTTCAGTTGCCTACAGGCAGAGTGGCCCAGACCCTCCTCTATCTCCACACTCTCTCCATGAGGGGAAGTCCCACATGCGCACACAGTAGCAGCACCACACTTTCTGTGGTCAAGGTAGCCCTGCAGGCAGGTACTACGGTATTTTGCTAGCTTCGTACTCTCTCCAGGCAGGGGAATCCTGTTTGTGTGCAGCCCAGTGGTTGTGCAAACCAGCACCCCGTTGGACTGATCTCTGGGTGGAAGGGCCCCTTGTATGCACCCTCTGGCACCCTCCTGTTTCTGCTGGGTCCCTAGGAGAGATGGATGGAAATGCGCTAAAAGCACCCGGCAGGGTCAGCCAGACAACCTAGATGGAACTCCCACCCACTATATTCAGGGAAATAGATACTCACCAGTTCCTCCTGTCTGAGTTGTTCCCTTAGCTCCAGGAGAGCTCTCAGTTCTCCAACCTTCTCTGTGCAGCTCCTCTCTCCTGTGCAGCAGCTGTTTAATGGGCTTACAGTTGTTTCTCAGGGGGATTTACTCTAATTATAGATATACATTCAATGTATTCTTGTGAGCAAATAAGCTCAGAGTCTACCTATGCTGCCATCTTGGACCTACCTCATTATTTCTGTTCTTTGCAGTTTGGCGAGGCAGGAATTATTTTTCCTATTAGATTAAGAAACTGAAGTCAAGAGAATTTAAGAAACTGCCCACAAATTTAGCCTGGGTTGCTTTGTGACTTTCAGACCCATACTCTCTGCAGGGCCATGGTGCCTTCCTCTCACTAATACTCAGTCATGCGTTCCAGATGACCTAGTATTATTTTCTAGTTATTTACCAAGTATCAGACATAAAAATATATAAGCTTGTAGTATTTAATGTGAACCAAACTAAAACTTTAAAAAAGGAGCCCTATATTTGTAAATATAGATGTAATTTTTATTAAACAAAGAGAATTTGACGTATACAAGTCCAGCCACTTAAGAGTTATAGGGCATCTGATAACTGACTCTAACTTAGTCACAGTCCTTTCAGATTTTTTCTATTAAATAATTTATCTGTTTTCCTTCTATGATCTCAGAGCACCTTAATCCACAGAGCAGATTCTTTTGGATGGCCAATCCAGCAGCATTTTTTCTCTATAGTCTTCCTTGAGCCTTCCCAAGAAATGTGTCATATATTCCTGAAATGGTTACGTATAGGCATGCCTTTAATAATGTCTTTCCCATTCTGTAATAATTCAATAAAACTGAGAAATGTTATTCATTGTTTTAACTGCTGTGCTATTCAGCTTAAAGTTTGACTTTCAAATATGCCTTTAGGTTATCTAGTATAGCCCTTTATTTCAGATCTGCTACTGATGTATTCTATTACTAAACAAGAGACCATTCATTCTATAGACCCTCTAATGTGTTAAGCACTGTATTCCAGGGAACCCAAAGACAAACAAGCCATAGACTCTACCCTTGAAGAAATCATTTGCTACTGCAACAGATATCGGGTCTCCCTCTCAAGCATCTCATAATCATCTCCCCAAATCTCCTCCTGATTTGGGCTGTAAAATTTATAGAATTATAAACCTAAATCATAAACCTACATTGGATCTGAGAAACCATTTCATTTTACTTAAATGATTACCCAGAAATCACATAGCAACACTTAAACCCAAAACCTCCAACTTCCAATCTAATATTGTTTCTCCAGCCACTTATCCCATTAGTTTGTCACTGTCATCTTCCTTCCCCCATGTCATATACAGGATGGTCTAAAGGTCCAAAAATGGGTCAAGGACTCCATTATAATTGTTCACCATCAAAAGTGAAAGCATAGGTTATTATTTTTAAATTGGGAATTAGATTATAAAGGAAAGGTGATCTCATAACTATGTAGAGAATAAACAAGTTACATAACTCATATCTCATCCATCTAGGCTCGCTGTATTGACACTTAAAAAACACAACTAGGGAGTATTTTTTGTCTTCGTGGTTTTCCTGCACTGACATGCATAGTCTTACAGTAAAACCAAATTGTCTAACCTCATAGACTTTACATTCTATTACAGGGAAATAAGCTTTATATTGGACTTCTGGTCAAGGCTGCGGAGTATATAAACGCTATACTCACATTTTTCCATGACCACATCAAAACTGAATTACAGAAAAACCATCATGGAGAACCACCTGAAGACTAGCTGCACAGAAGTCCTATAACTAAGGATATAAAGAAAAGCCACGCCATAACTAGTAGGAGGGGTAGAAAAGCGAAATGGCAGGTCTCACACCCACTGTGTGGTGATTCAGAATCAGGAGGAATATCTCAGCTGCAGAGGACACCCCCTGGCTCCCCAGCCCCATGCTCCAGTGTGAAGAGGAGGAGTTGCCATAACATCTGGCTTGATAACCAGTGGGGGCTGTGTCTGAGACGGAAAGCTGCGGTAGATCTAGGCATTCCTCTTTAGAGGCCTGTACAAAGACTCACTCCGGGCAGACGCAGAAGCTCGATAAGCTCCAGGGACACAGAGTGAAGAATTAAATTTACGAGCTTTAGGGCAGGGGTCATGACAGCTCTCTCCAGAGAAACGTGACACTATTCCTTTGCTGCGCCCTCCCTCTACTCAGCCAAGAGATGCATGTGATCCCCAAATCTTAGCTCTCCATTAACCTGGCTAACACTTTCCTCCCCACACTGGTAACTCCAAGACACCACCCAGTGCCTGCACCTCTTCTATGGATTTTCCACAAAAGCAACCTGCCTCAGCTCATGCTGCAGACTTTCCTAAAATGTCTTAAAGATCCACAAACCCAAAGCAAGTAGCAGCATTCTCAGCTTGCACCATAACTCCAATCAGGTGACCCCAAGGCTGATGTAGTGGTGGCCAGTCTTAGCTTGAAATATAGCTTTAACTAAGCAGCCAAAATTCCATTACAAGGGCTAGCTGGCTTCAGCTCACATTGTGGTGTGCCCATCAGAGTGCTCCAAACCTAGAACTAGTGGCAGCCAGCCTCAGTGCTCAGCATAGCCTCTTCCAAACTCCTTCAAGCTCTGCACAAGAAACAACAAATGGCAAATCACTTTGTAGCTCCTACCAAGTGGCCTAAGACAGGCACAATCAGATACAGTCCAAAAACTGCTAGGAACCATTTGGACATGTAGAATACAATTTTCTACTTTGGCTAGAGTTAAGTCTCATCTTTTTTAATCTTCAAATGAGTTGGAATGATACTTGAATATTATTAAAGTTTGCTAACATTTTAAAACTTTACAAAATAATGGTTTTTACCTTTAAGGACTTATAAGCTGCATTTCTTTTCTCATTTATATTGCTAGGGACAAAATCAGACACATTAATTTAACTCCCTAAAATAAAAATCTGAATATTACTACTATTTGAAGTAGATATTTAACATTCTATAGACCAAATCACTCAAGTACAACAGACTGTTTGAGACAGCTGACCTTGACCTGCACCTGAGCTCCTCCCAAGAGGCTGCAGCAATAACACCTGGTGGATAGCTTCAGAGCACCACCCAACCAGCTCCACAAATGACACACCTAAGGAGCAAACTCAACTGGAACTAGAGCCCCACAAAAGCAACTTCTGCTCTGTGGGGTCACAACCTGCACCATAGTTCATCCGTTATAGTCGTGGCCAGGAGTCAGCCTGAGAGTCTCTCTTACCCACTGACATGCCAACAGCAGTCAGGGCTTAACTACAGCAGGAGGGGACACCCCTGGATGACCCAGCTCTGGTTACCAGGGAGACTGCACCACTGGGTCCCACAGGACACCCACTACATACGGCCAAGATTGGGAGATGTAGTTGATCTACCTAATACATAAACAAACGAGAGTTGACCAAATGAGGAAGAGGAAAAAACATGACCCAAATGAAAGAATAGGACAAAACTCCAGAAAAAGAACTAAATGAAATGGAGATAGCAACCTACCAGAGTCAAAAGACTGGTTATGAGGATGTCCAATGACCACTGAGGAAGAATAGGTGAACTCAGAACTTCAAAAGATAGTAAACATAAAAACCAATCAGAAAAGTGTACAGTAATTGAAACAAAGACACATCAGAGGGAATCAACATCACATTAGATGAAGCTGAGGATCAAATCAGAGATCTGGAAGACAAGCAGAAAACAATTCGTCAGTACAGCAAAAATTTTAAAAATGAGGTTAATTTAAGGGACCTCTGGAAGAACATCAAGTATACCAACATTTGCATCAGAGGGTACCAGAAGGAAAACAGAGCAAGGGATTCAAAACGTATTTGAAGAAATAGTGACTGAAAATTTCTCTAACCTGGAGAAGGAAATAGATATACATATCCAGGAAGTGCAGAGGGTCCCACACAAATAAATTCAACCTGTACTCAGAAAAATATAAGACAATGAAGAAATTGAAGATACAAATAAATGGAAGACTATATCATCCTCATGGATAGGAAGAGTTAACATTAATAAAATGTCCATACCACCCAAAGCAATATACAAATTTAATGAAGTCCCTATCAAAATACCAATGGCAGTTTTTACAGAACTAGAAGAAATCCTAAAATATATACATAACCCACAGAGGACTAGCCAGAGCAATCTTGAGAAGTTGAAGGCATCTCACTACCTGATATCAAACTATTCTACAAGACTGTAGTAATCAAAACAGCATACTGGCTGGCATAAAAATAAACACATAGATCCAGAGAACATAACAGATAACCCAGAAATAAATCCATACCTTTATGGTCAATTAATCTATGACGAAGGAAGCAAAAATATGCAGTAGGGTAAAGACAGTCTCTTCAATAAATAGTATTGGGAAAACTAGACAGATACGTGCAAAAACAATGAAATTGGATCACTTTCTTATACTATATATACAAGAATAAACTAAAAATGGATTAAAGTCTTAAATGTAAGACCCAAAACCATAAAACTGGAAGAAAACATTGGCAGTAACTCTGTTATCAATCGCTCTTAATAATATTTTCTTGGATATGTTTCCTCAGGCAAGGGAAAGAAAAGAAAAAATAAACAAATGGAATGACATTGAAACAGAGTTTCAGCACAACAAAGGAAACCATAGACAGAACAAAAATACAACCTACCAAATGGGAGAAGATACATCCAATAAGGGATTAACATCCAAAATATATAAGGAATTCATACACTTTAACACCAAAAAAGCAAACGATCCCATTAAAAAATGGCCATCGGACCTGAACAGACATTTCTCCAAAGAGGATATACAGATGGCCAACAGACATAAGATGCTCAACATCATTACTTATCAGGAAAATGCAAATTAAAGCCACAAAGAAATATCACCTCACACCTGTCAGAATGGCTGTCATCAATCTACACACACAAAAAAGGGAACCCTGTGCACTGTTAATGGGAATGTAAACTGATACAGCCACTGTGGAAAACAGTAAGGAAGTTCCACATAAAATTAAAAATAGAACTACTGTATGACCCAGCAATTCCACTTCTATTTATCCAAAGAAATCCAAAACATTTAATTCAAATATATACACCCCTATGTTCACTGCAGCATTATTTACAACAGTCAAGATATGGAGGTAACCTAAATGTACATTGACAAATGAATGGATAAAAAAGATTATACATATATACAATGTATATATATTACTTGGCCATGAATAAGAATGTAATCTTACCACTTGTGATAACTTGGATATCAGAGAAAGACAACACACTTATATGTGCAATCTAAAAGATGAACAAAACAAACTCACAGATACAAAGAACAAATTGATGGTTGCCAGATGGGAAGGGGTTTGCAAGGATAGGTGAACAAGATGAAAGGTATTAAGAAGTATAAATTGCCAGTTATAAAAATAGTAACAGAGATGTAAAGTGCAGCATAGGGAAGATGGTCAATAATACTGTAATAACAATGTACTATGCCAGGTGGATACCGGTTTATCAAAGAGATCACTTTGTAAGTTATATAAATTTCTAACCATCATGCTGTACACCTGAAACTAACATAAAATACTATCAACTGTAATTGAAAAATAAAATTTTCTTTAGAAAGTATAGATTTCCAATTATAAAAAGTCATGGTGATGTAAAGTACAGCATAGGGAATATAGTCAATAATGTTGTGATAACTGTACGATATCAGATGCCACTAGACTTATCAGGGTAATCACTTTGTAAGTTATATAATGTCTAATCACTGCACTGTACACCTGAAATGAATATAATTGGTTTTTTTATTATTGTATATATTTGTATATAGTATTATATGTCAACTGCAAGTGAAATATTTTTAAAAGTTTCAATTACACTAGAAACAAAAATTTTTAATAAAAATAAGCTTTATAGTATGTCAGATGGTGATAAGTACTATGGACCCACAAAATGGACTAACTGCAGGGGTCTAAGAGAAGGATAAAGGAGACTAGTTAGGAGACTCTTGCAATAGTGCAGATGAGGCAGGATGGCTCTTAAACCAGTGGAATGATAAGAAGTGTCATCTTTGGATTATGTTTGAAAGTAGATTGAACAGGATTTCCCACCAGCTTGGATATTGGATAGGAGTATAAGAGAAAAGTAACAGCCAACTCCCAGACTTTGGGCATGAGAGACTGGAAGGACAGAGTTGCCATGTGCTTCAATAAGTCATGGAATCAACAATGTCATCATTTTATGTGGTTGGGGAAATACAAGATAAATGAGAAAAAATATCTCCCTCAAAGTACCACTGGTCTAACAGACAAGAAAGACAAATACATACACATAATTGTAATACTTATTGGTTATCATTATAGGAGGTCTCAACAAAGTGCTGTGAAAGCACATAGGAGATAACAATTATTTCTAGCCAGGGAAGTGAGGGAAGACTTAAAAGCAGAAGTTATATATGAGCCTGATCTGTCATTCTTGAGTTTGGCAGCATATGATTTGGGTTTAGAAAGATATATATTCACAGGGTTAGAACAATCAAAGTAAACCAGACTGGTAGTAATTTTTGTTTCCATTTCAGATCATAGTTATGCATGACTGACCAGAAAGAATAGTCAAAATCAAGTATTCTTTCCAACCTTATACATATATATGTATATATTTATACATATATAGCAGGTCCTCAAATAATATAGCTTCATTCAACATTGCTTTACTTTATAATATTGATGAGATGCCATGGTAACTTCACTCTTATTTATATCAATTAGCCTCTGGTAAAATTGGTTTTATTATACAGTTAACCCTCGAACACAATTTGGACTGTGTACTTCTGTTTATACGTGGATTTTTTTCAGTAAATATGTACAATACTGTAAATGTATTTTCTCTTATAAATTTCTTAGTTTTTTTCTCCTGCTTATTTTATTGTAATACTACAAAAGCAGTATATAATACAAATAATATACAAAATATATGTTAATCAAATGTATATGTGTAAACAGTAAAGCTTCCCATCAATACTAGGCCATTAGTAATTTTGGGAGGATCAAAGTTGTATGTGGATTTTCAACTGCACAGGAAGTCAGAGCCCTAACCTCCACATTGTTCAAGGGTCAACAGTAGGTCGTTTTGCCACAGTTCCAAGAACCTACTGATAACATTGTGAGGACTTACTATATATTATTTTCCATTGCAGGAGCTTTCTTCCTCTACGCTGGATTTGCTGCTGTGGGACTCCTTTTCGTCTATGGCTGCCTTCCTGAGACCAAAGGGAAAAAATTAGAAGAAATTGAATCACTCTTTGACAACAGGCTATGTACATGTGGGGCTTCAGATTCTGATGAAGGGAGATATATTGAATATATTCGGGTGAAGGGAAGTAACTATCATCTTTCTGACAACGATGCTTCTGATGTGGAATAATTTTCAACTGCTGATATATCTGGTTATTTAAACAAACTTGTGGGGAAAAAGCAGCAATTGGTGACCTCATTGCCCTGCTTCTAATCTGGTTCTTTCCACAGTCTAGTTTTGAATAGCTTCATATTCTAGAATATTTGATTAGGAGGAAGATACAACCAAGATGACTTGTTTTGTAAAAGCAGAAATGTACAAAAATATTTACAGAGATTTTAAACTAATAATTATTGAACAAATATGTGTAATTCCTTCCTGAAATAATCTAAAATGAATATTGTATCCAGTGACTTCAGTGCTATCCTTTCTTCTGAAAACCATATGTAATTATTAGTGGCAACTGAGTCAGTGCTAATCTAGCTGAATCATATATGTATGATATACTTATAATGCAGGATTCTAGAACATGTTCCAAAGGTGTTTTCTGTCAAAACATGGTCTTTTGGCACTAAATTTTTCTAAGGAGAAGCATCTTATCTGTAATCAGCTATTAGAAAGTAAATTCCATTAAGCTTTCACCAACAAATTCAAAAGTGCCTCCTACAAGGGCACAGCTGTCCTTATCTCCTTTGGATTCCACATTTTGGTTTCTCTCTCCAATTCAGATCTTGAGAGCTCTTCAGAAACTGACTGCACAGGATCTTTTGAATATTATGAAAAGCAGGTCTTTTAAGGTATATTTTCATACGTATTTTTTTGGATCAGTGATAAGTGTACATTTGCACAGATAAGCTAGCAAGTTTTGATAAGTATATTTTATTGCTAGAAAGTCAGAAAGAAAAGATTTTTATGGATCTCTAATTAAGTTACTTAGATATTCAACTATGAATACAAATAATACTAGATCTTCAACTGCATTTCAGGGTCAGTCTTTGTTCTTAAATCGCCTGATATTCACCATGCCTTTGCTCATCAACTCTGGAGTCCTACTATTTGTGCCTTCATTTGTGTTATATAAATAGCTGCTAGCAGACTATTTTCCCCTTCTTTTATTCAAATAATTTCTGAAACAAAGAAGAAAATCAGTGACAAATAATCCTATTATTGATGTTTGTTAAATAGTGGGACTTATTTTTAATTTATTTTAACTTTTTATTAACTCTTCCTATGGGAATTGATATTTTTTTTAACTTAATTGTACCTGTCCTTTTTTACTATAAGTGCATAAACTTTTCATTTTGTATACCTCTTCTCATTTTCCCTGATAATTTACCCTCCTCCATCCTAATCCCCCAGAAATACACAAAGTTGTCTATGGGTGGTTTTTTTTTTTCCTCTCATGCTTGGCTTGGATTTTCCCTCTTGTCTAAAAATTGGGATTTTCTATTGGAACAAATTAATGATTCTCATATAGCACATGTCTTTAAGAAATGTTGACTTACATTTCTACAATGTCTTTTCAAAGTGTTCATTGGTTTTTATGTTTACTCATCAATGAACTCTAATTTTTGCTCTTATATTAAGAACTATATAGTATGTACAAATTTACTTACAAAATTGCTTGCTAGTTCCAGTGAAAATATTAATGACTCTTCTGTGGCCAATTAGAAATGCATAAGTTTGATGCATTTTAACATGGCTCTAAACATCTAGTAAGGTACTCTTTTCAAGTGAAAAGGTGGCTATCTCTAAATTCTCTATGTTTCTGCCAGTCTCTAAGATGTTTTTTTTTTTCCCTCTAAGTCTAGCTTCTTCCTATCTAATGTCAAAGCAGAAAATGTAGCCAAGAGGTTCATTCTCTAAGCCACCAGGGATATAAGTGTTTCAACAGTCACTTTACTGGCCTAAAAAATTTTCTGCCTTTGATCATTGCATATAATAAAAAAAATTATTTTAGAGTTTTTTCCCTTGAATTAGGTGCTTTGGCAATTGATTTCTAAGGAGATATTAATATTAATTTGTCCTATAAAAGCAGACATAATTTCATAGAGAAAATCATTCTATTGCTATTTCTCATCCCATAAGAAATTTCTTATCTGTGTAGTATTTCACAAAGTGGAAAATCAGCTGTTGTGTATTAAAATAAGATTAAGATGGGGAGAAAAAGTATGTAGACCAATAAAGTACTATCTTTAAAAATATTTCTGATTTATCCAAATAATTGCCTCAACCCTGTCTTTATTATATACATAGCCTTAACTCAGCTAGGCTGAATGCACAGTAACTTTATTGAAGGAGCAACCTAACTTTGTAAGGCAGAACAAGGCCTCTTCTCCCTGACATAAGCAAAGAGTGTTTTAAACTTTATATCCATAAATGCACATAACAGGGAAAATTACCCACAGCTCACCTCCTCTATTCTCCATAACCCCTCTTTAAAGGACTATTTGTTATTTATATAGTGATACAGATAATATTGCATATATTTGAAGTACAGAACAGAGGCACAGTATAAGATTTATTTATAATTTTTAAAAAATAAGTACTTGAAAAGGAACCTTATACAGTTAAGAATATTATTTTTAGATTCGGTAAACATTTATAGTATATTAAAAATTTAATGTTTGAATTTTGCAGGTATTTTATATTATGCACCTTTTACGTTCTCAATGTCTTTGGCTACCACTATGAACTTGAAAACATTCCATTTGAAATATCATCAAATATACATATATGTGGTATGTTTTGACCTACCATGTTAAAATGCATTAAGCATCATGTTTTAAATTGACATTATAGGTTTGCTTCTAAACATGCTGTAAATCAATAGAAGTATACTGTGTTTTAGGAAAATATAGTGAAGAAAGTTGTAACCTCTATTGAGGCTTAGCTAGATGGCTGATGAGATCTGCACTGGACTTAGAATGTAACACTGCATCTGAACATTCAGTCTGAATGTGATGTCAGAAAAGTTTTAAAGATTTGATACTAATAGTTTTCTTCAACATAAACATTCTTAATAATTTTGATTGTCGCACCTTAGTCAATAATTACCTAAACACATGATTTTCAATGTAAATGTAAAAGATCCAAATTACAACTAGATTTAAAAGGTAATACTCCGATTGAAATTCTGTTCCAATCATATGCTATGTGCTTTTTCATTATTTTACCACTGAACCAGATTTTAGTATATTAATCTAAATATTATTTTTTAATTTATTCACTTTAAAATCAGAAATCCATTAAAGAATTTAGAAATTGTTTATTGTAATTTCAAAATCAGTTATCCAGAGAAAGAATGAACAGGAACTATGTAAGCTGACAACTTACCCTTTTTCTTTTTCATCAGGAAGTAAAAATGAAATACATTATATATAATCTATAGATCCTGAGAGAGGATATTCTAGAAAATACTATCCATATGTTACCTAAGAAAATCTCACAATGTAGACAATATATAGTTTATAAATACTGTGATACAGTGAGGAAACTTGGAGGATTGTTTTAATTTCACTGGCACACTAAGAACGATAAAATCTCAAATTATACTAAGCACCTAACAACTGACATTTACACAATTGTTTTGACGAGCTGTCAATTACCAAATTCAGACCTTTTCACTAACAACAAATAAAATAATGACTCACAAGGCCAGGAACAGATAATTTATAATATGTGCTTTATACCAAAATGTGTTAACTTGTGGATAAAATTTACAGCTCATGTGTAACTGCTGCCTATAAAAAGACTCAGAATTGTTCTCTGGATTAATTTTAATGTCCTGTTTTCTACCACTTTCTATCAATTTTCTTAGCTTCATGTATAGTAATGTTAAGCTCATTGATGAATTGATTCAGGTTGCAGCAGCATATCAACTGTCAGTATATTCAGTTCTGCGTGAGCAATATTGCTGCAATTTTCTAGAAACAGCAATCGTTTAAAAAATGCCAAACAAACAGCTAACTGCTACCAACTCTCTTGTATGTTGTCTCTTACAGAAGGAAATCTGTATGTTGATAGTCATCAGAGAGGTATATCGTAAGGGTGTTAATGATGCTCAGAAGTACATAAAAGTATTATATTCTCGTAATTTGCTTGTGAGTGTAAAACAATAATTCCTATAAATCTTTATATAAAATCTTTATATAAAACTTGAGTGATCTGGTCTATAAAATGTTAAATGCATACCTTCATTTAGTAATAATATTCAGATTTTTATTTTAGGCAGTTAAATTCATGGGTTTTTTTTATCATAGCAATATAAATGAGAAAAAGAAATGCTGATTATAAGTACTTAAAGGTAAAAAGAAATATTTTGTAAAGATTTAAAATTTAGCAAATTTTAATAATACTCAAATATCATTTCATCTCATGTGAAGGTTAAAAAAAGATGAGACTTAACTCCAGCCAAAGTAGAAAATAGATATTCTACATGTCCAAATGGTTCCTAGCAGCTTTTGGGCTATATCTCGCTTAATATTATAGTATCTTTTATTTATAATAAATGTTCAAATTTCTAATTAATTCTAATGTACACCTAGATTAAATCAAAAGTTTTATGCTTTTAAAATGTTTTTAAAATGTATATTTTAATTTCTGAGTGCATGGCATATAGTGTTTAATATTCATGTCTTAGCAAATCCAATATATTCCTACATGTGACATATAGAATCTCTCTTCAAAATTATGAATATGTATCATTTCCTTCAGTCATTCAAGCCTATAACTATATCGAAAGTATTGTATATTTTATGGAGATTTAGTGATGTATATGTAAATGTTTTTAAGTTATTTTATTGAAGTTCAACCTTTACATAAAATTAAAATCTTTTTTTTAAAAAAAGTGTCAGTGCCAGAACTGTAAATGAAAATAAATAAAAGTTAAGACAATTCATGACTCATTTATCTCCCCTGCACTTTTGTATTTTCTCTTCCACAGATTTTAGGCACTAGGCTACATAGTAAAATCATCTATATATTTATGCGGTCTTATTCATTTTAATGATATTTTACTTATTTTGATCATGGGTAAATTCAACTATCTTTTAAAAATATTTTATAATACCTAAAAGTTGTTGTAAGGAATTATTCTAATAAATATAAAACTGAAATGAAGTACTTATGAACCCTTGAGATATTATTTCTGGTTGTTGTTCAGAACCAGATTTTGAAATCAACCATTATGTCGGGCTGACAAAAATTATTTTTGATTGTTGCTTTATAAATGAGAATACTTGCTGTATGATTAGCTGAAAGTCCTTTTGGAACTCGGTTGCTCTCCACTGCCATTTGACCACAACTGTAGCTTTTTTATTAGTAAGCATCATATTATTGTTTGATCTGGGCAGCCACTAGACTTACCTCCACAGTGAGGGTATGCCATCCTGAGCCCAACTATAGAAATAGTCCAAGGAGATCCTCTGAAGACACTAGATCCACTGTCACTCAAAGGCTTACAGTGGAGTTGCATTTTAACCAAGGATTCTGATGTCAGCGGGTAAGGCAATAATCCTACATGAAAATGACCATAAATTATGCATAAAGTGTCTACTCACCTGGACAACTGAGCAGTGTAATACCAGTGGTCAGAAAAGTCCTCATTTAATTGTCCAGTCCTGTGGGGTAAAGGTCATCCTTTTATGAATATTAAAACAAGTTGAGAACATTTTGGCAACTTACCCAAGATCACACACTAGGAAGTGGTACAAAAAATCTCTCTACAGTGACTATGCCAACAGTCTTCCTCTTGGTGCTCATTTGGAATGTCTTCTTGCCAGACCCAGGCAGAGACTTAAAAACAGACATTATGGAATTCTCGAATTATAACTTAAAGAGTATGCAAAAAAAAAAAAAAAGAATCAGATACTTAAATTTTAACCCAGGCTTAAGACAAATCCTGAAAACCTTTGATTTGGGGTTTCTTTTCCACTTATGAAGCAGTATATACTGCACTGTTTAAGAGGTCAGAGTGAAGGCGTATTATCTAGGTCTGAATCCCGGCTTTTCCACTTGCTGCCTGGTAACCTAAATTACACTGAGTTAACTCTTTGCTTCACTTTGTCTATAAAATGAGATGTTGTTACTATCTACTTCACATATGTGTTGTGGGGATTAGGTTATATCAGTTAATGGTATAAAGCACATAGGGCAATGACACGAAGTGCTATATGACTCTGGCTGTTCTTAGTATCATCATCCACATGCTCCCCTAGATGCTGCTAAGGTCAAGATGTCCAAAGCACAAGCAATAAGCTTATAAATTCCATTCCTGGGAACAAGTACTAGGAGCAGGAAGGAGCACATGTGCTTCTTTGACATGTTATACAGGCTATGTGATTACAGCAGCCAGGCTCCCTGCTGACTATAATGGTTTGAACTGACCTGGCTGAGGTCCCTCTTCCTTTCTCCACCTCTTTTCTATGAACATTCTCCTGAAAAGCACAGTTGATGAGACAACCTTCTCATATTCTCCAGATTAACATCATTTACTATATGTCTATTTATGTGATCTCTTACTCAAGAAACAAAAATAATTTTAGAAAATCTCATTTAAATTCCATTCAGCATTTAAAAAATAATTTTTGAAGTCCTATCCAAATGAAAACTGACATTAACCCTTTACTAAATGGCTATACTGAAATTAAGCTAATACTACAGATGCTATGAATTCAATATGAAATATCAGTTACACTTACAAAAAGTAATTTCAGATGATCAACATGCAGAGTAAGTTAATTTTTTACATAAAAGAAAATATTGGCATGCTTTACTTTTAGCAAATGGATACTAAACTCACAAAACAGATTTGTTAGAACAGTGGTCCTCAAAGTGTGATGCTCTGACTAGTAGCACTGGCATCACCTGTTTTTTGCAAATGCAAATCTGTGGGCCTCACCTGACCAACTAAGAATCCCTGCAGATTTGGCCCAGAAAACTTTTTTTAAAATACGAGTGACATGTAACATGGTGTAAATTAAGGCACATAAGATGTTGACTTGATATTTATATACTGCAATATGATTACCACCATAGCATTAGGTAACACCTCTATCACATCACATAATTATCACTTTTTTGTGGTAAGAACAGTTAAGATCTAGTCCTTTGGCAACTTTGAAGTATATAATACAGTACAGTTACCAATAACCACTATGCTATGCATTAGCCCTCCAGTACTTATTTGTCTACTGGTTCCAATTTGGTAAACTTAAGCAACGTATCCACAATTCCCCTAACCCCAGCCTCTGGTGACTACCATTCCATTCTTCATTTTTCACCAGTTCAATTTTTTTTAGATCAGGAAACTATTATAATTAACTCTTCAGGTAATTCTTAAGAACATGATAGTGTGGGAACCACTGCATTAGAATTCTGAAAGCACTTAAAGGAAATCGGCATTATGTTTTTTTCAAAAGGTGAACTCATCTAGTGAATAATAAACTGAGTTGATTTATATGCAAGTTACTTAGAAATTTATAAAGCTAAGCCATTTCCACCTCAGAGACTTTGCACGTGGTAGTCCCTCTGCCTTGAAAGCTTGTGGCCTGTTCTTTCTGTGTCTAGTTCTCTCGTCATTCCAGTCTCAGCTCAAAAATCATCTCCTGCATTGACTACACAATGTAATTGCACCCTTCCTTCCCAAAACATTATCTTGTAAACTTTATTTTCTTCCTCATATTTATCACTACTTGAAAATTATTTTTCTTATTTCTTATGTTTCTACCATTAGAATATACACTGCATGACAGCAGGGAACTTGTGTTATTTGATACTGACTCTGGCACCTCATATGGTGCCTAGCATATAGTTTTCTCAAAAAAAAAAAAAAAAAAATGTTTTAGGAATGAATGGATGCTTGCATCACAGGTGCTCATGTGGTCCACAAAGAAGCAATGGAAAAAAATGGGCTGGAAAAAAATGGTTAAACTGACACCGTGGTACCAGGTCAATATTGACAAACATGCTCTGTAAAAAAAAAAAAAAAAAACTCTGTATAGCAAAGCTGTTTTAATTAAATAACAAATCCCCTACAGTATATGAATTCATGTGTAGTCACATAAACAAATTTAGATGACAATATTGGTTTGTTTCTTCTGAATCCTATTAAAAGAGGGAAAAATTTAGTAAGAAAAATCATTAGGATAGCAAGTAAAATTTACATATCTTATAATAAATTATTCTATTTCTACATCTTCATAGAATAACAACTCACACTTTTTATGCCAGGTACTTTATAAACTAAGTCCTCATTTAAGGTCAGTATAGGTCCTGTGACTTAAGCAAAATAGTATATTACAAAACCAATTTTACACAGGCTAACTGATATAACTAAGAGTTAAGTTCCTATTACATTTATCTCATCAACATTATAATGAAATGACATTAAATGATGTTATTCAAGAACCTGCTGTATTTATCATTTCATTCTATCCTCACAAAAACCCTGTATCAAAAGTACTATTATAACCTTTATGGATGAGGAAATATTTGAGTCACTAGTAACTGGTATTAAGTAGCATAGCTTGTAGAGTCTGAACTCAAACCCAAGTTAGTTTGTGCCAGTCATTTTTAACCACAACCCTTCCTTTATTCTTTTTTACAATGAGCTTTATTGTACAGTCTAAAAATGCTTGTACTATTTTCTTCCTGGGGCCACTGGTTATGGATTTAGGAACTAATATTACTGGATAAAAATGACAGTACAATTTAGAGCAAAAAAATGAAAGGATTGGGATTTAAAGTCTAAAATGATCAGTGATTTATAAAAATATACCCAAACTTATATTTATGAATTAACCCACAGAATCTTAATAAACTTCCTTACTCTGAAGTCTGCTCTGAGTGAAATTAATATAGCTATTCTTGCTTTCTTTTGATTAGTGTTAATAAACGTTTCTCCATCCCTTTACTTTCAACCCGTGTCCTTACATTTAAAGTGGGTTTCTTGAAGACAACAAATAGCTGAGTTGTGTTTTTTGGTCCACTGTGACAATCTGTATTTTAACTGCTGTATCTAAACAATTGACATTTAAAGTGATTATATCTATCATATTTGTTTCTGTTTTCTATTTGTTGCCTCTGTTCTTTGTTCCTATTTTTATTTTCCACTTTTTCTGCCTTTTCCATTCCTCTCTTAGCATATCAATTACACTTTTTACACTTTTCATGATTGCCCTCGAGTTCGCAAATTACATGTACAACTAATACAAGTCCAATTTCCAATATCACTATACCCTTTCATAGGTAGTGCAAGTACCTTAAAGAACAAAATATTCTGAATTCCTCCCTCCTGTCCCTGACATCACTGCTGCCACTCTTTTCGCTTGTATGTAAGCTAAACATTGAAAACATTAGTGTTATTATTAATTTGAATGCTGTTGTCTGTTCAATTCAGAAAATAAGTTTTTAATTTACCTTCACTAATTCCTTCTCTTATGCTTGTCCCTTTATGCAGATCCAAGTCTCTGACCTGTATTATTCTCTTTCTGAAGAACTTCGTTTAACATTTCTTGCAAGGCAGGTCTACTGGCAACAAATTCCCTTAATTTTCATTTGAGAGTCTTTATTTCTCCCTCACTTTTGAAGGATAATTTCACAGGATCCAGAATTCAAGGTTGGTGAGTTTTTTTCTCTCAACAATTTAAGTATTTCAATCAACTCTCTTCTAGCTTACCTTGTTTCTGACAAGTCAGATATAATACTTATCTTTGTTCCTCTATAGATAAAGGTGGTGCCCCTGGCTTCCTTCAAGATATTTTTCTTTGTATTTGATTTTCTGTAGTTTGAATATGACATGCCTAGGAGTAGTTTGAGGGCATTTACTGAGCTTTGGTTACTTGACATTAGTTTGAGGAAATTCTCAGTTATTACTACTTCAAATAATTCTGTTCCTTTCTCTTTCATCTCCTGGTATTCCAATTAGTGTATGTTATACATTTTATAAATGTCCCACAGTTGTTGGATATCCCATTCTGGTAGAGTACTGCAACCCACAATACATTTGGTTTCTGCTCATATCATTCTGTTCAAAAATGAAGCCTCTGAGTATTTCATATAGTGACTTGTAATATTTGGAAGTATAACTTCCAGAAAGCCTTACCTGAGCAACCCAGCCAAAATGATAGATTTTAACTCTATGTCTATGAATCATTCAATCATGATATTCTATATTTTCTTTATTTGGCAGCTCCTATTAGAGTTTTATGAGACAAGTGATCAATCCATCTTGCGTTCTTCTAGTATATGCTTTCACAGTGTCTGCACTCAGTAGGTATGAATGAATAAATGAATGAATACTCTATTAAATTAAAAACTCACTGAGAAGGGCTATCTCAACTGATTTGTATCTCCCATAGCCAATAAGTACTTGCACATAGTGAGTACTCTAAAAATAATTAAGTACATTTTTATAGAAAGAACAAAAGGAAAACTTATAAACTAAGTGTTCTAGAAAACATTTCTCACACTTTCTTCACCCTGCAGGATTTTTTAATGTGTGCAGGCCTCATGGTCAAAAATACATGTAGCCAAACCAGTGACATCTGAAACTTAACTGGCTGTTTGAAAGTGTATGGAGCCAGCTGTAAACACAGACCTCACCACATTGCAGAGAAAAAAAAGATAAATATGACATTATAGCTGTAAATATGTTATGGTGATGCTGCAATAGTACCCCTTCCTCATCCCCCCAGTTAGTTGTAAATAGCCCTGCAACTCTTGGTCTCAGTTCAATACCATGATTTCATCAGCCATTTTACCATGGAAAAGATTTATAATAAAATCATTTTTTTATTTCAAGTTGTAAAAGTGTCAAGGTCAATGCCCCAAAATAATGAAGGTTATGAAGGTTTATTTAACCTTATAAAAATTTAAAGATTAATCTATTTACTAATAGATCTATTAGAGCTTCAAAGAATCTCTTAGCTTTAAATTAAATAGTTTCTTTCTGCTACATTTGGGTTCTAGCACCTTAGAGTTTGGAGGAACTTGATACTCTCTCTCTTGGGCAATGCTCACCCCAAACAAATAACATTATGGACTGACTAACCAAAGATGACATATGCTGTATAGAGCAGATATTGGTTATTGGTGTTAATGATAATGGGTTGAGAAGGGAGTAGGCTAGGTGTAACAGCAAGGAACTGCTGGTTACATAAGGCTTTGAATGTTGAATGGATTGTGTAACTCTACAGTTCCTGTTATCAAACCAGACAAAATGGGAAAAACAAATCTAATCCATCTTAAAAACATCTCTATGTCATTCAAATAAATGCAGGTGACAAAATCTACACAAAAGGAGAGGCCTAATACTAAAAACTATTACCAATCTTTTTAGTTATTCAAGTTTGACCAGGAGAATTAGAGCTTAACAAGAAAAGCCCTGAGCTCTTCATTCATGGAAAAAAAGTGGTGGTCCCTACAGGCAGAAACTCACCTCGCCATTGCATTTTAAAATATTATTTTACCATTACTTAGGTCATTCCTTCAACAAAAATTTAATAAGATACACACTATTCTAGGCAATGTATACATGTCAAAAACTATTCAGTATACTATAGTGAAATGCAGTAAAGACTTCTAGATTTAGATATACACTGAAATATGTTGCCTTCATGAGTACTGAACAAAGAAATTACTCAGAGCCATTACCAAATAATTCAGGAAGTGCCACTGAGTAATATTTTTTGGGGGGAAAGTCATTTTCAGTAAAATCAGATGAAGTTATTCCCAACTAAAAGCAGCTCAAGGAAATAATGACCTATGGATCTGAGTTCATCTAATATGAACTCCCCCATTAACAATTATTAAGAACTAATATCAAATATAATATAAAGTTTCAGTATAATTAGGCTATGATAGGAAAAGGATATTTTTGCACCCACTATACTTTGATTTTCAAATGTTGCTAACTGCTCTTTTGGTCTATTTTATGAATTTCAGTTTTTATACATTCATCTTCTAACTCATAAATAACACATCAATAAAATCCTTAAAACACAAGTGAAAAATATTGTTCACATACAATATACATTAAAAGCATTAATGAGAACCAAATAATCTGGCTGAGAATCAAATGGCTGATAGCAGCCAACAGTTAACTGTAGTATGCAACATACAACAGAAAAATAGACTCTTAATGTGAGCAAATAATTTTACATTAACAGAAAAAAAAAATTACTGGTTTATCAGCAAGATTTAAAATGTCTAATTCTACCTTGCGAATTTGGATCTGTGATCCCTCCTCCCTTTTTCCATTATTGTTGTCTCAACGATCGAAATTCACAAACGGGAATGGAGATAAGGCACATGCAAAAGAAAATGGACTGCTGTGTGTGTGTGTGTGTGTGTGTGTGTGTGTGTGTGTACACACACACACACACACACACACACACACACACACACACACACACACACATATATATGTATATATAAAACTATCCTTTATATAATCTTAATGGCAACCTCACACCACAGATCCAGAACTGAGATATGTAACATAAAACAAGAAGGACCAGAGGGAAAATCCACATAACTCCACCAAATTAAAATAACAGATAGAAATGCAAAGGCAAGGAAACAAGGGAAACACTGAACTACTAGGAAACAAAAGATAAAATGGCTATAGGAAAAACACATATTTCAGTAATCACCCTAATGTTAATGGGTTGAACTCACCTATAAAAAGGCACAGAGTTGCAGAATGGATCAAAAAACAAAACCCAATCATATGTTGCCTTTAAAAGACATATCTTGCCTCCAAAGACAAAGTGAAAGGTTGGAAAATGATATTTCAAGCAAATGGTATTCAGAGAAAAGCGGGAGTAGCAGTACTAATATCGGACGAAATAAACTAAAATAAAAAAGGTAAAGAAAGATATTGAGGGACACTTCATAATGATAAAGAGAATCATACATCAAGAAAACATAGACTTATTAATATCTATGCTCCCAATCAGGGAGCCCTGAAATATGTAAAGCAATTACTAACAGAACTAAAGGGAGAAATAGACCAAAACACTATCATAGTAGGGGACCTAAATACCCCCACTGTCCGATATCGACAGATCATCCACACAGAAAATCAATAAGGAAATAACATTAAATGACACATTAGACCAGCTGGATGGACATAATCGACATTTACAGAGCCTTCCATCCCAAAACAGGTGTTTATACATTCTTCTCTAGTGCACATGAAACACTTTCAAAGATTGACCACATACCGGGACACAGAGATAGCCTCATCAAATAGGAGGATTCAAATAATACCAAGCATATTCTGTCATAATGCTTTTAAGCTGGAGATCAACTGTAAAAAGAAAGTGGGAAGAATCGCAAATACATGGAGATTAACAACGTGCTGCTAAAGAATGACTGGGTCATAGAAGAAATAAAAAGAGATCAAGAGATATGTAGAAACAAATGAGAATGAAAGTACAACGTTATCAAAACTTTTAGGACACGAGGAAAGCAGTACTAAGAGGAAAGTTCCTATCATTACAAGCCTGTCTCAAAACCCAAGAATGAGCCCAAATAGACAACCTAATATTACATCTTAAAAAAAAAAAAAAAATAGAAAAAGAACAAATGATGCCCAAAATCAGAAGGATGAAAATAATCAAAATTAGAGAATTCAATGAAATTGAGAAAAAAAGACAATAGAAAAAATAAATGCAACAAAGAGCTGGTTCTTTGAGAAGGTTAGTAAAATTGACAACCCCCTGGCTAAACTCACTAAAATAAAAAGAGAAAGGACACAAACAAAATCAAGAATGAAAGAGAAGTTACAACAGATACTGAAGAAATACAAAGGATCATATAAGAATACTACAAAAAAGTATATAACATCAAATTTAATAACCCAGAAGTAATGGACAAGTTCTTAGAAATATACCACCTTCCTAGACTAAATTATGAAGAACTAGAAAATCTAAATGAACTGATTAGCAGTACGGAAATTGAAACACTCATCAAAAACCTACCAAAAAGTAAAAATCCAGGACCATATGGCTTTGCCAGTGAATTTTACCAAACATTCAAAGATTTAAACCTATTCTTCTCAAACTCTTAGAAAAAAATCAAAGAGGAGGCAACACTTCCTAAATCATTTTATGAGGCCAATATTACCCTGATACTAAAATCTAGTAAACACACACACACACACACACACACACACACACACACACAAAACTACAGTATCTCTCATAAACACAGATGCAAAAATCCTAAATGAGATAATAGCAAACCAAATACAAGAACACATTAAAAAGATTATACACTATGATCGAGTGGGTTTCATCCCAGGAGCACAGGGATGGTTTAATATAAGCAAATCGATTAATATGATACACCACATAAACAAACTAAAGAATAAAAGTAATATGATCAAATCAATAAATGCAGAAAAGCCTTTGGCAAGATACAGTATCCATTTATGATTAAAACACTTAATACAATGGGTATAGAAGGAAAGTACCTCAACATAATAAAGGCCATATATGTCAAACCCTCAGCCAACATTATACTTAATAGTGAAAAACTAAAAACCTTCCCTCTAAGATCAGGAAAACAAGGCGAGGCTGTCCACTATTGCCACTGTTATTCAATATAATACTGGATGTCCTAGCTAGTGAATGCGATCAAGCAAGAGAAATAAATAAAAGGTATCAAAACAGGAAATAAAGAAGTCAAACTGTCACTTTTTGCAGATGACATGCTCTATATAGAAAACCCTTAAGATGGCACTAAACCACAACTAGAAATAATAAACAAATACAGTAAAGTTTCATCGTGACACAAAAATCAATGTTCAAAAATCTATAATATGCCTATACTCTAATAATGAACTATCAGAAAAAGAAATGAAAAAAAAAAACTCTTTGTAATTATAATAAAATACCTACGAATAAACCTAACAAAACATGTGAAAAACCTATACAATGCAAACTATAAGACTCTATTAAAGGAACTGAAGAAGATACAAAGAAATGGAAAGATATCCTGTGTTCTTGGATTGGAAGAATCAAAATAATTAAAACGACCTTACAACCTAAAGCATTACAGAGATTTAATACAATCTCCATCAAAATCCCATCAACATTTTTTAAACAGATAGGACAAAAAATTATCAGATTTGTATGGAAGCACAAAAGATCCCAAATCACCAAAGACATCCTGAGAAAAAAGAACGAGGCTGGAAGCATCACTCTGCCTGACTTCAAATGATACTACAAAGCGACAGTAATCAAAACGGCATGGTACTGGCAGCAAAACTGACACACGGACCAGTGGAACAGAATCGAGAGTCCAGAAGTAAACCCCCTTATATGGGCAAATAATTTCGGACAAAGAAGCCAAAAACATACAATGAAAAAAGAAAAGCCTCTTCAAAAAATGGTGCTGGGAAAACTGGAAAGCCACCTGCAAGAGAATGAAACTAGACTGTTGTCTATCACCATGCGCCAAAATTAACTCAAAATGGATCAAAAACCTGAATATAAGACCTGAAACAACGGAAGAAAACATAGGTACTAAACTCATGGACCCTGGACTTAAAGAGGATTTTATGAATTTGACCTCAAGGAAAGTAAAAGCAAAAATAAATGAATAGGACTATATCAAATTAAAAAGCTTCTGCACAGCAAAAAATACCGTCAACAAGACAAATAGACAACCATCCAAATGGGAGAAGATATTTGCAATCAACACCTCCGATAAGTGTCTAAAATCCAATATATACAAAGAACTCATACAACTCAATAACAAAAAAAAACAAACAATCCAATTAAAAAATGAGCAGAGCACCTGAACAAACATTTCTCCCAAGAAGACATACAAATGGGCAACAAACATATGAAAAGATGCTCAACTTCACTAGCTATTAGGGAAATGCAAATCAAAACTACAATGAGATATCATCTTACACCTGTTAGAATGGCTATCAACAAGGCAAGTAATAACAAGTGTTGGAAGGGATGCAGAGAAAAAGAAACTCTTATCCACTGCTAGTGGAACTGCGAATTGGTACAGCCACTGTGGAAAACAGTATAGAGGTTCCTCAAAAAACAAAGAATTGATTTACCATATGATCTAGCAATCCCTCTACTGGGTATTTACCCCAAAAGCTTGAAAACCCATACCCGAAAAGATATTTGCACACCGATGTTCATAGCAGCATTATTCACAGTGGTCAGGACATGGAAGCAACCGAAGTGTCCTACGATAGAAGATTGGCTAAAGAAGCTGTGGTACTATATACAATGGATATTACTCAGCCATAAGAAAAGATGAAATACTGCCATTTGACAATATGAATGGACCTTGAGATAATCATGCTAAGTGAAATAAGCCAGACAGAAAAAGTTGAAAACCACATGGTATCACTTATGTGTGGGATATAAACCTAAAAGCAACAAACGAACAGGAGAAACAAACAGGTTCATGGACATGGACAACAGACTACTGGTGGTAACCAGAGGGTAGGGGGAAGGGAGGAGATAGATGGGGTAAAAAGGGTCAAATATGTGGTGACAGAAAGAAATCTAACTTTGGGTGAACACACAATCCAATAAATACACAACATACTGTTAAACTGTATACATGAAACACTGGATTTTGATGATCAGTGCCACTTCAATAACTTTTAATATTAAAAAATAAAAATAAAAAATAAAACGTCTAATTCTAAAACTGCAAAATCTAATAATCTGAAAGAATTGCCATACGTCTTTTCCATTCATTCTTATAGGTCTTAATTTTTTCCAGTATGGAAACAGTTCAATGACTCTAGTTTGATTAGATTTCATATGTGTTCCATAATGACAACACAGTGTTATTCCATGTTACTGAAATATGTTCTTAGTTCTGAATTTTATGTACATAACTACATTTTAAATGGTAGATTCTCTCTATGGACCCCGAACATGAGTCATAACAAAGAATGTAACAACACACAAAGCAGGAGCAAACAAAGCATCGATTCTGGAGAAGCACTGGCTAAAAGGCAAATCAAATAAATGATGTGGGTTAAACCAAAAGATAATATCAAGGTCAACTATTAGAAATCTATGTAAACACCAAAAAAAGGTAAAGTACAGCCATTAAGAACATAGGCTTTCAAGTCAGATCTCTGATTTGAATCCTGTCTCCACTGCTGACTGTACTACCTTGGCAAAGTCACTTCGCCAATTTAACCTTCAATTTCCTTATCTCTAAAATGGGGATAATAATTCTAATGTTTTTGTGAGGATTAAAAGAGGTAATGTATATGTTACTCTTGTGTCTTAACATAGTTGATCAATATCATCTCAAGAACTTAGTTAAGACACAAGATTTTCTTAACATAATTAAGAACAATCGATAAATAATTACTGTTTACAATGTACTAGGCACAATTCCAAGGGATACATAGCGGCTCTTGACCTGTGAAAATTACTTATAGCTTAATATATTTTAACAGTTATCAACATCACGCCATGATACATAAGTTATAGAGTCACAGTCAAGATAAAGTGGAAATGATACTAGAGCCAAAGTCAGAAAGTAACTAAGGCAAAGCAGTAAGAACAGATTCAAAGGGGAAATGTGAAGTGATCCAACTATATTTCTAGAATGAAGCTATTTCAAAAGAGCCAGGTGCATGTTGGCTGGGTTGTGCTCCAATCCATTTAATAGCACCAACTAAATTTATTGAGTGCTGTGTGAAAAGTACTATTTTGGACCATACATATTTTTTAAAATTAGTGCAAAATAGAGTTCTAGCTCTCAACAGTAAATGTAGAAATAAGAATATGACATGTATATGTGAAGTGTTCCATTTATCTAATACTGTATAACAAATCACCTCAAAACTGTTACTGGCTTAAAATAATATATTTCAATTATAAATGTTCAAAGGACAGCTTATTTTTACAGAGCTTTGGCTGGGAGTGCTTGAAAGTAGGAGATTGTTTCACTTACTCATATGTCTGGTGTATGGGCTGAGAAAATACAAATGCCTGGGGCTGGGAAAGCTGGAGTTCCTCAGGAATCTTACTTTATATTGTCTTTCCATATGCTCTCTCCAGCATGGAAGCTTTACAATAGCCAGATTTCTTAAATGACAGCTCAGAACAACAAAGGCATATGTCCTGAAAGAGGGAAACAGAAAGTAGCAGCTGGAAAATATATCATTTTTATGACACAGTCTTAGAAGTTATGCAACATCACTGTTTGTTAGGAGCAAGTCACTAAGGTTCACCATACCAAGGGACGAACAAGTAGACTCCACTTTTTGTGAAAGGAGAATCAAAGAAATTATGAACATACCCCCTTTGGTCTCAAATTATTCATTTTGCATGCAAAATACACTGTCCACTTCCCAGGAAAACCCCACCTCTGTAAAAGTCTCACCTATTATGGCACCAGGAATAGGTCCAAAGTCCAGAATCTCATTAAAGTGTGCATGAAACTCTACAGGTGGCATTTATCAAGTACAGCTCAAGTATATCTATTCTCAATATGAAGACCTGGTAAACTAAAGAAACAAGTTATATGTCCTCTGAACACCAACATACAATGGTAGAAGAGACATAAGATAATCACTATAGACCTTTTCATTGAAAGGGGAGTAAAGAGGGAAACAGGAGTCACTAGTCCATAACAATTCTGAAATTCAGCCAGGCACATATTGATCATTCCTTGACTCAGACTTGCTGCTTGGGAATGCAGCATAACATCTCTACAGATCCTGGCTCAACTCTCTGAGCTCAGGTTTGCAGCTAAGTAGCTTTATCACCCTGCTTCCTGCCAGTAGTACTTCACAAGTCCAAAGTCCTCTTTTCATGTTGTACTGTCTTTGTTCCTTTTAGTCTTAAGCAGTGTTTCTACAAGCATGCTCCTCTTAAAACTATGTGGGTCTCTCATGAATTGCACTGGGGTTCACCCCATTAGACAAAAACCACACTCACGAAATTCATCAAGGTAAGTCCTTCTCTACCTTGGACTTCCTGTAAGGCTACTACAGGAAGGTGTCTTTGATATTCTTAAAAGCCATAGTGTTAAACAATGTATGTCCTTTAAGATACTTAGATATATTTATCTAAGATACTACCTCAATTCTTTGAGGTCTTTGCAAAGAGTTGGACAGTAACATGCTGGACAAAGATAACGTCTTATCTTTAATCCCTATTTTTCCTGACAGTGTCCTGGAATTAACTTTTGTCCAAGTCTTCATAATTTTAGCTTCATCGGCCACCTAAAGATACTGGAATGAGAAGGTTTTTTTTTTTTTTGATTCCAGCAAGCCCTAGCTCTGTTATATATAAAGTTATTTCTTTCACTTACCATTCTCATCTTACATATTACCACAGGAAGCAAGAAGCAGCCAGGTGGCATCTTCAGTTTTCTCTTTAGTTCTATTTTCCACATTACTACAGGTGATAGTGCTGCTTAACTTTCTGCCACTACATAAAAAGATATCCCTATTCTTCCAATTTACAATATTATCCTCAATTTTCTTTCAGCCCTCACTGACAAGCCACCTTAAGGACCATAAGGTTCTATTAACAGTCTCTTCATGGACCATTAAACTTTAATAATCTTCTCAAGGTTCTTCCAGCTTCAGTCTGCCACTCAGTCCCCAAGCCACATTTCAGGTTTTTACTATGGCAGCACCTCACTTCTGGGTACCAAAATGTGTTCCAATTATCTACTACTGGGTAACAAACCCCTAAACCTTAATAGCTTAAAACAATATTATTTATTTTACTCATAAATCTGCAGTCTAGACAGAAGATCCATATAAGAATCAAAGAAAACCTAAAGAGATACAACATACTCATTGACTGTAAAAACTCCATATTTATACAGCAATGCATAAAGCCAAAACTGTGGAAAAGATAAGTAGCAACACTACCTGATTTCAAAACTTGCTATAAAGCTACATTAATCAAAACAATGTGTTATTTGTATAATATACATACATATATGTGCATATTGATGGAACATAACAAAGAGTTCAAACCTAGACGTCATGTAGGTTTTTGACAAGGGCACGAAGTTAACTCAACCAGGGAAAAAGAATAACTGTCTTTTTAACAAATGCTGCCAGAGTAATTGGATATATGGGAGAAAGAACAAACAAACAAACAACTTATAACTTTATATTTTTTTAAATAGCTTAAAATGAATCATAGACCTAAATGTAAGACCTAAAAACATAAAACTTGTACAAGGAAAAGGAGAGAATTTTTGTGAACAATCATTAATTTTCAAAGAGATAAATTAGAGTTTATCAAAATTTAAAACATTTTCCCTTCAAAGACACTACTAAACAAATAAAAAGAAACTGCAGTTGGAAAAAAATACAGTCACTTTTGTTATAACAATTATTTTGAGAAGGCAAATGTGTTCCTCCATGATATATTATTAATAATTTGAGCATAACATGAATTTCACACTGACTGATGTGCAACTACATCTACAAGAAACAATAGGTGAATACACAAACCTGCACTCATCTGAACTGAACCAATGCATACATACATTCAAAAATCTAGCAGTTACCTCTATTCACTGTGTTTATTATCTTTTAAGGTTGTGTCTTGCTATCCTTTCACATTTCATATTTATATCAACGTCCCAAACATGTCTAAGTATCTTGATTCAAAACCACCAAACGATGCATGTAAAAGAAAAGTTTTAAGTATTAATGAGAAGCTTAAAATAAAGCATTTTGAAAGAAATAAGACACATGTGATACCTCTTCAGCAACAGGCATGAAGGAACATACATTGCAGACCACTGGAGGCAACACTGAAAAAATAAATTCCTATGGCTAGAACAACTTTGAGTTCTGCAAAGTCAGTAAGAAGAAGGTCTAAAGAAATAAAAGCAATGGAAAAAAATTATTTAGCAATATGGGTTAAAGTGGAAAAAATCATAAACTTTTCCCACAAAGAGAAAGCACTACCTATATACCCCCTCAAAAAAACCTTAAATATAAGTCACTAAATCCTGCAGAAACAATTCCTTAATGCTATTACTGGCTAGTTTGGTGGTTTAAATGTTAAAAGCTGTAGGGCTGGAAAAACTCTAGGGTGACAGTTATTTTCTATCAGGATTAGAAGGTATTATTACACCGCCTTCTGGCTTTCATTAATGCTATTAGAAGTATAGCTGTCTTAGGAAAGTAGTCTTCTCTCCAGCAGCTTTGAAGAAAGATCTTCCATCTTTGAGGCTCTGTCATTGTATTATGCTGGGTCTAGACATGGATTTCATATCATTTATCATCTTTGAAAAGTTTGGACCTTCTTGAATTTGTGGATTAGTATGATTGATCAATTCTGGAAAATTCTTAGCCATTATCTCTTTAAGTTATGCCTCTATCCCATTCTCTCTCTCCTCTATTATTGAGACTTCAATTAAAAATATATTGGAGCTTCTCTCTATCATCGTTATTGTTTAACTCACTCTCAAATTTTCTTTTTCTCTCTTGCATTCTGGATCATTTATTCTGATGTGTATTTTATTTAATTAATTCCCTCTTTACTTTTGTCTAATATGCTGCTGAATGCACTTATTGAGTTTTCAAGAGTGGCAGACAAAGAAAACTGGAACTACTGAATTGTAAAACCAGAAAAATTAGCAATGTTAACATTTGAGTTATACCTATAAAAGCAATTAATTCATCCATTGATCTTAGTCCCTAATCTTTCAATATGGATTCCCCCAGAAGCAAACCGTATGCTAAGGATTCAAGTAACTTGTTTTGGGTGAAATTGTAAGGAACACTGCTACGGAACTGGAGAAGTGAGACAGGAAAGAAAGGGGTTTATTATCAAGTTACCACTGTACAAAACTGAAGTTTAATCCTTCTGAGGAACTCTAGAAGAACAGTGTGTATTTAAGCTTAAATTCCTAGAATTCACTTCCAGAGATTCTGATTTAATGGTTTTAGGGTCAATTCTAAGAATCTGCATTTCTAACCAAATCTCAGGAAATGGTGAAATTAATGCTAAGGAACAGTGGATCACACTTTGAGTGGGCAGTGTTGTTGAATATGCTTCTGAGGGAGTTATCCTGCCCCAGAAACAAAGAAACTGGGGTATCTGCTCACCAAGTCACACCAGTCATTGTTTTAAAAGACTGCTCTCAAATAGCATTAATTCATTAATTCCTTGGTATGTTCTACCTGCCCACACACAGGCACAGCAGGTATCTGTAGCCAAGAGAAACCTCTAAGGAAATAAGTCACAGGTACTGGCACTTGGAAATCAGGTTGGCATGTATTGAAATGTAAAGGAAATATGAGCTGAGTAGTAACAGCATTTGCTACAATGGCTATATATGGTATCATGGAAAATAAACCACCAAGAAATTACACGAATAAATTACAATTGTGAGAACTATTATAAAACCCTAAAGACCGCCTCATACTATTTCAAGTGGCAACTTCCTGGAGTAGCTGATGCTGACCAAAATAATGCAATGTTTCACAAAACTGTTAAACACCAATTCCAAATCAGTATCATATATATCAGCCATTACTGAATGTACAGTATTTATTTGAAGTCACTGTGATTGGCAGTTTGCATTACAAATGAGTGCAGAATCATTAAGTTTTCCATTATGTTTCATTTAGATAAACCTTAGCTAGAATTAACTTTGTTTTATAAACCTTAAATTGTAATTAGAAAAAGTATTTATTTTTTTTTCATTAAATGGTTTCAACAAGAGAAAACTTAACCAATATTGTACTTGGGAAGTATGTTATAATCTATTTTACTATATGAGATGTCTCTTATTCTGTAAAACTCTACTTGCTTTCCTTTAAATATATTTATCTCTTAAATCACCTAAAGAGTTAGCAACTACAAAGTTAGGGACTAGTCCACAAAACTACCCTTACTTCAGGAGTTCCAAGAGCACCCTCAGATTTGATAATTGCTGGAAAGACTCAGAACTCCCTGAAAGCTGTTATACTCACAGCTACGGTTCATTACAGGGAAAGGATACAGATTAAAATCAACCTAGGTAAGAAACACATAGGGCAGAATCTAGGAAAGTAATAAATGCAGAGCTTCCAGTTGTCCTCTTCTGTGGAGTCATGGACAGTGTTACTTTCTTAGTAACAATGTGTGACAACACAGAGAATACTGTCAACCAGGGAAGCTCACCTGAGCCTTGGTGTCCAGAGTCTTTATTGGGGTTCCATCAGGTTGCATGGTTGACTGCCCACATGGCTGATCTCAGTTTCTAGCCCCTTAGGAAGTTCAGATGATACTGCTTGACTCAAAGTCCAGTCCTAAATCACATTACCATCTGGTATGGAACACCATCCCCAGGGACACAAAGACACTTCTATCAGGTATGACAATCCAAGGGCTTAGAGATTACCTCGCAAAAGCCAAGAGAAAAGACTAGATCTCTTTGTGGGCAAGTTTAAATTCTTTACTACACTGCACCTTTCCCTGCTCTAATTGTGTGTGGTCAAAGCACTAAGAAGCCCTGATATTCTTCTCTACTTTACTGTGTTTAACTACCAAATCATGATATAAGTAAAAATGTAACTATGTGTGGACTTTTGAAACAAATTTGCTTTCAATACTGCTAGACCTCGATTAGTATTTGGGGAAAAAAATCAGTTTATTTGATATTTAAAACCAAACCAAAATTAACAGCTCAATCTTATTCTAACATCACCAGCATTGTCGTCTTTTTCCATATGTTGGTCTTCATTGCTATAATATTTCATATTTTTGCAAAATATTGCTCAGGATAATCAATCCATGATCAAATATCTTTTGTTTCATATCAGGATGAAAATCTGGCCTTTTGAAAACCTATAATGTATATCAGATAATTATATTTCCTTTCATGAGATGACTACAATACTTTAAGAAAACTATTTAGGAGCTTATTGTGCTCTGAGGTAGCAAAAGTAACTTCCTCAAACTATCTAAAAACATGAAGATTGCTACTGTTTAAACATTAGCTGCCGGTGTCTCTAAATCATTATGCTTCAGATAAATAACCTCTGCCACACAAACTATTGAATAAAATGTAGAAATGCAATAGCTAATCATCCTTTTCATTAAAGCCACAGAAACTCCTAACAATTTTATTTTCCATTCAATTAGGTATCAGAATGCCCCCTGCCGGGCACTTTTAATATATCCCCCAAATAATCAATCTTAGAGTACGAACATTTAAAATTTGATACAAAAAATAAATGTTAGAAACAAAGCCTATTATTTTATGAGAAATCCTGATGTAATATTTAAGACAATAATCTTAGCAATATTAAAATGAGTAAACATAAATTATTTTTTCCAACTGAAGTTCTTTCATAAAAGCACTAAAACATTTTTTAATCTTGAAAAGAAAAACATTTTCCTCTGAATAGAAGTACCCACACAAATGTTATACAAACAAAATAGAAAATACATTTTATCTAAAAATTAATGCCAGAATTTCTTAATGAGGGTATAATATTTAAAACAGTAGCTAAGAAAATTCTTATGAGGTTATAAAATGTATTTGATATTATTTGGTATTACTTTCTGTCTGAAAATCTTGGAAGAGAACATTTGCTAAAAGTATACAGGAAATAAATGTATTTTTATCCATAAATAGCATATCATAATATAATGAATAATCACCATTAGAATGATACAATAAATGTATAAATATATTTTCTAAAAAACTGAAAATGTATGAAAGCTACTAAAAAAAAACCTAAGTAAACTTAAATCCATAAATATTAAAATGTTTTAAAATAAACCATAAATACACCCTCCGAATATTTCACCTTGTGTTAAGATACACAGTCTCATTCCTTATTATGTTAATGAAGTTCTGAACATTAAAATTGAAATGCTAAATCTCAGGCAGAGTTTTTCTTAAGGATTTCCTGCCCTCTAGTGGTATCTGCCTTAATATTTTTCACTGCACTTTTCAACAATACAAAGAGACATCACTTCTACATTTACATTTTGAAATTATATCACACTGTATGGCAGCATCTAATTTTTCTTCCATTACAGGTTCACTCTCTGTTTGTACCCCTGCTTCACATTTTATAACCTGTAGTATGCAGTTATTATTGGTTTTATTTTGTAATATGTGTGTTGAATTACTCTGAGACTCTGCAAGCTCATCAGTATTATTTTTCATTGAGAACTTGGGAAAGCTCTTTTGTTTATGGATTTCGACACTGTTTTTAATAATCCTATTACGTGGAAGTTTTGCCATTCTTTCTAAATAAAAATTATTAGTTGTTTCTTCAGTTTTGATGAGTCTCCTATTTGAATCTTCAATTTGCTGCAATATTTGATCTTCATCTTCAGATGGCTAAAAGAAATTTAGTAATTTTACTATAAATAATGTTTAAATTTAAAAAAATCATTCAATCACTTCAAAGTGTAAATTCTTAAAACTGACATTACAAAAAAACTTCAAAACGCAGAAGAGATTAGTAATTGCAAATCAGCCTGAAATTTTGGTTGTTAAAAATCAAGGAGTTTATGAACTCTTATAATAGCAAAACTAATAATCTTGGTATTAAAAATACAAGAGTTAAAGAGGGAAGGGGAAGGATACAGGGAGATAAGGGTAAGGGGAGTCAAATATTTGGTGACGGAAGGAAATTTAACTTTGAGTGGTGAACACACAATGCAATATACATACGACATACTACTAAATTGTACACTTGACTCTATTTGATTTTATTAACCAATGTCACCTCAATAATTTTAATTAAAAACTAAATAATAATAATTATAAAGTCATGGTAGTACTAAAACAAAAAAATACAAGAGTTTTAAAAAAGAAATTTTATTGCTTATTAGTACCCATAATCATAAGCTACCTCATCTCCCTACCCATTCATAAGGAGGAAATGATATATAACATTCTTCAACCATTTTTAAAAAGAATAAAGTAGAAGTAATAACTTTGAAGAAACCAGCTAACACATAAAACTTGTTCTACTATTCACTCACTAAGTAAAAAAAAAAAAAAATCCATATTATACTTTTAATGGGCTTGGTCTCATAAAAGAGTCACCCGCTAACAGGAAATCAAATAGCCAAAAGAAAAGTTAAATAGCAATAAATATCAAAACTGTTGCATAAAAAGTCAAATTTTAAGAACTTTTAATAAGTCTAGATTTCAATTTACTAATCAGAAATCTCTCAACCTCATGGAAACTTTATCTTTTAAATACTAAACCAACTAAAATATTTTTTATGAAAAGCTTACATAAAATTATTAATTAGTCAAGCTAAGAAAAAAGCAATGTTAACATAAAAATCCTAAAATGAGCTATAGGCCTCAGTTGATTGGCACTGAAATAGAAAATGCAAGCCTAAGAAATAGCATTGAGACTGTCTAGGCACAAATTAGAGAAAACAAGCTCAATATATTTATTTACTCAAGAAATAAATATTTAGCATCTGCAATGTAAATGAAACATACATGATTTCTGCATTCTTACAGCACACGTTCTCATGGATGGAAATGACAACCAAATAATCATACACATGTACATATAATTACAAACTGAGAAATACATTATAAATAACAAATATGAAGCACTTTGAGAGTGTAACTGAGGGGCGTAATTTAGATTGAGGAGCCAAGAAGGGGCTTTCAGAAGAAGTGACATATTCAAGTTAAGACCTATAGGACAAATAAGAGCAAGGTAAAGGAGACAAGACACATAAATGCCCTGAAACAGAAGAGACTAATAAGCTATAAATAAAGTGAAATGACAGCATGTGTGGACTGTGGTGAGACAGGGAGAATACTAGGATCTGGAAGTGTTGCCAAAGTTAGAACACATATTGTCTATAGCCACTGTAAGTACTTTAAATTCCAAAGTAAATGGGATCCATTGAATAAAGAAAATAACATAATTCACGTTTTCAAAAGATCAAAATGACTACTAACTGGGGGGCGGGAATTGTGGCAAGAGTAGAAGTAGAGAGATCTCTTAAGAAACAACCACAATAGTTCAAGAACAAGATTATGGTAACTTAGACTAGGGTACTGACACCAGAAGTTGAAAGTAGATAAATATGCAATTTATTGTGGAGGAAGAACTGACTGGATAAAATGATGGAATAAATGTAGTTAAGGAAAGCAGATGAGACAGAAAGAAATGACAATGTTAACTACTAGTTTTCTGGTGTGAGCAACTGAGTGAACAAAAAAATATCTACCAATATGAGAACCATTAGAAAAACTGATTTCGGGAGAAGATCTGGGGGCATTCAGTTTTAGGTATGAAAATAAGATTTCTGAGAAATACCCAAGAAGAAATTAGATATCTAAATAAGGATCTGAGCTAAAGTCAAAGTTGAGCACTAGTATTGACCATATAATATGAGGAGTATACAACTTCATCTAGAGTTTGAAGGGTAAACTGAGAGTCCTGTAGTAAACCCTACATTTAAATAGAGGGAAAGGTGGAAGAGAAGTGGGCAAATGCATGAAGTAGCTTTCAGAGAAGTATAAAGAAAACCAAGATAATGTGTTGTCACAAAAACTGAGAGAAGAAAATGTTACCCCCCCCCCAAAAAAAAGGGGGGGGGGAGGATCATTTCTACCAATATTAGGAATTCTCATAAAAACTGAAAAGTGTCCAATGAATTTGGCAACACAGAGGTCACTGGTGATCTTCATTTACTAATAAGAGCAGTTTGAACAGTGATCTAGAAAGAAAGGGCAGATGAAATGAACATGGAAAAATGGAGAATTCCATTTAAACATGTGATTTAAGATAAATGCAGCATTCCCACTCAGAAAATGACACATCACTCTAATTTTTCAGATTACAATCTACAATAACATTTCATAGTTTTCTTCATATAAGCCTTGAGATTTTGTGAACGTATTCTTGGTTGTTTTAGGCTTTCAATTATTGTGACTGGATTCTTTTAAAAACCCTTTTAAAAGAAACACAACTTTATTGTCACACACACACACACACACACACACGAGTGGCTTTTGTAAATAACTATGAACACATTCATCATCTTTATAAATGTGAATGAATGATGCTTATTTACATTTCTTTTACATTCTTCTTACATGTTTAATATTTTTCACATTTTGTTTATATTTATCTCCACTATTGGCTCAAGATTTTTTTCAGAATATAAACTATGAGAAATATAAATAATTCTAAATTAGTAGAGCATATATTAACAAGCCAAAAAGGTGGGGGGAGGGAGGATCATAACTTACCATTTCTGAACTAGAACTGAAACAACTATCTGTTGGCCTTGGAGAGTAACTGGCAGACTGACTACTCTGTGAAGAATCAAGATCTGAAAATAAAGGTTTAATTTATGAAGAATAGTATTTATTAATACTCTACAAAATATATACATAAGCAGAAGATATCTGCTGGTAAAATTAACTACAGAGCATTTTAAAGTGTGCCAAAACTATTTAACATTTTGGATACTTGGCAGCTTATATTCCTGACAGGATATTATGAGTTTATTCTACACTTAAAAGAGTTGTATCTAAAATAAGGTATATAACATAAGGAAACATAAGAGAACAGAGAAAACTGAATTAATCTTTCCAATGGTTCATAAATGAACCATTTATGATTAAGGAAAGTGTCAACTTGCAGAAAGCAGGTATAAATCAAGTTTATTAAGTACCAAGGCACCAGATATTTGCTAATGTAGTAAATGAAGCTTCAGTGTACAATCTAAACTGTAGGGAAAAATTGATTCAAAGTATCCAGAATGATATTCTTTCATTATTTGCTTAATATGTTCCATTATGATTGGAAGTAAAGTTTAAAAATGGGCCTGAAAAGCAGTATGACTCCTTAGAATGCAAAAATACTATAGATCAACATTAAGTTCAACTACTTCTCTCTTTGTGAAAATGGGTTTGCTATCAATAAAAGCAAAAGGTAACAGAATGTGGAGCAACAACTCAAGTCAAATCACATGCCCTCCTACATGCAATAAACAATGAGTACTATTTATTCATGCCTTGGTCAGGACTGATGCTCTCTGTAACAGAAACTAACCATCAGTCAGCTAACAGAGAGATTTTAGATGAACTCGGATACCCTTAGTTCATCATTCTAGAGTGAAATTTATACCCCCTTAGAGCAGATTCTCTCTGAGAGTGGAAAACAGAGTACAACAAAGTGAATTTTTAATAACAACATACTCTAAGGACATTCCCCTATAATAAGGGGAATACAGTAAACTCAGCGACATTAGTAGGAAAGACAAGTGTATGGTGAATAGGCCTTAATGGTGTAAGAAATAGTGCAAATCAAAATGTACATGCAATTAAACACTTATTGAGTACTTACTTTATGTAAGGCACTGTACAAGTTCATAAGGATACATGTCTATAATGCTTAAAGTGTTCAGAATCATGTAGCAATAAAGACATATGTTTTTAAAAAAAATTAGTCCCCAAATTAGGGGAAACAATAAAAGTCATAAAAAGCACAAAAGTAAGAGAGCTAAGTGTGATGAGCTCTAAGGAAAGAGATCTGGTTACAGGGAAGAGTTACAGAGAAGGCACAAGTTTAAAGAATAGGTTTTGAAAGATAAATAAGCAATTTCCAGAAAGACAAGATGAAAAACAGTATATGAAATGGGGGATGGGGAGGTGTAAGGGCATACTTTAATGTTAAAGAAATTTCCATTTTAGATTATCTACCAAGGCATTAACACAGGATGGATTAAAGACGGGTAAGACTGGATGAAAGCAGGTCAGTTGGGAGAGTAACTCAACGATCTAGTTATAAAGTGATAAGGATCTTCAATAAAGCAATAAAGTGAAACTGAAGTAGAGAATTTTAAGAGATTAAAATTTCAAGAAAGCTTTCAAAGAGTCTTAATTTTCACATATAGCTTTAAAACTTCTTGTGATTCAGGTTTAACATTAATACCAAAATCTGAGAAAGACTGCACACAAAGAAGACATTACAACTGATACCAAAGAAATTCAAAATATCATAAGAGGCTACTATAAACAGGTGTACACCAAAAAACTGAACAACCTAGAAGAAATAAAAAAAAAATTATTATAAACATAAAATGTACCATTACTGAATCTGGAAAAAATAAAAAATATGAATATACCAATTACTAGTAAGGAGAATGAACTGGTAAAAAAAATTTCCCAACAAAGAAAAATCCAGAGCCAAACAGCTTCACTGGTGAATTTTACCATTTATAAAGGAATTAATACCAATCTTTCACAAACTCTTCCACAAAACTGAGGAGGAAAGAACACATCCAAACTCATTCACTATTATTCTAATATCAAAATCAGTATTATTCTAATACCAAAGCAGAAAAGGATACTACTAGAAAAGAAAACTACAAGCCAATATCCCTGATGAATACAGATGCCAAAGTTCTCCACGAAATACTAGCAAAGCAAATTAAGCAGCACATTAAAAGGATCATACAACATGAACAAGTGAGATTTACCCCTGGGATGCAAAAACCAGTTCAACATATACAAATCAACATGATACATCACATTAACAGAATGAAAGAATCATATAATCATCTCAATAGACACAGAAAAGACATCTGACAAAATTTATCCATTCATTATAAAAACCCTTAGCAAATTATGCAAAAAAGAAACATATCTCAACATAATAAAGGCCACATATGGCAAGTCCACAGCTAACATCATACTCAATGGTGAATGGTTGACAACTTTTTCTCTGAGATTAGGAATAAGACAAGAGTGCCCACTCTCATCTCTCTTATTCGGCATAGTACTAGAAGTCCAAGCTATGCTATCAGGCAAGGAAAAGAAATAAAACATATCAGAATTGGGAAGGAAGAAGTAAAATTGTCTTTCTTTGCAGATGACAAGATTTAACATGTAGAAAATTTTAAAGATTCAACCAAAAACCTGGTAGATCTAATTAATGAATTCAGTAAAGTTGCAAGATAGAAGATTAACATGTAAAAATCAAGAGCTTTCTATATACTAACAAATTTTCTGAAAAGAAATTGATCCCATTTACAATTGCATCAAAAACAAATGAAAAAAAAACTTAGAAATAAATTTGAGGTGAAAGACTTCTATTCTGAAAACTGTAAGACATTAATGAAAAAAACTGAAGACAAATGGAAGGTATCCCATGTTCACGGATTGGAAGAATATTTTTAAAATGTCCATGCTACCAAAGCCATCTATCAATTCAATGCAATCCCTATCAAGATTGCAATGGCATCATTTTTACAGAAGAAAACAGAAAAACTCCTAAATTTATATAGAACCACAAATGACCCTAAATAGCCAAAGAAAGCCTGAGAAAGAAGAACAAAGTAGGAGGCATCACATTTCTGGATTTCAAGCAATAATAAAGCTATAGTCATCAAAACAGTGTAATACTGGCATAAAAACAGACAAGGAGACTAATGAAACAGAATCAAGAGCTCAGAAATAAAACCAAGCATATAAAGTCAACTAATACTTGTCAAGGGAGCCAAGAACACTCAATGAAGAAAAGACAGTCTTTTCAATGAACGGTGCTGGGGTAATGGATATTCAAATGTAACAGAATGCAACTGGACCCCTCTCTTATACCACTCATTTAAATTAACACAAAATAGATTAAAGATTTAAATGTAAGACCCAAAACAAAGAAAGTTTAGAGGAAAACAAATCTCTTTGACATGGGTCTTGGTAATGATTTTTGGATATGACACCAATAAAATGAAGTGGGACTACATCAAACTAAAAAGCTTATGCACACCAAAAGAAACCATTAACAAATTGAGAAAACAACCTGTGGAATGGGAGAAAATATTTGCAAACCATATATCTAATAAAAAGTTAATGTTCAGAATATATAAAGAACTCAAAAACTCAATAGCAAAAAAATAAATAAATAAAAAATTGGCAAAGGACTCTAATAGATATTTATCCCAAGAAGATATAAGAAAGTCCAACAGGTACATGAAAAGATGCTCAACACACAATGATGTTAGGGAATGTAAATTAATCACAATGAGATACCACCTCATGCTTGTTAGTCTGGCCATCATCAAAGAGACAAGAGTGGATGTAGAGAAAAGGGGGCCCTTGTGTACTGTTGGTGGGACTGTGAACTGGTACAGCCACCATAGAAAACTCCATGGAGGTTCCTCAAAAATTAAGAATAGAACTACTATATAATAATACAGCAATTCCAATTATGATAATATATTCAAAGGAAACAAAAACACTAACTCAAAAAAAATATCTGCACCTTCATGTTCATAGCAGATTATTTACAATAGCTAAGACATGAAAACAACCTAAGTGTCCATCGATAAAGTTGTTATATATAAGTTGTGTGTATAAATACACACAGATAAATATGTATACACATAAACACAGAATGGAATATATTATTCCATCTTAAAAAAAAAAAAAAGGAAATCCTACCATTTGTGACGACATGGGTGGATCTAGGGAATATTATGCTACATGTAATAAGACAAATACTGTATCTCACTTAGATGTGGAATTACAAAAAAAAAAAAATCATAGGAAAAAATCAGACTTGTGTTACTAGTGGCAGAGGGTGGGGAGAGGGGAAACTGGAGGAAGATGGTCAAAAGGTACACATTTCAGTTATAAAATAAATAAGCACTAGGCATGTTATGTTCAACACAGTATCTATAGCTAACACTGCTACATAATACAAAGGAAGGTTTAGAGAATAAATCCTATGAGTTCTCATCACAAGGAGAAAAATTTTTCCTCTTTTTTCCTAAGAAAATAGATATTAGATTACCACTTACTGTGATAATCATGTCACAATATATGTAAATTAAACCCATCATGCTGTATATCTTAAACTTATATAGTGACGTATGTCAATTATTTTTTAATAAAACTGGGGAAAAAAAGAAGGAAATCTTTTCATATGCCACAACATCAATGAAATTCGAAGCCACAGTATGCTAGATATAAGCCAGTCGCAGAAAGAAAAATATTACGATTCCATATATGTGATATAGCGAAAATATTCAAACTCATAGAAACAGTAAAATGGTGACTGCCAGGGACTGAGGGAAAAAGGAGGTGTATGTATACTGTACTCTTGGAAATTATTGGGAGGGTGAATATTTTTGTTTTCTTGCCATAATAATAAAAAAATAACTCTATGAAGAAAAACTAAGTCATTTCTATTTATGCCATAAAAAAGAATCATTTCCATTTATGCCAAGAATTAGTCTTTTCCAAATACTAATTCTCTTAAAATCACCTCCTAAAAAATCCTCTCAAAATAATCCACACACATGCGCCTAAGTTCAAAATCCAGAATCTTAATACAGAAACATGGAGTGTGTATACAAACTAAAGTAAAAACAGAAACAACAAAAAGTACCTACAGCTAAATCTAACAAGAAACGTGTACAATATACTTGAAGAAAATTTTAAGGTGCTTAAAGGTGTTTTAAACAACTATTAAAGATACAGAATTAGACTAAGTTAACAGAAAGATATCCCTTGTTCTTAGATAAGGCTATTAACATAATTAGGGTTACATTTCACCCTAAGTTAATATATACATTTATCATTTTCCTAATAAAAATTAAGACATTTCTTAGAAGTTAAGACAAATTGATTTTAAAGTTTATATTATAAGAGCAGAAAAATTCTTTTTAAAAAGTACAAAGGGATGTGTAATTCTTTTAGAAATTAAACATATTATAAAGTAATCAAAATAAAAATGCTAGTATGGTATTAGCAAATGAAAATTAGGATATTAGAATATCAAAAAAGTGTCAGACACTTTTGTCCATAAAAAGTCAGTATAAACTTTAAAAGACCATTCAAATATAAAGTATTTGCTATACACAAGCCTATAAGCAATTAGTATCTAGGATACATAAAACATATATAGGATACATGCATATAGATATAGCATATAAAAGACACTTCCCTCAAGGAGAGTCCAAATTCGTAAAAGAAACATAGGCAATAGGAATGGAAGGCATTTCACAGATGACACATAGATAGCCAATCGACCTAATTAATAATCAGGGAAATATAAATTAAAATTACAATGATATATAAGAATGCCAAAGATGACAAAAAACTGACCCAGTGTGAGAATGTATAAGAACTAAGACTCTTATGTCTTACTAGTGGAAACTTAAACTTGCATAACTACTCTGGAAAACAATTTTGCATATCTAGAAGAGGTGAAGATGTGCATATTATATGAGCTAGCCAATTCTACACCAAGAATTATATCCTAGAGGAACTTTTAATACATGTGTACCAAGAAAAATGTCAATAATTGCCAAGGTAGCATTGTTTATCATAGCAAAATAATCAAAACAATCTAAATAATCATTGCCAGAAGATGCATAATCTGGAATACATTCATTTAATAGAAGGCTGTCTAGCAGTAAACAGATAATGAAATTACTGGAGTCACAAGTTTCAAAATAGATGAACCTCAACAAATATTACTGGGTGAATAAAAAAAAAAAAGCAAGTTGCAGAAAAACGGAATTTGCCTCAATTTGTAGCAAGTTCAAAACAAAGCAATGGAAAAGTCTATGCATGATGCCCCAAAAAATAACTTCAGAATAATTGTTACCTCTAGGGGGCAATATAGGTAATGCAATTGAGAAGATTTTCAAAAGAACTGATTGTGCATTATTTCTTAAACTACAAAGTGAATACAAAGGTATCTGTTTTATTATTTGTTAAACTATGTACATACATTATATATACTGATCATGTATATTATATTTATGAAAAATAAAAGTAACTTTCAAGAGTCAAATGCATCATTAGTATATAAGAAGTTAACTATGAAACATACTTGCTGGGAAAAATCTAAAAACAAACACTTTAAAAGTAACTGACTTCTACTTAAATGTAAATATTTTTTAAATAATAAATTTCACTTACTGTTATAGTGACAGATTTTCTTAGTAGATGTTGGTGTGCCTTTTAAAGAATACATTCCTCCTCCTTGCACCAGATTCTAGAAGGAACAAAACTTTAACTCCCAAGTATACATAGTAGTATCCACTTATAACTCCCTTTTAACTCTGCCGATTCATTTTACAGTACTCTTCCTTCATATTATTTTAATTCAACAAATAATTTTAAAACCAAGGAAAAATTGCCTATGAACAGTAAATGAAATAAAATGAAAATTGCTTATGAATCACAAGCAAAAGAATAAACACTTGCTAAGAAAATAATTACTGACAAACAAGAAAGGCTTCAGGTAATCACAGTAAAAGCAGTTGAAAAAAGGCAAAGATATTAAAGCAATTTGGAGTTTTATTCTGTTACTTCCTTTCTAATTTCTTAAATTGGATAGCAGCTCACTTATTCTCAAGTTTTTTTTTTTTTAATAAAAGCTTTTAGAGTTAACACACCATTGGTTTTGATTTCTATCACTTTCTACATAATTTGTAATTTACTTTCATTTTTTTTATCTTTTTTTAAACCCAGAGTGTTTCTTAATTTCCAAGAAAGGGATGTTAGGCATCTTTTTTGTTGTTGTTGATTTCTAATTCAATGATTTTTTATTAGAGAATGTGGCTATGAATCAATCCTTAGATAAATCTTAGACTTAATGGCTTACTACATGGATTATGTTTATAAATATATCATGGACTTCCAGAAAATATCTATTCTCTGTTGGTGGGACATGGAGTTTTAGATAAATAGGTAGGATAAAGAAGAAACCATGTAGCTGCAACCAAAACTGTTTCCCTTCCCTCTTAGGCATCAGCTAGACAACATTTCTTAGCCCCTCCTTGGAATTGGTTTGGATATGTGATTTAAGTTCAGGTCATGGGTGGAAGTGGTATACACCACTGCCAGTCCTGGCCCATAAAAATTTCTTCCACAATACTCCACTTCCTTTTCCCTTCTGCTCTCTGTTATCAACTTATACTACAAACATGGAAACCACCAGTTGAAGATAGAGTCCCCACCAACTTAGAGCCCTAAATAACTTTATGCAGCAGAGCCTCTTCTCTAATACCACTATTCAATCATTTCTAAAGTCTTGTATGTTCAACTTTTAAAAATTCAAGCCCCAGACTTGCAGCAGAAACACACAAGTTGAAAAAGCTATAGACTACAAGTCTTGCACACATTCCTACACCCACTTCAGATCTGTTGATAGAGGGTAATAGACAAACATCATCCCCAAAATAAGAAACCGAATTGTTTCAGGAATGTACTCATCCTCCAGGACAAGCCTTCACAATGAATGCCCAGCAGGTTTCATAATTGGTATGTATCAGTAACTCTGTATCTTTTCTCTTCCCTTTTCTGAATGGGCTATCCTTACTCCAATACTATATCTTTTCTTTATGTTTATCTATTACTATCTTTTTATTTTCGACTTTTACTATTATGTTCTACATGTTTCTTGAAAAATATATGTAGATCACTTTTTCTTCTCCATTTGATATTCTTAGAACATTGAGAAAAATCACTCTTTCCTATTTTATATATTAATTGCTAGGCGGTTTCATTTCTTACATTTTATGTTTACCATTTATACAGAAGTGGTACTGCAATTTTTCCCACTTGATCAGATTCCTATTGTGACATCCTTACTCCTTTGAATTTTGAAGTCCTCTGTCTTCATTTCTCTAGTGATTACCTTCTCATTTTAAACAATCATACTTAAACCTTATTCCTCTACTATTTTAGAATTAAATACGTTCCAGCTCAAGATAGTGACGTAGGAGAATCCTAAACTCACCTCCTCCTACAACACACGGAATCTATAGCTACATATGGTACAATTTCCTCTGAGAGAAACCAAAAATCTAGCTGAGATTTTCCTACACATCAGGCAAACAAGAAAAAACCCACATCGAAATGGGTAGGAGAGGCTGAAACACAATTTATGGTGAACCCCACCATGAATCTCACCCCAGGCACAGCAATCAGGAGGGAACCCACAATTCCAGGCTACTCCCTGAGAAGCAAATGGTTTGAACCTCATATCTGGTACCCAAACTTTTATGACCTGCACCTGAGAGATAAGGTCCCAAAATATCAAGCTTTGAAAGCCAACAGAACTTGTGTCCATAAGACCCACAAGCTATAGCGAGCTGAAAACAGACCTTAAAAGGCTCACTCAGGCTCACCATAGCTATATTCCAAAGCCTAGAATAGAAGCCCAGTGAACTACCCAGTCTTTCTGAAGGAAAAAAAAAGCCTATCAGCTTATCTTGATAGCTATAGTCTGATGAACAGGCTTCTAATTAAACTCACATCTAAGGACCAACTGTATCCCTTCCTAAGACCTCAGGGTCTGGATGCTATTTTTGCACTCTCCTTTTGCCTCACTCCAGATTGCTAGTACCTCCCAAAAAAAGACATTAGTGCTTATGTCTGGTGCCTCAGTTTTTGTAGGTTTTGACCAGGGAACACCCCTTGATAACAAGGCTCTGGCAGCCAACAAGGCTTACATTCATGGGTACCATTGAACTATATAACAAACAAGAGTTCTTAACCAGCTACCCACTCCCTCCCCCACCTAGGGCATAACACAGAGACACAGACTGAAACATACACCTAATCTTTCTGTGAAAGAGGCCTATTAGTTTATCTTCATACCTGTGACATGAAGGGCAAGCTTCTAATTAAACACACATCTAGAGTCCGACTATAATCCTCTCCAGAGACCAAAAGACTAGCACGTACCATCTTCATGCCCTCCCTCTACCCCACCTCAGGTCACCAATGTCTCCAAGAAAGAAACTTGTGCACACATCTGGCACCCAACTTTTGTTAATGCTTCCCAGAAGACACAGCCCTTGATAGCCTGGCTCTGGTGGTCAATGGAGCTTTAGTAGTTCACAGGTTCAACTGGTTGGTAGCAAACAAAAAAAAAGTTCTTAAATGGCTATTGCATCAGGCCTCAGTATAAAGGGAGCAGACATAATTACCTATTTCTAACTCTTCTCATGATAAAAGTATATTTGCATACTTAAAAATAAGACTCATCTATATACCTGAGAGTTCAGTTTCCAATCAGACTGAATCTAGGTACTGCCTAAGATCCTCACCACTGATTGGGCCACTGGCAGTTTTGGCACACCCTCAACTATCATAAGCCACAGAAAATAAAGTAGGCTGCCTGGACAATCACAAAATTGAAAGACAACCAAGAGGTGAGACAGGATTGAAATATAAAGTTCATCTACTACACGAAGCCACTCCTTCAAGATTAGGAGAGGTGGCTGTTTTATCTATTGCACAGAAACCAACAAAAAAGTCAAGCAAAAGGAAGAAACATAGGAATATGTTCCAAATGAAAGAACTGATAAAGTCTCAGAAAAAGATCTTAATAAAGTGTTTTAGCTGATAAGAATTCAAAATAAAGATGCTCACCAAGGTCAAGAGAACAATACATGAACAAAGTGAGAATGTCAACAAAGAAATAGAAAAAATAAGGAAGTACCAAGCAAATTACAGAGCTAAAAAATACAATAACTAAACTGAACAATACAACAAAACAGTTCAATGGAAGACCACAGAAAGTTGAAAAAAGGATCAGCAAACTTAAAGACAGGGCAGTGGAATTTATCCAATCAGAAGTGTAAAAACAAAAAACAAAAAAAGAGAATAAATATAGTGTACGGGACTTATGAACCAATATCAAGTAGACCAATACTGACATTATATGGGTCCCAGAAGGAGAAAAGCGGCCAGAAAACTTATAATGAAGAAATTATGGCTGAAACTTTCCTAGAGAAGAAAACAGACATTCAGATACAGGAAGCCCAAAGAGCTACAAAAAAGATAAACTCAAAGAAATCACCACCAAGAGACATTATAATTAAATTAACAAAAGTTAAAGACAACGAAAGAGTCTTAAAAGTAGCAAAAGAAAAGCAACTTGTTACATACAAGGGAATCTTCATAAGACTATAAGCAGATTTTTCAGCAGAAACTTTTCAGCCCAGAAGACAATAACACATATTCAAAATACAGATGGAAATAAAAATGCCAACAAAACTTGCCTGGCAAAGCTGTCCTTCATAAGATGAGAAAAAGAGTTTTCCAGAGAAGCAAAAGCTAAAGAAGCACAACTGGCCTTACAAGAAATGTTAAAGGGACTTCTTTAAGCCAGAAGAAAAGGGCACAAATTAGTAATAGGAAAATATGTAAAAGTATAAATTTCACTGGTAAAGGTAAATATATAGTAAAATTCAAAATAATTTAATGTTGTAAAGGTGGTGGGTTAATCACTTATAAAGTCTATATGAAGGTTAAAAGACAAATGTAGTAAAAATAACTATAATAATTTGTTAACAGACACACAAGATAGACATGCTATTTGTGACATCAAAAACATAAAACTCAGGGAGAGAAAAGTAAAAATGTAGAGCTTAGAATGCAGTTGATTTAAGTTTTTACCAACTTAGACTGCTATAAATATAAGTTGTTTTATATAAGCTTCACTGTAACCAGAGCAAAAACTTATAGTAGATACACAAAAAAGAAATCTAAGCATACCACCACAGAAAATCATCAAATCACAAAGAGAACAAGAAAAAAGAGTATAAAAGGAATTACAAAAAAACAGAAAACAGTGAACAAAATGGCAATAAGTCCATATCTTTTAATAATTAAATGTAAATGCTCTCAATTCTCCCATCAAAAGATATAGAGAAACTAAATGGATTAAAAAAAAAAAACATTCATCTAAATGCTGCCTACAAGAGACTCACTCGCTCTAGACATAAGGACACAGACTGAAAGTGAAGGGACAGAAAAAGATAATCTATGCAAATACAAATAAAAAGAAAGCTGAAATACCTGTATGTATATAAGACAAAATAGTTTTTAAGACAAATATTGTGATAAGAGACCAAAAAGGCCGTTATATAATGAAAAAGAGGTAAATACAAGAGAATATACATTTGTAAATATTTATCGCCCAACATAAGAGCACCTAAATATATAAAGCAAATATTGGAAGACCAAACGGGAAAAACAGACAGTAACACAGTAAATGACTTTAATAACCCACTTTCATGAATGGATATATCATCCACACAGAAAATCAGTAAGAGAACATGGGCCTTAAATGACACTATGATCAGGTAACCTAAACAGACACAGAGAGAACATTCCATCCAAAATCAACAGAATATACATTCTTCTCAAGTGCACACAGAACATTGTCCAGGATAGATCAAATGTCAGGCCACAAAACAAGTCTTAATAAATTTATGACTGAAATCATATCAAGTATCTTTTCAAACCACAAGGATATGAAACTAGAAATCAATTACGAAAACAAAACTAAAAAATTCTCAACATGCTCCTGAACAACCAATGAGCCAAAGAAGAAATCAGAAGAGAAATTTAAAAATATCTTAAATGAAAATGGAAATACAACATACCAAAACATATGGAATACATCAAAAACAGTACTAGCAGGAAGTTCATGGTGAGAAACACCTATATTAAGAGATAAGAAAGGGGCTCACTTCGCACCCTCCCCAGCCGCGGAGACAGACCTCTCCACCTGGACTTATGACAAGCTAAATAGGTGAATTAAGAAGCTATTTGAAAATAAAAAACATAGCAAAGTGAGAGACGTCCCCAGAACTCTCCCCTTGAAACAATAAGCTAAACATCTAAAACTCAACAAAAAACACCTAACCTGTGCATCAGTACATCTGAGTGTGGGATCTGTGCCAAAGAGCTACCACAGGTCGGAACCCCAGATGTCAGCTGGTGGACTGGGAGAAATAAAGAAGCTGCCTCTCTCAGCTGCCAGAGCTCCCTGCAGTGGAAGAAGGGGGAGGGGAGAAGATATGGCGAGTTCCCTGAACAACCCTGCCTGAGAGAGTTGTGAGTTCCAAACATCCAGAGGCAGGGCCCAGTGATCAGAAAGCAGAGAAGCAATGGCAGAAAAAAAACAACAACTGATTTTTGCCGGCTGCAGTTGCAAAACCAAGGCTGAACCGCAGCCCCCAAACCCCAACCCAGAGGGCCCGTCCCCCCATACCCTCCAAGACTGATCAGCCTAGAGCCCCATGGGAATTTGAGCAAACACTGCCAGATCATCACTGACAGGGACTGAAACTGAGGGTAGCGAGTGTGATTAAATATCTATAAGAAAATAAAAAAGCATTATTAAGGCTTTATATAAAGCAGGGATTCAAGAGGCTTAGACACCACCTACTGGAAACCAAAAGAAAAGTGCCATCTTTGCAGCAGGCTAAACAGAGACCTTTTTATAATAAACCTTCTTTCTGGAAAAACAGCAAAATACACTTCCATTAATGCCAAGCGGAGAAATAGTCCATTAAACACCATGAACAACTACGGTGACAAGGCATCTCAGAAAGAAAGAGAAAAATCTCCAGAAAATAAGCTTACAGACATAAAATATGCAACTAAAATGACAGAGAATTCAGGATGGTACTTCTAAAAAACTCACTGAGTTCTGAAACAAGTCATATCAACAATTTCAGGAATTTAAAAAACTAGATGAGCAAAACAAGGAGACTGAAACCCTCAAGAAGAACAGAATAGATCTTCTGGAGATAAAACGCACACACACACACACACACACACACACACACACACACACACACACACACAGAGTAAGAGTTGAAAAATTAAACGGTAAGCTTGGGAACTAGAGTCGACCAAATGGAGGAAAGGATCAGTGATATCAAAGACAAAAATCTAGAAATAAATCACAAGAAAGAAAATAGAATCTTAAGAATAAAAAATAATGAAAGAGAAATACAAAAACTAGCTGATATTATCAGGAGAGGAATCATAAGAATAATAGGCATTATCGAACGTGAGGAAAAGAACAAGAACTAGAAAGCATTTTCAGACAAATAGTGGACAAGAATTTCCCAAATCTAAGGAATGAGCTGGAGCTTGCAATTCAAGAAGTCAACAGAACACCCAATTAATTATCTCAACCCAAAAAAGCCTTCACCAAGACACACTGTATTAAAATCAATGACAAAGACAGAATTCTCAGGGCAGCCAGGGAGAAGAAAACGGTATCTTAAAAAGGAAAACTCATTAGATTATCCTCAGACATCTCAGCTCAAACCCTTCAACCCAGAAAGAAATGGAATCAAATATTTAAACTATTAAGTGAAAGGAACTACCAGCCTAGAATAATGCATCCAGCTCTTCTCTCCTTTAGATATGAAGGTGAAATAAAGACCTTTCTAGACATACAAAAATTGAGGGAATTCTCCACTATGAGGCCTGCACTACAGGGAATACTAAAAGGGGTCAGCTCATCTAAAACAAAATAAAAGAAAATATAAGTAGGAGTAAGGTGACTAGCAGGCAGATAAAAGCAGAGGGGTACAACCCTTACTAGGAACAGAGCATTATAAGCTTAAAATAAGAAAAGATTTGCTATAGCAAGATAGTAATGAATGTTTAGCATACATAGGGACAAACTGAGACAACAATGACTGAAAAGGGGAAGATTTAAAGAGCCAAATTCGCAAAGGGGAATTGAGATAAGGCACACACAGAAGTAAAGGGATGACTGTATATATATAACTATCCTTTACACATTCGTAATGGTAACCACATGCCAAAGATTCAGAACTGAAGTATGTAACATAAAACAAAGACCAAAGGGAAAACCCAAAAGAGCCAACCAAACTAATGAAAACAGAAACACAAGGAGGAGGAAGAAATGGAAACACCGAGCTATTAGAAATCAAAAGATAAAACGGCTATAAGACCTCATATTTCAATAATCACCCTAAATGTAAATGAAATAAACTCACCAATAAAAAGGCACAGAGTTGCAGAATGGATCAAAAAACAAAACTCAACCATATGCTGCCTCCAGGAGACATATCTCACCTCCAAAGACAAAGTGAAAGGGTGGAAAATGATATTTCAAGCAAATGGCATTCAGAGAAAAGTGGGAGTAGCAGTACTAATATCGGACAAAATAAACTAAAATAAAAAAGGTAAAGAAAGCTACTGAGGGACACTTCATAATGATAAAGGGAATCATGCACCAAGAAGACATAACATTTATTAATATCTATGCTTCCAATCAGGGAGCCCCAAAATATGTAAAGCAATTACTAACAGAACTAAAGGAAGAAATAGATGAAAACACTATCATAGTAGGGGACCTAAACACCCCAGTGTAGGATACGTACAGATCATCCAAACAGAAAATCAATAAAGAAATAACATCCTTAAATGACACATTAGACCAACTGGACATAATTGACATTTACAGAGCCTTCTATCCCAAAAGAGCTGCTTATACATTCTTCTCTAGTGCACATGGAACATTCTCAAAAACTGACCACATACTAAGATGCAGAGATAGCCTCAACAAATATGAGGGTTGAAATCATACCCACCATGTTCTCTGATAATAATGCTTTGAAACTAGAGATCAACTGCAGAAAGAAACCAGGAAGAACCACAAGTACATGGAGATTAAACAACATACTTCTGAGGAATTAGTCAGAGAAGAAATAGAGAGAGAGATCAAGAGATACACAGAAACGAATGATAATGATAGTAAAACATATCAAAACTTTTGGGACACAGCAAAAGTGGTCATTACCAGGAAGGTCATATCATTACAGGCCTATCTCCAAAAACAAGAATCAGCTCAAATAAAGAACCTAATGCTTCATCTTAAAAAACTAGAAAAGGAAGAACAAATGAAGCCTAAAGTCAGAAGGAAAGAAATCATCGAAATTATAGCAGAAATAAATGAAATTGAAAACAACAAAAAAAAAAATAGAAAAAATAAATGCAACAAAGAGCTGATTCTTTGAGAAGGTTAATAAAATTGACAAACCCCTGGCTAGACTCACTAAAGAAAAAAGAGAAAGGACACAAACAAAATCAGGGATGAAAGGGGAAATTACGACTGACATCGCAAAAATACAAAGGATCGTACAAGAATACTATGAAATAGTATACAACGCCAAATTTAATAACCTAAAAGAAATGGACCAGTACTTAGAAAAATACAACCTTCCTAGACTGAATCAAGAAGAACTGGAAAATCTAAATAGATTGATCAGCAGTATGGAAATTGAAACAATCATCAAAAACCTACCAAAAAGTAAAAGTCCAGGACCAGATGGCTTCAACAGTGAATTCTATCAAACATTTAAAGAAGATTTAATACGTATTCTCCTCAAACTCTTCTAAAAAATCAAAGAGGAGGCAATACTTCCCAATTCATTTTATAAGGCCAATATTCCTCTGACCCCAAAACCTGGCACAGACAACACAAAAAAAGAAAACTACAGACCAATATCTCTCATGAACACAGGTGTAAAAATCCTAAATAAGAAACTAGTGAACTTAATACAGCACCATATTGAAAAGATTATACACCACGATCAAGTGGGCTTCACCCAAAGGCACAGTGATGGTTCAACATATGCAAATCGATTAATGTGATACACCACATAAACAAATTAAAAAATAATAATCACAGGATATCGATAGATGCAGAAAAAGCCTTTGACAAGATACAGCATCCATTTATGATCAAAACACTTAACAAAATCGGTAGAGAAGGAAAGTACCTTAACATGATAAAGGCCATATATGACAAACCCTCAACCAACATTATGCTGAATGGTGAAAAAATAAAAACCTTCCCTCCAAGATCAGGAACAAGGCAAGGCTGTCCACTATCGTCACTGCTATTCAATATAACATTGGAGGTCCTAGCAAAGGCAGTCAGGTAAGAGAAAGATACAAAAGGCATCCAAATAGCAAACGAAGAAGTCAAACTGTCACTATTTGCAGATAACATGATTCTCTATATAGAAAACCCTAAAGACTCCACAAGAACACTACTAGAAATAATAAGCAAATACAGTAAAGTCTCTGGATACAAAATCAACCTTCAAAAATCCATAGCATTCCTATACTCTAATAATGAAGTGTCAGAAAAAGAAGTGGAAAAAATAATTCCTTTTGCAATTGCAACAAAAATAATAAAATACCTAGGAATAAATCTAATGAAACAAGGACCTATATAATGAAAACTATAAGACCCTATTAACAGAAATCAAAGAAGATACAAAGAAATGAATAGACATTCCATGTTCTTGGATTGGAAGAATCAATATAGTTAAAACGACCATATTATCTAAAGCATTATACAGATTTAATGCAATCTTCATCAAAATCTAATTGGCTTTTTTTAAACAAATAGAACAAAAAATCATCAGATTTGTATGGAAGCACATCCAGAGGAAAAAAGAAAGCCATCCAGAGGAAAAAAGAAAGAGGCTGGAGGCATCACTCTGCCCGACTTGAAATCATAATACAAAGCAACAGTAATCAAAACGGCATGGTATTGGCAGCAAAACAGACATACAGAACAGTGGAACACAACTGGGAGTCCAGAAGTAATCCCATATTTATATGTGCAAATAATTTTCAACAAAAAATCCAAAAACATTCAGTGGAGAAAGGAAAGCCTATTCAATAAATGATGCTGGGAAACTGGAAAGCCACCTGCATAAGAATGAAACTAGACCGTTGTCTATCACCACACACCAAAACTAACTCAAAATGGATTAAGGACCTGAATATAAGACCCGAAACAATAAAATGCACAGACAAAAACATAAAAACTAAACTCAAGGACCCTGGACTTAAAGAGGATTTTATAAATTTGACCTCAAAAGCTACGGAAGTAAAAGCTAAAATAAATGAATGATACATCAAACTCAAAAACTTCTGCTCAGCAAAAGAAATCATCAACAAGGTAAAGAGAGAACAACCCAAATGGAAAAATATATTTGCAAGCAACATCTCTGATAAGGGCCTAATATCCAAAATATACAAAGAACTCATACAACTCAATAACAACAAAAAATAATCCAAGCAATCTACAGATGCAAAAATTCTGAACAGAATATTAGCAAACCAATTCAACAATACATTAAAATTATCATACATGATCAAGTAGGATTTATTTCCAGAGATATAAGGATGGCTCAACATATGCAAATCAATGTGATATACCACATTAACAAAATGAAGGATAAAAACCATAAGGTCATCTCAATAATTTCAGTAAAAGCATTTTGAAAAATTCAACACCCATTCATTATTAAAAACTCACAACAAAAAAGGCATAAAGGGAACAAACCTCAACGTAATAAAGACCATATATGATAAACCTATAGCTAACATCATACTCAACAATGGAAATCTGAAAGCTTTTACTCTAAGATCAGGAACAAGAGAAGGATGTCCACACTCACCACTTTTAATCAACATAATATTGGAAGTCCTAGTTGGAGGAATGAGACAGACAGACAGACAGACAGACAGACAGACAGACAGACAGACAGAAAGAAAGAAAGAAAGAAAGAAAGAAAGAAAGAAAGAAAGAAAGAAAGAAAGAAAGAGTATCCAAAAGAGAAACAAGTAAAATTGTCTTTATTTGCAGATAATATGGTATTATATATAGAATACACTGAAGACTCCACCAAAAAAAAAAAAAAAAACCTGTTAGGACAAATAAATTCAGTAAAATTACAGGATACATCATCAATATATACAAATCAGTTCTGTTTCTCTACACTAATAATAAACCATCAGAAATAGAAACTAAGAAAACAATCCCATCAAAAATATCTAGGAATAAATTTAACCAAGAAGGTAAAAGACCCATACACTGAAAACTATTAAGACATGATGAAAGAAAAAAGACACAAATAAATGGAAAGATATTCCATGATCATGAACTTGATTAACATTGTTAAAATGTCCATACTACCCAAAGCAATCTGCAGATTGAATGCAATCCCCACCAAAGCTCCAATGACATTTTTCACAGAAATAGAAAAAATACTAAAATTTGTACGAAACCACAGAAGACCCCATATAGCCAAAGCAATTGTGAGAAAAAAAGAACAAAGCTGGAGGCATCTCACTTCCTAATTTCAAACAATATTACATAACTGTAGCAATCAAAACAGTATGATATTGGCATAAAAACAGACACATAAACCAATGGAAGAGGATAAAGAGACCAGAAATAAGCCATGCATATACTATCAATTAATTTATGACAAAGCAGCCAAGAATATATACAAAGGGGAAAAGATAGTCTCTTCAATAAACAGTGTTGCAAAAACTGACCAGCCACATATGAAAGAATGAAAATAGACACACCTTATACCATACACACAAATTAATTCAAAATGGATTAAAGACTTGAATGTTAAGACCTGAAACCATAAAACTGTTAGAAGATAAGAGTCTATATAGAACACAAGTTCTTGACTCCATCTTAAAGCTAATCTGCCATGCTGGCATCTAGGTGAAACCAGCCCTTTGATCAACTTTCCCTTGGGCAAGCTCTGAAATATGTACACAGAGCTCTGGGATGACTACAGGATTCCCATTAATTGTCTTTCCCAGGCAAGGCACCCTCAATGTTCAACCATAAGAAGCAAATCCTACCATTTGTTACAACATGGATGAACCTAGAGGGTATCATGCTAAGTGAAATAAGTCACAGAAAGACAAAAAACACATAATCTCACTTATACATGCAATCTAAAACAAAAACAAAAACATGAACTCATATGAACAGACTAGAGGTTGCCAGAGGAGGGGTGGGGTATAGGCGAAATAGGGGAAGGGGATCAAAATATATGAACTTTCAGTTAGAAAATAAGTACTGAGGGCATAATGTACAGCCGGTGAGTATAATTAATACTGTATTATGTATTTGAAAGTTTCTAAGAAAGTAGATCTTAAAAGTTCTTATAGGAAAAAATAATTTGTAACTATGTGTGGTGACCTGCCTTACTGTGATCATTTTGCAATATATACATATACTGAATCATTAAGTTGTATATCTGAAGCTAATAAACTGTTATATGTCAATTAACTCTCAATTAAAAAAATTATACTTTGTTCTTTCTTATTACTTCCACATCTAACAAAAGAATCTTGTTAACATCCCTACTTCTCCATTCCCTTCTCACTATCTGTGTTCCAAGAGAAATTTTTGTTTTGTTTGACTTATTGTTTGCTTGGTGCTTCTGTCTATTCATTAATTCTGCCTCAGTAGGAACTACTCGTTCTGATTTTCTCCAACCAGTGGGCAGATACGGCCTAATCCCTCTGCTCCTACTTTTCTTTCTCTCCTATGGTGACCACTGCCTTGGTTTCTATTGCAGACATTAAGATTTAGTCAGGGTTCCACTACACTTTAAGTGCTGTCCAGGTATCACAAATTAAAAGCCCTATGCCTGCTCTAGCCAAAGAACTCATTACACCTGATTCCCTTCATGATCCACCAATGGGCTTATTTTCTTTTGTCTTTAGCCACATTCAAGCTGGCATAGATAGATATAATCAAACAGTTGGTTTTTTTAAGTATTCTTACCTACTGTTAATTTCTCTTTGAGAGAATGTATCTATGTTATTCATATTTGGGAAAATACAAGTTCTTTAAAGAATTAACAAGGCAGCATCTAATATTACTGACCACATTCCCCTCCTTAAAAGTCTTTTTTTTTTATTATTTCTTATGACACCATTCTTCTAGCACTCCTCGAACATCTCTAGTTTACTCTCAGTCACTTTTTCTGGTTTCTCTTCTACCTCACATCCTCCAACTTTAAATGCTTTGCCTCCTCAGGATTCTTGTCAACTTTTGTCCTTATTTTATAAATTTTCTCTTGAGAATCATATAATAAATGTATTAAATTATGACTTATCCACTAAATACTAAAAATATCTTCTGAGCTCAAGCACTGTATATACAACTACTACACATGTTCATCTACTTCATAGATTTTTCAGAAGGCTCTCAATTGACCTCAACAGAGCAAATGTAATTCATAATCTTAGAAATCTGCTCCCCTTCTGAATCAGAGTAATTCTAGGTATTTTTTTTTTTAGTCACAAAATGTATAATGCTCAAACACTATTGTTTCTTTCTCATGTAATCTAAAGTGAGTTGAGTTTTCCTGGTCAGCAGACATTTTTTTCCCCACCTAGTGATTTAGAGACTCAGTCCTTCCCATCTTGTGACTCTAAACATCCCTTAGGGCTTCACTGCCATCCAGCCATTAAAAGTAGTATAACATGGAAAAGGAACTCCCATTTCTTACAATCCTTGAAAATTATGTGCATCACTTCCAATAACATTCCACTATGGAGATCTAGCCTCATGGCCACACTTAAGATGGATAGAAGATTAGAAAATGTGTTCCTTGGCTAAGTAGCCATTTCACAGTGATAGCTCTGCTCTATGAAAGAGGGTACATGAATATTGGTGAAGTTAACCTTTCCTGCAACCTCTTCCTGTTTTCAATCTTGGTGTATGGCACCATCTACCAAATACCCATTTACCCAAATGATAAATCCAGATAGTCTTCGCTTTTTAACTTATCCCTTACCTAATCACCAAGCCTATCAAATTTAGAGTTTCTCTAAATCACTGTGATAGCTCTTCCCTCATTTCAATCCTTACAGCCACTGCTCAACTTCAAGCCCCCAATATGAGTCTTGCCACTTCTCAAATCTCTCCTCATTGTTGCTAAACATGACTTTTTAACACACCAAATTTATCATAGTCCTCTGCTAAAATTTTTCAATGGCTGTTTGGTGACAGAAAATTAAACTATAATGTGACACACAAGATCTTTTATGATCTGGCCATTTAAATTGTGTAGAATTATCTCTTGCCATCCCCCCACCTTATAGTTTGTACTATAGTAGTAGCAATAACAATAACTAAAACAAGTTACTTGCAGTTTCTAAAACAAGCTTTGCTCTTTCATATCTTAGTTTCTATTGCTCCTTCATAAGATGAAGGCAGTTAGTCCATTTGGTAAGTTTATTCATTGATACCCAGATCAAAACTTTTCCACTCAATCATATCTTCCTCCTGACTACACAAGAAATTTAGAACCGCCTTTTACTAGGTTCCCACCACCTTTCTGTACAAACTTCAATGGAAGCAATTTATCTAAATGCATTAGCTTTTTCCATTGTCTAGCTATTGTATTATAGCTTCTTAAAGATTGGTTCCATGTCCTTTCACTTCTGTACCTTGTTGAGTCTAAAGCATAATCTTCATGACAACAAAAACTGTGTCACCACTGTATCCCCACTGTCTAACATAGAGGAGATATTCAATAAATAGCTATTAAATGAGTTCATAATGTATACTCAGTGCATATTTACTGAAGATAAAAAGAGAAAACAATTAGTATAACTGAAAATATAGTCAGATAAGGCAAGAGTGTGAACCCTGGCTTGAGTGTGTGACCTTGAGCAAGTTACTTAATCTCCTTGAACTTAAGTTTCTTTTGCTGTGAAGACTTTACAACATCAAGCTCTTGCACTTTAGAGATAAAGTACTTAAAGCTCCTCGCACAATGCCCATATGTTATAATAATCATATTCCCTAATTATCAGCAGAGATTACAACTTACATAACCAGTATAGACGTTTCAGTATTTCTAAATGTATAATGTTCACCTGTAGCACACTGAAATCTAAAAAATATTTTCATCTTGGAAATTTTATAAGATTTATCAAAATAATTCAATATTTACCTAGATTGGTTTGTCTCAAATAAGGCACGTTACAGTTTCTGAAGGGTATTAATTTTATTTCTAGATATAAGCTAAAATTTCCCGAGTTAAGAAAATGTAGGAAAAAAAGTTAGCCTAAAAAATTTTTTTCAATAAAACCTAACCTTAAATCAAAGTAAGTTACAAATATTAAAAAATGACCTGATAATACAACTGACTTAATTGGAAAGTTCATGTAAGACGTGCTTTACCTCGCCAGGTCCAAAGTTCCACGATTGCTTAGAATGCAATTCTTCCAAAGAGATATTACCCCTAGGGTCACAAATAAGACAGTATTAAAGTTTGCTTTATTCTCTCTGAAAATTATTGTTCTACATTGTGGTTTCCAAAGTCGCCTACAGCTCAGAATTAGAAAAAAAGCTTTTTAAAAAATAAAGTTTCATAAGCTCCATTCTAAGAGGCCTATTATGTATGAGTCAAGCTTGGTATATTTTAAAATCACACCCTCAAGTGATGTGGGTCTGAAGCCATGTTTAGAAAGCATGTTTTAAATTGTTTTTATAAAGTACATTTTAAAATTCAAGCCCTAAAATGATGTTTTCCATTCATAAATTTCTGGATAGAGATTTGGTAGAGAATCTGTTTATTAAATAAATTGTGAATCTATGTTTTAATTACTGTGCCAGTCCCATAAATGGCATCTATGTATTCATTTTATAAAGATACTTTTAGTATTTCTGTAAGTACGTCCAGAAAAAAAAATCTATACTAGTTCATGATTTTCAATTACCAAATTACATTTGAGTAAATCACAATTACTACCTAGAAAGTTAGGAATATTCTGAAACTACACATTTTTTGTTATTAGCTATAACTGCAGTGCCATAAACTGTCAATATGCTTCCTTACTCTATTAACATTTTAATTCTGTCACTCTCTTTTTCTGATTCTATCATAAACAAGCAATCATCCCATGGAAAGCTGCCCAAAGTTAGAAAATATGCTTATCATGCCATTAATCATTTTATACATGTGATCTTTCCATTTCTTACTGTAAATTAATAAATTAATATTCTGGAGGGCATATAGTTTCTTGAACACAAAAGTCAGTTTCCTTAAATCTAACACCAAGATTCAGATTAGAAGATACTTCTGTGCTGGCAAATATGAACACTATACTCCTAAGTAGGGTAATATAACTAAGATTCTGACAACTGGTTAGCCTTCTTTGAGGCCAGTCTGCCCACCCTCAGACAGCAATATGCCTACCTCACTTTGCATCAGTTCAACTCTTCAACAGGCATTATTCTAGATTCTGATTTGCATTCCCCAGATTCACCTAAAGACTTACATATGGTTCACTGGATATTTCTGGATTTCTATCTGTGGTGTCTTCTCTTGGTAATCCATTTCAAATTTTCCTTTTAAAATAAAAGTATGCATTGAAATAAAACTTTAGCATATGATTTTTTTTATTTGAAACTTATTAGTATTATCCATGTCAGTGCTGAGCTGATCAAGAAGGGAAGGTTCAATGGTGAGACACCCAGTTAGAAGAATGCACAAAAGGCCAACATGAAAATGAAATGGCAGGCACGAACTTTATTGTGAGGAGTGTACTTCGAATTGGGGGGCAGCATAGTACTGAGTGCACTTCTGCTCCCCTTCTGTTCTCCAGGGACCGCATGGCTCCACACAAAGCAGAGTACAATAATGGCATTCAGCCAGCCACACATGCATGATACAATAAGCTGAAGCATGTTTACATATTTTAGGCACAGGCGCCCTACTACACTAACATACCATTTGAAATTAGGGGTCTTATTTCTAGCCGCAAGCCTGGATCACAGCCAGACCTGGGACCCACAACCTATGTGGAGGGAAATCCCTGATCCACAAAGTCACATAATAGAATGTCATTCTATTTTTAATTTCATATTCCTCCAAACGTATACACAAATACACACGTGTGCATGCATATATATTTACTAAATAAACACGTATATTTAGTAAATATATATGTACTAAAACTGAAAATAAAAAAACTCAATATATTATTACATTCTCCATGTACAATACCAACCTTTTTTTTCAGAGCTGGGTGGATAACAATCCTTCTCAAAATATGTACTAAGATTATTTCTTTCATTATTGCTGTACTCTTTCTGATAGTTGTTTGGCTGGCACTTTTCTGGATAACCTGTATTAAAGTTAAAATTACTAAAAGTCAACTCTGGATCTGTAAAAATACTTCTAATGCAACTACCAGTGGAATGGTTTTTATCAGAACTAGTGACTGCACAGATATCTCCCGTACTTTCATAACCACACTTGTCAAATGTTTTCTTTATCCTCTGTTGATCCATGCTTAATAAATTGATCAAATTTTCATTGATAAGAGGGTCCATTTTCTCTGATAGAAGGCTAGAGTTTGGCTGGTTCATATCTTCAAGAAAATTTGAAGCCTCTTTTTTATTTTCTCTCCAAATATCTTGTACTGATTGTTTTTCAGTAATGGAGTCTGATTGTCTTCTCTCATCTGTGCTCCCAAAATCTTCACCCATAACTATTGCACATCTTCCAGTGAGGAAATTCCTATTTCCTGGACTTTGGGATTAAAAAACAAACATATTTAGCAAAAAAAAGCACAGAGCATTTTCATTTAGAAACTCTTAAATTCTTAAAGAACATATTGAGCAGCTATTAACATTTGCCTAGACTATTTTTTCAAATTTAAATAAATAATATTACTTTGGGTGGAAATTTGTCTAATACAGTCCTGTAATATCTTAGTATTAGTTTAGTATCTCAACATAAAAAATTAGTATGTGGTTCAATTTACTGTTATATTCATGACCAAAATATAGTATGTCTTGTGTAATAATGTCTAGCAAATAACCTAGACAACCACTATATCACTGATCCTCCATCTAACCAGAAGAGATATTTTTAAGGCTGTACAGAGAAAAATTATTCCCAGTGTGCAAATAGTAAATCAAATAGTTATGAAGACACTATAATAGATATTTCTCAACCTAACAAGGATATAAAAATACCTCTGACAGTCTCAAGGAAGAACAGTATAGATACAAATAATAAAACCAAGAAATAAATTGAATTAGATGAAATGGTTATACTAGATAACTTATATGTTCCCTTCCAATGAATAAATCATAACTCCATATTTCTCCAACTTATATATAAGAATCAAAGCTATCACAGAAAATAATTAGAAATCAAAATATTCTAGATTTTATTGCCGTTGTCTAGAAATTTGAGGTTGGGCTGTTCCAGAGACTGGAAATACCAAAGACATTTAGAAAAGAAACATAGACTGTTAAAACTCTGATTGATTTCCAATTTTATTTTTTAAGTTACTTATTAAATATTTAGTAAACAGGTATACCTGCTGTGTTCCAGGCACTATGCCACATGTTGGAGAGAGATAAAATAATTCAGTTTGATATTAAAGAGAGAGAGATGTTTTGCCAGTTCACAGATCATGATCCTATATTGTTTCTCAATATGGGTCTTACTGATGTTTTGGGCAAAATAATGCATATCTATATTACACAACAGTATCTGCCATTAAGACTACAGAAGTTTCTAATACTCTAAATAAGAAAATTCATGTAAAAGCACTTCAAAAGTTAGAAAATATACTACAACTGTAAATCATTTTAAAAAGTTATTTTAAGTATTGTGATTCAGAAAAATCATTCATTGAGAGATTTGAGCATAGAGAAATGTACAGTGCAGTTATTTCTCACAAGAAATAGTCTAGAAGGAGAAAAAAAATAGAAAGTGATAAATGTTAGGCTACAGTCAAGTAATACTATAGTAAATAGAGAAAAAAAGAAATTTGCTTTGGAAAAATCAGGATGATAGCATTTGAGTTGGGGACTAAATGATGAGAAGGATTGCTACTTGCAGAGATGACAGTAATTATGCTAAAAACTTAAGTCTTATTAAGACAAATCAATCCAACTCCTTTATTTTTTCCTACAGATAATATAAAATTCAACAGATACTTAATGTATGCCTACTATGTGGTAGGAAGGCAATACATCTTATATTCTAGTTAAGAAAAACAACAAGGTAATTAACTATTAATAAGTAACAATGAATAAATGAAAGAAGTATAAAAATAAGATAATTATAGCATTTTATATGTGCTACAAGATCATGTGATGGAATTTGTTTTGGAGGTCCTGTTCAGATAATTTGGCCAGGAAAGTCTCTAGTAAGGAAGTGATAAGCTAAATATACAGAATGGTTAGAAATGCATAGAAAAGAGTAAGCATATTCCAGGGGGATGGAATAAGAAGCACAAATGCCAGATTTGCAGCATGTCTGAGAAACAAAAAAAAAAAAAGAAATAAAGCTAGAATAGAAACAAAACTTATTACCTAAGTCTTAAAAGATAAAAGGGCCTAGATTATGCAGAGATTAATTTTTGAAAAGAACAATAAGAAACATAGAAAGATTCTAAGTACAAAAGTGAAACTGACTTGGTTTTTGCCTTGAAAAATATCAATCTGACTGTTGGGTAAATATGAATTTCAGGACTTCCACCTGGCCAAAATGAAGTAAGAGTGACCAGATTTACCCTCCTGACAAGTTAAAAAACAGAAAAAAATATAAAAAACAATGGTTTTTAGACATGGGTCATCAGGTAGAACAGGATAATCATCTCTGACAGAGAGAAAACAAATGAGATAACCCCTATGACTGTTCCTAACTTAATGCCTGAAGAGAGTATTCAAGCCACAGAATAGAGAGAAGCAACCCAGCCAGATCCCACAGACTCCCTTTGTTGAAGAAACAGAGCTAGGGGTTCAGAGAGATAAAAAAGATAGAGTTCACAGGGCAGAGTACCATGAAGGAGAGTGCTTCAAAGAAAGAGCGAGCTGCAGATATCTAGAATTTCAAATCTTTAGGTAAATAGTGATCAGCACATGCATCTGAGGTAATTACCTAAGGCTAGGAAAAGACCCACCCAAGAAGAGAAGTTGGAACAATTCTAGGAGCTCACACAGGGAAGGGAAAATTTTGTGTTCCTACCAGAGTTAAAAATCTTGTAATTCAAAGGACATCAGAGAATACTCAGAAAGGTACTGTCTTAGCAACAGACTGAAGACATATCTGGTCCTGCTTAACGAAAGCTAAGGCCAGCCTCAATAAGATCATTCTAGTTCCAACTAACTGAAGTGTATCCCAGAACAAAGCTTAGGAAAAACTTATACAATTACAAAAATTTCCAGAAAACAAATAGATAAAATTCACAATGTACAGAATCCAAACAAAATTACCACAAAGTTAAAGAAGCAGAAAATTACAAACCATGAGGAGAAAAATCAATTATTAGAAATAGACCAAGAATGAAACAAATAATATAATTTGTAGACCACAACATTTAAAAGAGATAAAACCATATTCTCTATATTCAAGAAGACAAAGGAAAGACTGAACATGAATAGATAGATAGATACATGTAAGACATAAAAACGTTAAACCCAACTTCTAAAAAGAAAAAAAAACACTGATAGGTTTTACGAATAAATTAGATGAAAGAAGATAGTGAATATAGATAAAGCAATATAACCTATACAAAATTAAATGTGAGCGAAAAAAAGATTGAAAATAAACAGAGCATCAGTAAACTGTGACACAACTTCAAGTGGACTAATTTACATGTGATTTGAGTCCCCAAAGGAAAGAGAAATGAGAAAAAAATATTTGAAAAATTAAAGGCTGAATATTTTTTCCAAAGAGAAAAACCGTAAGTCCACAAATCCAAGGAGGCTAAACACAACCCAAACACAAGAAACAGAATAAAAATGAACATCCTAATCAAAGGATAGAATCCATGGTAGAAAATCCAAGATAGAATAATCTTTTAAAATGAGAAATATTTTATTTACAGATAGATAGATATAAACATATATATATAAATATATATATATATATTTTTTTAAGATGACAGCAAACTTCTTATTGGAAACAATGTAACCAAAAGACATCTTTTAACAATAAAGACATACAGATATACAAAAGATGAAGGAATAACCATAAAACCCACACTATAAAAAAAATGTCAAAGGAAATCTTTAGAACTGAGGAAAAATGTCACCAGATGGAAATCCAGATCTACACAAAATAATGAAGATCACCAAAAATAAAAAATCTGTGCTTAAATATAAAAAACATGCTTTCTCATTTTTTAACTCTGTATATAGTAAAAAGAATGTATTACTGGGACTTCTAGTCAAGATGGTGGAGTAGGTAAACTTTGTGCTCACCTCGTCCCACTATCATACCAAAATTATAACTAAATTATAGAACTATCAGTGAGAACCCTCTGAAGACTAGCTGAATAGAATTCCTATAACTGATCTCATCTGATCTAGGAAGCTAAGAAGGGTCGGGCCTGGTTAGTTCTAGGTTGGAAGAATTCCTATTACTATAGATATAAAGAAGCCACCTATAACTGGTAGGAGGGGCAAAGATGTGGAACAGTACAGTCTGACACCCACATGTGGCAATTAAGAATCGGGAGGGATATTTTGGCTGTAGAGGCCACCCTGAAGAGTGAGGGGTCCCAGATCCACACCCAGAGCTCCCCAGCCCAGGGCTCAGTGCCATAACATTTCACTGTGAAAACCAATAGGGACTGCATCTGAGAAAGACAAAGGGCTGCAAAAGACCAAGACACACTGCTCTTAAAGGACAGGCACACAAACTCATTGGCTCTAAGCTCCAGCACAGGGACAGCAAGTCCAAAAGTTCCAGGGACATATGGGGAGAAACCAAATTGACCAGCTTCAGGGCAAGGGCTACAGTTTATAAATGCCATTGTTCCTTTGGTGAGCTCTTCGTCTACCCAGCTGCCCGGCACAGGTTGGAGCCAAATCTGTCCTCTCCATTAAACTGGCTAACACTGTTCGTCCTGCCCCACCAACTTACTCTCCAGGACCAGGACTATTCCAGTGGCTCCTCCACAAAATGGCCTGCCTCAGCTTGCAATGCAGACTTTCCCAAAATCTCTCAGAGCTACACAAACCTCTTCCCCCTCCCCCCAAAAAAGCAGAGGCCAGCCTCAGTGTACTCTGTAGCTCTTCCTTAGTGACCCAAGCACAGCATAAATGGCAATGGGTCTCAACCTGTAATAACTCCAAACAGGTGGCCCCAAGCCTGGCATAAGCAGTGGCTAGTCTTGGACTGGAACACAGTTTCAACAAGGCAGCCACAATCCCAGCATAAGTCACAGATGGTCTCAGCTCATACTGTGGTGTCCATCAAAGGGTCCCAAGCCTGGCACTAGTGGCGGCCAGCCTTGGTTCATAGTATAACCATTCCCAGTTGCCTCCAAGCCCAACACAAGCAGTAAACAACTGCAGAACACTTTGTAGCTCCTACCAGGTAGCCCCAAGTAGCAACTAACATTGACCTACACCAGAGCACCTCCCAGGAGGCTCCAGACCCAACACGCCTGGGGGTTGGCTTCATACCACATCAGAGCACGACCTAACCAGCTCCATAAATGACAGAAAGGGCAGACTCAGCTGGCACCACAGCCCTGATAAAAGTGACTCCCACTCCATAACATAACAGCTAATCTGCTATAGTCACAGCAAGTCCTCACAGCCAATCAACTCGAGGGTCAAACCCACTCACTGACATGCCAATAGCAGGAAAGGCCCATCAACAGGAAGGCGCACACAATCCACACTGGATACACCCCTAGAGCATCATGTTCAAGTGACCAAGGATACTATATGCCACTGGGCCCACAGGACACCTTCTACATAAGGCCACTCTGTCAAGACCAGGAGACGTAGTAGACCTACATAATACATACAAACACAGGGAGTCAGCCATAATGAGGAGACAAAAAAACATGTCCCAAATGAAAGAACAGGACAAAACTCCATAAAAGACCTAAACAAAATAAAGACAAGCAATCTACCAGATAGAGTTCAAACGCTGTTTATAAGGATGCTCAATGAACTTAGGGGAAGAGTAGATGAACTAAGAACTTACGCAAAGAGATAAAAACCATAAAAAGAATCAGTCAGAAATGAAGACTACAGTAACTGAAATGAAGAATACATTAGAATCAATAGCAGATTAGATGGAGCAGAGGACTAAATGAGTGATTTAGAAGACAAGTAGTGGAAAACACTCAATTGGAACAGCAAAAAGAAAAAAGAATTTTTAAAAAAATTAGAATAGTTTAAGGGACCTCTGAGACAACATCGAGCATAATAGCATTCACATCATAAGGATACTAGGAAAAGAAAAGAGAAAGTGACTAAAAATTTGAAGAAATAGTGACTGAAAACTTGCCTAACATGAAAAAGGAAATAGACAAGTCCAAGAAGAGCAGAGTCTCAAACTAGATGAACCCAAAGAAGTCCACCAAGACACATCATAATTAAAATCTCAAAAGTTACAGATAAAGAGAATTCTAAAAGTAGCAAGAGAACAATTAAGGGAGCTCCAAGCTGATTTTTTTAATAGGCCAAAAGAAAATGGCACAAAATATTCAGAATGATGAAAGGCAAAAATCCACAAACAAGATTACTCTAATCAGCATGACTTTTACAATCAAAGGAGAGATAAAGGGTTTGCAGACAAGAAAAAGATAAAGGAGTTCACTGCCACTAAACCAGTATTATAAATAGAAAAGATAAAAAATATGAGTAAGAAAATATAGGAAAGGAAAAAAATATCTCACTGTCATAGGCAAACACTTGGTAAAAGCAGTAGATAAATCAACTACAAAGCCAGTACAAAGGTTAAAAGACAAAAGTAGGAAGACAAAAACTGCATAATTACAATAATAAATATAGGGATACACACAAACACATATACATACAGAAGAAGGAAAAACTAACAACAAAAACAAAAATGGAGAGAGTAAAAATTGCAGTGAATTTAGAATGTGATCAAACTTTTAATACAGACTGCTATAAACACAGTTTGGTATACATGAAGCACATGGAAAACACAAACCAAAAATCTGTAAGAGATATACAAGATGTAAAGAGAAAGGAATACAATCACAACACTACAGAAAGTCATCAACACACAAGAGAAGGGATCAAGAGAATAAGAAAGCAACAGAGAACTACAAAAACAATTAGAAAACAAATAATAAAATGCCAATAACTGCATACCTATCAATAATTACTTTAATTATAAATGGGCCAAATGCTCCAATCAAAAAACATAGGGTGGCTGAATGGATAAAAAAACAAGACCCATACCTATTCTGCCTACAAGAGACCCACTTCAGATTTAAAGACACACAAGACTGAAAGTAAAGGGATAAAAAGAGATTTCAAGCAAACAGAATGGAAAAAAAAAAGCTAAAGTAGCAATACTTTTATCAGATATAATAGACTTTAAAACAAAAACTGTAAAGAGAGACAAAAGAAGGGCATTTCATAATGATAAAAGAATCAATACAACAAGATATAACTTGTAAATATCTACATACAACATAGAAGCTCTAAAATATATAAAGCAAATACTAATAGCTATAAAGGGAGAGATCGATAGTAATACAATAACAGTATGGGTCTCTAAGACTGGCATTAATGGATAGATCATCCAGACAGAAAATTAACAAGGAAACAGTGACCTTAAATGAAACATTATGACTAGATGGACATTTCACCTAAAAGCAGAAGACACATTTTTCTCAAGTATACATGGAATATTTTCCAGGGTAGACCACATGTTAGGTCACAAGAAAAAAAGAGTAAATTAAATACAAAGAAAAAAGACAAAAGGAAATAAAGGTAAGAACAAGTTCAATGAATAAGAGAAAAATAAGAACTATGTGACACTGAAAGATGATTCAGTGAGAAGATAAATAAAATGTGCCTCAAGAATGACTAAAAAAAAAGAGGAAATGTAACTTACCATATTAGTAATGAGAGAAAAGACATCACTACAGATGTTAAAGATTTTAAATGCATAATAAAGGGATTTTATGATAACCTTTAAGTATTTTTATGATAACTTTAAGTCAATAAATTCTACAATATAGAAAATAAGATCTATCCTTTGTATAACACAAACTACCCAAGTTCATTCAAGAAAAAAATAATTAGCTTATATCTAGTAAAAATGAAAAATATAATAGAAAAAAAAAAAAAAAACTTCCCATAAAAAGAACTCCATACCAAGCGGGTTCACTGATGAACTGTACCAGACATTTAAGGAAGCAACTGTACCAATTCTAGACAAACTCTTTCTGAAAATTACACAAGATGGAATACTTCACAACTAATTCTATGACATCAACATTAGGCTGATATCAAAAACCAGATCTAGATGTTACTTTAAAAAATGAAACCTAGAAAATAACCCCTCATAAAGATTAACGCAAGAACTCTGAAAAAATTTTAGCAAATCAAAACCGAGAATTTATAACAAGATAGCACATTGTGACCAAGTGGAGTTTATATCAGGAATACAAGAGTTGGTTTAACATTTAAAAGGTAACCAATGTGGAGAAGTATTTCTGGAATGATAAGAGTGAGAATCTTGGCAAATCCTATCCCCCAAAACAATGATAGAACAAGACAACTCTTGCAAAAACAACCCTTTCAGAATCTGGGGAAGTGACCAAAAACATCCAATAAAATGAGAAGCAGTACCTCAAGAAAAACTATTAAACCTTAATTGGAACTACTAGTGGGAATCTGTGTAGAGTTTAAGCTTTGGTTTATTGCCTTCCTTCTACCCCCAGCTCCATAGCTGGTAGGTCTACCATCCAAGAAGTCTGGGGAAGTGTGTGGGGAAGCCCTATCTCAGGGAATTTGTCAAAAACAATCATTATCTTGGTGACAAACACTGCAGTTGTTTGAGGCTGAAATATTTGGAGCACATGAGATAAATTCAGACCCTTATTCACATGATGAATTCACGCCATACATAAAAATTAACTCATAATGGATCAGACCTAAATGTAAGATCTAAAATGACAAGACAGAAGAAAACATGAGAAAATCTTTATGACCTTGGCTTAGGTAAAAATTTGTTAGGTTTGACACCATATGCATGATTCATAAACAAGGAGTAATAATAAACAGAATTTCATAAAAATTAAAACCTTTTTAACACCGATAATGAACAAGGTATTTCACCAAAGATACACTAATGGCTAATAAGCACATGAAACAATGCCAACATTGTCGTTCACTAGGGAAATGCACAATTAAAACCACAATGACCAGAATGGCATAAATTTTAAAAGGCTGATTGTAGCAGTGTTGTCAAGGACATGGTGCAACTAGAACTCTCATACATTCCTAAAAGGAATGTAAAATCATACAAATCACTTTGGAAAACAGTTTGCCAGTTTCTTGAAAAATTAAACATATACCCACTATATGACCCAGTCATTGCACTCGTAGATATTTACCCAAAAGAAATGAAAGCATAAGTCCAAAGACTTCTACATAAACTTTTATAGCAGCTTTATTTGGAATAGCCAAAACTGAGGGAAATATACAATGTCCATCAACAGATGAACTGTACTATGTCCATACGATAGAATACTACTCAGCAATAAAAAAGAATAAACTACTGATACGAACAACAAATAACATAGATGAATTTCAAAATAATTATGCTAAGTCAGAAGCTAGGCCAAAAAAAGAACATGCTGCATGATGCAACTTACATAAAATTCCAGAAAATACAGACTAATCAACAGTGACACAAAGAAGATCAGTAATTGCCTTGGGATGGAGGTGAGGGATATGAAGTGGCCAGAGGAAAGGATTACAAAGGTGCCCAAAGAAACTACTGGAGATGATTAACACCGTGGTCATTATATTTGACATATGTCAAAACTTATCAAAAGTGCACATTTTAGATAAGTTCAGTTTATGTTGATTATAATGAGGACTAAGAAGAAACAAAAAGAACTTTTATGTGGCATTACAATTCTCCACAACAAGAGGAAGTGGTAGCTTAGACTGAGATAGAACCATAGAGATAGAAATATGAGTAAATAATTTTAAAGTTTATTAGAATACAGAATTGACAATACTTGGTGAAATGGATATTGGGAGTTGAAGGAAAGGAAGAAATCAAAAACAACTTTTATTTTGTTTTAAGCGAGTAGGTGAATAATGGTACCATTTATTAAAGTGACGAGGACTAAAATAGGGTTACAGAGTCAAGGTTTTTCACCACAATTACGGAAGAGTGATTCAAACTGGTTTTACAAGCTTAATGGATTTAAAACAATGAACCAGAACTTATATACAGACATCAAGAAAATAAAAGTGGGACACAGATCAACTGCCATAAATGGAAAAGAAGTTAATGTGTTTATGATATAGAAAAAGAAAACTAGTAGTTCATGGAGATTATAAGAGATGCAAAACACCTTAACCCAAAATATTTTTTAAATAAATAAAAGGTAGATGTGCACATTAGAAAAACAATTACTTAAAACTATTTTAATTAAATGCTATATTTTACTTATAGCGGGTTTTTTTTTTCCTAGAAGCATTACTTAGATCTGTTTCCATTTCTAACTAAAAATATGTGTCCATTAAAATCAAATAAAGAAAGAATGCCACAGGTCATTTCCTTCCACATCTTTGCTCACCTGTTTAATCTTTCAGATAATGTTCCAAATTGTGCTATTTTATATGATGGACTGAGAGCATCTTGATTTTCATTTAATTCAGAAACCAAAGAATTAGAACAATTAACGTTACTGAGCTGGAAAAAAAAAAGAACGAACCTGCCAAAATGGTAAATGTGCGTGCATGCATGCATATATATATATATATATATATATATATATATATATATATATATAAAATTAAAATTATTTACCAGAAAATGCCATTTAGGTGGACATATGTTTAAAAATGTATATTTTAGTCTAAAATAAAGTAATTCTATACTTACCAAAAACAAAATGCTATTCTAACAATGAAAGTAATATCAGTATTTGAACAACTGTTAAACTAACAGAGTTGGTACTATGGTGAGCTAACCAATTTCTCAGAGGTTTAAAAAAAGATTAAATTAAAAATATCCAGGCCACCAGGATCTTGAGTTAAAAAAAAATTAATTTTTACATTTTGAAATACATCTGCTATAGAAAATACCAAGAAATGATCTTTTACTAAATTTAATAGTTAAAAAAATAAAGTTATTAAAGGTTACTATACCAAAGTATAATTGTAGTGAGGAAAATGGTTACATAAACACTATGTCTTGTCAACAGAAAATAGTTCCTCCAAAGGAAATAGCTGTACTTATCTTGGTTCTTCCATTTACTAATTTTACAGACTGCTACTTTAATCTTTCTGATTATCAATATCATTGAGTACAACAGGGCAAATTATGTGAAGACTGTTGTGAAAAGCAGATGAGAAAATCCATCTATTTATCTGGAAGGTACCCTCTAAATGTAAGATATATTGGCCCAAAGCTAATCTACGCAGCAATAATAATTTATATATGTAATACATTTTATTAATAAGCCATGAAACAAAGAAATGAGATGTCCAAAAACAATCAATGACAGAAATAGGAAAAAAAAAAAAAAAACAGAAAAAGATACTGAAAATCTTTTTAAAAAAAATCTAAAGTTAGGAAGAACTGAAAATAAAGTCTCATAATACATCTCGGCCTCACAGAGACCATGACAGAAGTGCAGACACAAAGTCATCCCTTAAAATGAGAAATACACAAAAGAGAATACTTTATATTGGCTCAATACTACTTCTCTAGGGACAAGTGAGACCCAGACCATTTTTTCTTCTAACCTGCCTTTCAACTCATTTCCTTTTGTATTTTATAATTTCATCTTAATCCTTACTTTTCTTAAAATCTCTCCAAATAAGCTCTTACTTCCCTAATACTTCACAGTGTGACATTATGACTTAGATAGGGACATTAGCCTCTCTTTTCTCTCTTCTGCTATATTAAACACACCATTATACCCTTCTGGAAATAATCACTAACCTGCAGTCTATAAGTAGAAGATTATTTAAGTACAGATTACAAAGAATTTCATCATTTATCCTATAAACTATTTAATAGAGGCACAATGAATTATAAGCTGATCTAGGATGCAAGTTTTAATCTCACAAAGTATAAACTAAATGAGTAATTAAATGTTTTTCATATCATCATTCAAAAATCAGTAGGTCTTTAATAAGGCTAGAACATATCACTGAAATATAATACTTCATTTTCTCTAAAAAATAGAAAACATACTTTAATACTTTAATAAAATTTAATTATATTATGCATAACTATAATTTACCATATTATATATAACTATAATTCACTTAATTATAAATTTGTTAATTTATAAATTATAAATTTATGAATTATACATAAATATGGCAAAAAACACTACATGCTAAAAATGGAAGAAATTCAAAACTGCATATTTCTGTTAACAAGACATACTGTTTATATAACCATTTTCTTCACTACCATTATACTTTGGTATAGTAACCTTTAATAATTTTATTTTTTAGCTATTAAATTTAGTAAAAGATCATTTATTGGTATTTTCCATTTCAGATATATTTCAGAATTTAAAAATTTAGATGTTTTAGAGAACACAATGATCAAAAAACATTTTAATTTTAGCACTACACATCTCTATTAAGTTATCTGTATAGTTTTAATTGAAGTGCATATAACCAGTCCTCATTTGTCAAGTCATAAAAAGAACCAAGCCATCCTAACTCATACTTTAACAGACTACTATGACATCACTGAAATTATATATTGCTATTCACAGGACATTTTCCATGTCATGCCTACTGGGCAGCCATGACATCACCAACTAGTCATTTACGGTGATTACCATCATCGACTAATACATAATACACTGAACTATTCTAAATTTCACTATTGATAATTTTTTAAAAGGATGATGATTTCAATGATTCTTAAAGAACATTCCAGTTTGGGGATTCATAATTTTCTACTGTGCAGAGAATTAAGATTTTGATTTAAGACAAATTATTATATTTATCTCCTAATTTGGCTACAGCTATAACAATTCACAACTCAAATATTTTAACTTATAAAAAATATTGAAATATGATATAATACTAAAAATTAGTGATTCAAAGATACCTGCTCCTTCAGTTTTTCAGATGCAACTTTCTGAGGACGGGGTGCTATTCTGGGAATGAAATTTTGTTTTGTAATATGTCTGTTGGAAGATAATTCTGCTGAAAAAGACGGTGAAGTGAAACTGCAGTTTTCTATTCTGTTGAACTGAGGTTCAAACATTCTATATGAGTCCATGACTTGTGATGACTATAGAAAAGAAGACATAATCCTGTGAATTGCCAAAATATAAAAACTAGAGAAGACAAGTCAAAATAGAAGTGAAAATGTCATGGGTTGCAGAAACAGTCCCAAGGAAAAACAAGTCATCAGTAATTGACAGGACTTAAGACAAGAAAAGTTATCAACTAAGTGTGTACTTAAGAGCTCCTTTCTATCTGTCCTTCTCACTCTTGGTCCCCTCCACCCTAAAGCTCCATTCTTGCATATCATTGCCTAATGATGAAATCTGAATTCATTTACCCACAATTCAGGTGAAAAGATTTCCAAGAGATTTTAGTATCACTGCTGATATCTTACTGATGTAGTTTAACTTTGGCAATTCAAAGGACAGAAAGAGTAATATGGTATTGAAACAAAATTTCAAGCTTTAATCACAATCTATGCATTTTCTAATTGATTAAAATATTATTTGCTTAAAAAATAACCATTTGCAATACTTTGAAAGAAAAATCATCTTGTGATCAATGTAAATACTGAAAATCACAATTTGATATAAAATAATCTGATCACTATGCCTAAAGAGACAAATTGCTCAATGACCACAGGAACCCAAAGTAGGAATTCCCAAATGAATTATCCTTTGCAGCTCTTCAGTAACAAGCAGAATCAAATTGCTATGCACATACAGAGCTAGTCTACATTACCAGAACTCCAAACGGTTTCTCATAAGCAATCAGCTAAAATATTTTTAAGGTACAGTTTCGTTCTATTAAAAGCTTTTAAAATAATAATTTTAAAGACTTAAAAAATCTTAAAGAGTTACTAATTTTTCCTGACATTCAAAAGAATTACATTATTTAGTAGCATGCCACAATTGCTAAAATTACTTATAAAAAATTTTTTTTAAATCTCACCTGAACCAGGCCAAGTTCTTCCTTGTTGCCTAGTCTTTCACAGTGTACACTAATGAAAATAAAATTTTAAGATTAAAAATAGAGATGGCAATAAAACTGACACACCTATATTTAAAATTCACATTGTTCTATACAAATACACAAAAACACATGGAACTCTAAGTAAATCATTCCAGGGTCATACTATTACTGACTTTTATAAAAATTACATTATTACTAAACAGACATTTTATGACAAGGAAAATCAACTATGCATACTACACACTTAGTATGGACGTTAGGTCATTTGTAAAGGTCTTAATAGTTTAATAATATTAACAGCAAAACAAAAACTGGAGAATAAGCTGTTTACATTTTCCAACAAATAAAACAGTCTCAGTGATGATCTATGTAAATATCTAACACTCTACAACATAGCTAAAACCTACTTGTTTTCTATATCATCAATGCAGAGGTTAGATGGTACACAGGGAGGCGACATTGGAAGTTCTAAATTATGCTTTCTTAGAGGCATTTTTATATCTCTCTTCATATTTACATGAATTGGTTTTCTCACAGTTTCTATAATAAAAAAATTATAAAAATAATAAAATCTTTTAAAAGCATTGTTTGATATAACATGTTTATTAAACGTATATTTTTAAATTTTACTAAAACCGCCCATATTCTATATATGCTAAAAGAAATCATTAGAGTACTAATAGCTATCACAGATGATTCAAATCATTGTTTTCTTCATCATCTTACATACTCCTCATAAAAGAGGCTCCACTAGTTCAGTTCTCTTTTCTTCTCCAAGAATCTCTGACCCCCAAATTACATCAGATGCTGTTATACATGGCCAAAGAACTACATGTTCTCTACTATAACACTTGCAATAGTTTATTGAACTTGATTAATTTTATCTTCCTAATTTAATTTTATAGAAGCATAAACCTGTCTCTCCTTATAGAAGATATCAATATTTTGTCTGTTCAGTACTTTTAACTACTCTCTTTTTCTGGAAAATGCTTCACACACACACACACACACACAGTACAGTTCTAGAGACTTTCTATCTTCTTATAAATCTTATCTCTCCAGAAAAATAATTAGTTTAGGGGTAGCCGTCTGATCCAAGATGAATCACTACTAGTATTGCATCCCTCTCGTAATAAATAATTGCTCCAGTGCTGGGACCTGGCACCAAAAAGACAAGGCAACATCCTTCTAGTAAAATTCAAAAACTGAGAACCAGAGAAACAATTCTCATTATTTCCTTGGTGTCAAAACTAGAAGAGATGAGCAATATTAGTTCTTTAAGGTCACACTTTAAATTAAGCTTCAGTGATGAAGACAGTTTGAGAGAATAAAGCTAATATCTGAAGTAAGAAAGAATGTTCATAGTATTTAAGTCCCTAATTCAAGCAGCCTCTGAGGCCCAGCTGCACTGTTGCTCTTCTAAGTTAAGTGTCTTAGTCCATTTAGGCTGCTATAACAGAATACCATAGACTGGATGGGTTATAAACAATGGAAATTTATCAGTCTGGAAACTGTGTAGTCCAAGATATAGGCGCTGGCAGATTCAGCGTTTGATGAGGGCCCACTTTCTTGTTCAGTCAGCCATCTTCTCGCTGTGTCCTCACATGGTGGAAAGTATGAGAGAGCTCTCTGGGATCTCTTTTAAAAGGCCACTAATTCCATTCATAATGGCTCAACCCTCATAACTTAATCACCTCTTAAAGAACCCACTTCCTAACACCAAAACTTTGGAGGTTAGGATACTAACATACTAATTTTGAAAAGACACAAACATTCAGTCCATAACATTAAGTAAATATGTATTTTTAAAATTCTGTCATTTGCAGTCATGAATCCTAAGAGTTCTGTTTTTGTAGAGGAAGAAAATATCTTTTTCCTCTACCTTTCTGAAGTCTCAGCTGGCGTCCCTATAACAAAAGACAGTGTAACAAAAGATATTTTATTCAATATAAAGTTTTAGGTGAAAAACTTCATAAGGAAGTGAAGACCCAAAGGAGTCAAATTCGAACAAATTCTCTAAATAGCCTAACAAGAAATATATTTCTTGCCCTTTAGCTAAACTTTAGTAAATATATGCTTTGATAGAATAATAACTGAAATAACCATACCTTATAAAATTAATTTTACATTACACACAACATAAAAATCAAAATAAATGGATTTAGCAACAAAAGATTTTAAGCAAAAATTAACAAAGCTTCTAATTTAAGAGGACAACCAAGTTCTAAAATTAGTTTCCTTTTCATATCCTGTGAGTTCTAAAATTACAAACTTCTCAGTAAACTAAATGCTATGATCACATCAGTCAAAACAAAATACTATTGGAAAGACTTACCAGGTGTTTTCTTCTGGCAAGAGATCTGATTTACCACGTATAAATTAAGGAGGTCTAAACTGACAGTGGAATTTTTGACAGGGGATAAAACTTCCAGTAATTTCATTTTTGATTTTAACCTTTTCTTTTCAAAATATTCCTAAAATAAATAAAAATTAAAAAGTTACTGTAGTAACCATAAGATTTCAGGCAGACTCATAAATATAAAAGGCAATAATACTATTTAATAATTTACTTGATTTTTTTTTGTGTGTGATACCACTATTATATGTTTACACATAAATTAAAATCAATCACGATAGCTTGCAGTTTGCCTAAAGACTAAATTTCACAACTGGTTATCTTTCTTTTATTGAATGTAATGCTTTTAAAAAAGAACTTATAAAGCCATTCCCTGGTATCAAAATATTAAAAATTATTTGAATGTAGAAAGCTTTTTAAAATCACATAAAACAAATGAGAGGCTAGCAACTTGTTTTTGTTTTTTGTTTTTTTTTTTCAAAGTATGTTATCCCATAGATAGATATAAAAAGTCTTAAAGATATGTATAACTGAGTGCCATTAAAAGTCAACTGAAATGAGAACAGGAAAAGAAAAAGAAGTTATGTGAGAACTAATCTCTAGCCAAAGCCAATTTAATTATCTTTGTTATTCCCCCATGACTTCCACATTTTTTTTTAAACCAGATTTGTACATAATTATCATTTTTCACCTGGTGCTTATTTTTTTTCCTGGTTGTTTGAACTACAATTATTCTTATCTTCATTCTTTTTCTTTCAGATTACATCCTTAATTTACCCAGTTCAAAGACATTTTTTTATTTAAAATTCATTTACAGAGCAAATATTATGTATCAGACACTGAAAAACAAATTGTGAAAACATCTCTTCCACTAAATAACTCTTAAGACAATGCCATAAACATGATTATGAATGTGACATAACAAAAGTGATAAAGTCTGAGACAGCAAAATATTTAACACAAGAGGAAGTGTCACTTTTCCAAAAAGTTAAGGCTCTTTCACATGAACATTTCAGAATATTCTTGATAATAGACTTCTGAGATTGTAAAAAGCTTGTAAGAACTGTTAGAGATGTGACAGCTATCAAGCAAAAAAAATGTCATGCTGTTATACAAAATTAAGCACAGATAAAAGGTATGTCTATTTTTTAAATTTCACTTGAGTGATGTGCAACCCCAACTTGGACTTAAATGTCTTTAAAAAGATTACACTGTAGTTCAGCAATTAAATGACAGGACCTTCAAAATATAAATATATTCCTCCTTGAAAAAAATGACCATGGATCTTATAATTGATGGTGTCTTAGAATTAGCATGTTAATTCTAAGTGTGATAGGAGATGGTATAGGATCCTCAGGAAGGATATGAAAACTATGGGTAGGTGGGGGAAGGCTAGAAGAGAGGGAAGGTTTCTCAGGAAATCATTTCCAAAATAGATGAATGTGTCACAGTTAACTAGAGGGTGGGAATATAAGATTCTAGGAATAAGAAAGAGCAGTACAAAGAATAGTCTACTCCGGAGGACACTGTTGAAGAGGCTGAACCCTCATACTCACTAGACATCCTGATAGCTTCTATTCTTATATTCCTAGAAAGAACAACAGCACGCAACTAATTTATTTACCTGACAAGGTTAAGTTTAATTTTTCTATCAAGTCTCACTTGGTAGATACAAGTAGAAAATAATTAAAAGATAATTAGAAAAATTACAGAAAATAATCAAATTTTAATGTGAAAATATCCATTTAACAGGAGAAGCTATGGAGACAAACAAAATCTGGAGAATGTGTCAAAGGAATCAAGAAAAGCTTGTTTCAAGATGAAGGGAATGGGCAGTTCTCCAAACAGAGATTATCCACTGAATAAAATGTTAAATGAAGTTCATTTGTATTACACACACAAAAAGATGATGGAACGGCAAACTGTGTAGGAGATGACGACGTATTAAATAAATTGGACTGAAAACTATCCTTGAAATTAAACATGAAGTTCAATTTTGACATTAGCAAGAGCTGCATAGCAGAGTGGACTGAGAAGCAAATAGGAAATAAAAGTGGAGGAGCATAACAGGAAAGGGAAAGGATCCAAGAGAGGGATTTACTAATGTAATAGGAGAGAGCTGAAATATCAATGGAAAGCCTCCAGTTGACAGGGAGTGGTGATAAGAAAGGAGAAAGAGAAGTAACTGAAGTAGTGAGGTCTCCAAGAAAGCAGAAGTAAATGGAATCCAGTTGCAGACAGAGAGACCTTCCTTTGACAAAAGGAAACTACTTCCATAATCAAAGGAGGAAAAGAGAAGATGGATGAAGGTGTAAGAGAAATTTGAGATAATTCTCATCTAATAGCTTTTGTTTCCTCTGAAATATGAGACGACGTCATCTAATAAGTAGGCAAGAATAAAGACTAGGGCTGGGGAAGAGAGGTTTGGGGAGGCAAAGGAAGATATGAAATTTTTAAAGAATAGGAAAATGACATAACTAGAGAATACTTTAGGGGAAGGACCATTTGTCTTTACCCTTATTAATTTTCAAAAGAATGATCCAAATAGAGTGAAAATACTTTTTTTAAAATAGGGGACAGACAACATTCAAAGTATATTTATCATTGCTGTGTTTTACTGGACACAATTCTTGACACCAGCGACACAGAATAAACAAAAGTAAAAGTAGAAAGATCCCCCTTCTCGTAGATATATTTTAAGGGAGGTAGGAGGAGAACAGAAAAAAAAATTATTCAAAAATACCAGATTATGAAAAGAGTGATGAATAAAGGAAGATATTGAAGAGACAGAAACGGGAGGGTGGGAAGCTATTTAGATGTAGTAATCAGAGACAGCCAATCTAAAAGGAGATACTTTCACTGATATCCAATGGTTGACAAGGCAGATGTGCAAATATCTAGAGGGAGAATTTTCCAGACAAAAGAAGAGTGGCAGAAAGAGGTCAGTGTGGCAGAAATACAATGAACAATAGTGCAAATAGTAAGAAACAATGTCAGAGAAACAAGCAGGGTACAGATTCCTCAGGTTCGTGTAGGCTCTGGTTAAATCACATTTTACTTTAAAAGCAATGAAAATCAACTGAGACTTTTAAGATGGGGAATGATAAATTGTGATTTGTACTTTTAAAATATCATACTAACCATTGAGCGAAGAACAGACTACAAAGGAGTAAAAGACAAAGCAAAAAAAAAATTTAACTTCAATTACACTAAGAACTTCCCTTCAAAGCATTAAGAAAGTAAAAATAAAAACCAAAGAGTATACATATGACTAAGTCTTAAACATACAAAGTCACAATAAGAAAAAGATAAACAACCCAAATAAAAACTGAAATCTTCGAAAAGTACCTCACAAAACAAGAACCCTGAATAAAAAAAACTGCCTCATTTCTAATCAAGGAAATACAAGTTAAATTTACAAGGCATCATTTCACAGTGTTATCAACTATTCTGCTTTCATAATAATCTCTTCCTTGGTTTCCTAGAAATTTTACTATCTTTAAACATATTCTATTTTTTGGAAATGGAGTTTTACTTCTTGTATTCTGTGAGTTTCTTCGTTTGTTCAATGTTATGTTTTTACAATGCATCAACTTTAATTATATGTAGTTGATACATTTTCACTGCTGTATCATTACTTGGGTATTCCACAACTTGTTTAATCATTCTACTGTTAATAAACATTTGGATGGTCTCTTTCCCTGACCCCTCCCCTGCTCTTTTTCTTCCTCTCTTTTGTCCAGATTCTTTTTTGTTTGCTACTTAAAACAACAATAATCCAAACAAGTTTATACATGGCACAAAGTGCATATGTGGAAGACTTTCCCTCAGATATATACTGCTTGGTTGTAAGATATGTACGTGCTCAACTTTCCTACTGATGCAGTAAATACAATCAATGTTGTAAAAAAAAATTTTTTAAAGTAGGATATAAGTTATAAGGCCATTATATTATTCTAAGGAATAAATGATAACAATGTGAATCAGGGTGCTAATAGTACAGGTAATGAGAAGAGATCGACTTGGGATATATTTTGGAATTAGAATGACTAGAATCAACAATGATCCTTAAGTCCCTGCCTGAGCAAAACAGGTGGCTAATCAAGCTATCAACAAAAATGGGAAAACAGCCTTCCAGTTTCACTTAGGTGAATTTATAAACCTGGGGAAAATGCTACAGAAGATCACTTTCCTCATAAAGCTAACACAAGTAAAAATTTTTTTCTTTACCTTTTGCTTTCTCTTTTCCTGTTTGATGAGAACCCTGGTCCTGAAAAGGGAAGAATAAAAAATATTATAAAAAAAAAAAAAAAAAAACGGTCTCTAAAGTGATTGCCATTTTAGCTGAATTGAAAATCTGAAATTAAAACTAAATGTAGTGATAATTATTTTCTGAAACTATGAAAATGTTCTTTAAGTATTTATAGTATACGACTTTCTGTAAAATTTTTCTTAGAAAATCCAAGAATAAAAGACTCTAGATCTATAATGGATAAACATAAAATAAATCTAAATTATAAAAACAAGATAAGCAAAGAGAAATCAATGATTGGAAAGGATATATGACTGGAATTTGATTGCTATATTCTTGGTCAACACTGCTATTTTCTTTGCCTTTCTTTGTATTTCAATACTAAAATCAACGGAGAACAGAGAAACCTATGTAAGGGATCTAAGGAAATGTTTATTATTAGAGTAACTTCAGTTACATTAATATATCAGCTATTTGTACTTGAAATCTCATACCTTCCTTAAAAAATGGCTAGTCATTACGGATGTGCTTCAGTCTTATGATCTTTGTGCCAAACACTGCACTGAATCAAAATGATAGTGCAATATTTAATGATTATAAAATACTTGTTCTACTAATAACAGTAGAATGCTATAAAACATTTATGACAATATAAGTACATCTGCACAAAATATTTTTTGGACATACATCAAACTGTGGTCTCAAATTCAAGATTTGTCTAAGAATTATAAGTGAAATTACAAAATGTACCTTAGCTATGAGATTATGTAATAACATAAAAATGGTAATTGCTAATGAATACCGTGTATCTTGTACCATTCTAGCTATGTCACATACTTTATATATGTAAGCTCATTTAATCTTCACAGTAACTCTTTAAGGTTTTATTTTTATCCTCATTTTACTGATGAAGAAACTAAGACACAGAGAGGTTAAGTAACATGTCCATAGTCACACTGCTAAGAAGGGGTAGATGCAGGATTCAAATCCAAGAATTCCTGTTTTGAAGTTTTTAATCAATGTAGCATTCTGGCTTCTAAGTATGTGAACTGTGAATTTACAAAGCTGTTCATTTTTCCATGATTTTCATAAACTATATAAATGACATTTATTGAATGTCTCCAGGCTCTGCCACTTACTAAACTTGTTCTTTAACATATTTCCAGTAGCTACGTCTTAACTGACCATTTTGAGCTTGCTGAGCACAGAATCTGGTATATTCTGCTCCATAAAGCATTGTATGTATACTACTGGCATTCAGACTTTAGAAAAGAAAAAGGAAATAAATCACATTTCATTTACTCATCAAATGCTAATCTGGAGTAGACCTCAGAATTTAGTTTATTCTCCTTTAAAACTTACAATATTTAGGCATAGAAAGTAAAGTGACTTTTCAAAGCTCAGATACATAAGAAGTATAAGAGACAGCAATATTAAACAATTCAGATTAAAAAGAGATAATAGCAATTCCATAAGCAGTTCCCTCATTATAAAGCTCAGTAGAAAAAGAAACACATCAAAGTATAAATAGAGTCTTCAGATATGTATAACTCAAGTGACTTTATGCCAGGCTGATTTTCCATTATCCTGGACACTTTTATGGCTCTCACCAAATTCTATATATTAAATAATCCCTATTCCTGTCTGAAAGAAATGAGTTAGGAATTCAAGACCGACTGCCAGATCAGCCTACTAGTCACTAAACTAGTCTCACAGGAATGTAACAAATAAATAATTCTTGTTGGACATCAGAACACCATCCAGAGGCTATACACTGGGTCCAGAAAAGAGGAATCAGGAGAAGAAAAAAAAAAAAAAAAGCTCATCTCCCAGTTTCTCTGGAAGGGGCTTAACTACTTACCCTAGCTGCCGCTGAGGGTTGGGCTTCTAATCAGCCAGCATCTAGATGTTGACTGTGATCCTCCTCGTTAGGACACTGATGGGTCTTGTTATACCCTCAACTACTAGTAGACACTAAGAACAAAAAAGGAGGCTTGGACAATCACAAAAATTTGAGACACAACTAGGAGAAAGACCAGGCTGATTGATGAGGTTCATCTTCTATGTGAGATCATTCTTTCAAGACTGGGAAGGGTGGATGTTTTATCTAACATGCAAAAGCCAAAACAGAGGGTCAAGGAAAATGAGGAAACAAAGGAATGTGTTCCAAACGAAAGAATAAACTAAATCTCCAGTAACAGATCTTAATGAAATGGAAAAAAGTTATTTGAATGTTAGTTCAAAATAATGGCCATAAAGATGCTGAAGTCAGCAAAGAAATGCATAAATACTTTAAATGAAGATACAGAAAATATTAAAAAGTACCAAACAGAAATCACAAAATTGAACAATAATTGAACTGAAAAATTCAACAAAGAAGTTCAGTAAGAGACTGGATAAGTGGAAGAAAGATCAGTGAACTCAAAGACGGTGGTGGAATCCATCCAATCAGAAGAGCAAAAAGAGAAAAAAATGAAAAATAATAAAGAGAGCATAAGGGATGTATGGAAAACATAAAACATATTATATACACATTATAGGGGTCCTAAAAGAAGAGAAAAAGGGAAAGAATGCTTACTCAAAGTAATAATGGCTGAAAACTTCTCTAACCTGAGAAAAGACATTCACGTCCAAGAGACCCATAAAGGACCAAATAAACAGAATCCAAAGAGACAAACACCAAGACACGTCATAATTCAACTGTCAAAGTTAAAGACAAAGAGAGAATCTTAAAAGCTGAAAGAGAAAAGCAACTTATTACATACAGGAGAACCACCATAAGACTATACACTCTGCAGAACATTAGTGAGTAGCACAGCATTCAAAGTGCTGAAAGAAAAAAAAAACCTGCCAGCTAAGAATACTCTGCCTGGCAAATTGTCCTTCAGAACTGAAAAAAGGGATAAGGAGTTTCCAGTCAAACAAAAGCTGAAAGAGTTTATCACCACTAGAGCAGCCATACCAGAAATGCTGGAGGGAGTTCTTCAAAAATCACATAAAAAGATGCTAATCAGTAACAGGAAAACATTTGAAAGTATAAAACTCACTGGTAAAATAATTAAATTCAGAATAACATAATGGTAGTGGGTAAACCAATTATAATTCTATTATAAAGGTTAAAAACCTAGATAATTAAAAATAACTATAATAATTGATAATAGATACACAATGAAAATGATGCAGACTGTGACATCAAAATATAAAATGTGGGCATGAGACAGCTTTGATATATGTTTGAAATTAGTTATTATCCGCTTCAAAGACTTATAAATGTTTATATAAGCCTCATGATAATCACAAAGTAAAAGCCTATAGTAGATACACAAAAGTTAAAGAGAAAGGAATCAAAGCATAACACTACAGAAAATCATCAAAGTTAGAAAGCAAGAAAAGGAACAGAGGAATTATGAAACAACCAAAAAACAATTACCAAAATGGCAATAGTAAGTCCATAACCTATCAATAACTGAATGTAAATGGTCTCAATTTTCCAATCAAAAGATATAGATCAGCTTATCAGACAAGAGACTTCAAAACAAGGGCTATAACAAGAAACAAAGGACCCAGTAAATCCACTTCTGGGTGTTTACCCGAAGAAACTCAAAATACTAGTTCAATGGGACATATGCATCCCTGTGTTCATTGCAGCATTATTTATAACAGCCAAGATATGGAAGCAACCTAAGTATCCATCCATACATAAATGAATGAAGATGTGGTACATATATTCAATGGACTATTACTCAGCCATAAAAATAGAGTGTAATCTTGGCCTTTTGTGACATGGATGAGTCTAGAGTATTAAGCTAAGTAAAATAAGACAAAGACAAATATCATATGATTTCACTTATATGTGGAATTTAAAAAACAAGACAGAAACAAACTCACAAATACAGAGAACACTTTGGTGTTGCCAGATGGGAGAGGGGTTGCGGGAGGGGTAAAAAAGGGTAAGGGATTAAGATGTGCATTTTGCCAGTTATAAAAAGTCATGGTGATGTAAAGTACAGCATAAGGAATACAATCAATAACATTATAATAACCATGTATAGTGTCAGAGGTTTGTAAAAGGGTATAACTTTCAGGTATAAGATGAACAAAGTCTGAGGATCTAATGTATAATAGCGTAACTAGAGTTGAAAACATTGTATTATATAATTGAAATTTGCTAAGAGAGTATTTAAATGTTCTTACCAAAAAAAGTGGGTGTGTGAATATGTTAATTAACTTGATGAGGGAAATCCTTTCACAATGTTTACATAAAAGATATATCAAATCACATTGTACACTTGAACTATCTTACAATTTTATTTGTCAATTATACCTCAGTAAAACCAGAAAAAAAATAAGATAGCAAAGATGGGAGAACAAAGCCACGAAATAATGGAGGAAACTGGGTGGAATTTTATATCTGACAAAAGGAACAAATGTGCACATAATTAAAACAGCTTGCTATATGTAAAATGTGAATCCCCCAAAACCATTTGCTACTGACTCCTGTAGTATCAAGTATGTAGCTAACTGTGTGTGTGCTACATGCCAATGAGTTAGCTCCGACTCCAGGAAACTCTGAGTGATGTCCACAATTTCCTGCCCTCAACAGCCCTATTTAACTTTTGTAAACTCAGGCCTATGGCTTTTTTTATGGAATTAACCCATTTCCTATTTGATCTTCCTCTCTCCCTGTTTCCCTCTATTTTTTCCAGCATTGCTGACTTTTCCAAAGAATCCTGCCTTCTCATGATATACTCAAAGTAGGACAGTTTCGGTTTTATCATTTTGCTTCCAGTGATGTTTCAGGCTTAATTTGCTCTAGGCCTTACATGTCATCTTTTTGGAGGTCCAGGGTATCCACAGACCTCTCCTCCAACACCATATTTCAATAAATGATTTTCTTCCTATCAACATTCCTCACTGTCCAACTTTTACATCTGTACATAGTAATTGAGGATACGAGATTGTACATGATCTTAGTCTTGGTCTCTACTGACACATCTCCACTCTTGGTAATCTTTCCTAATTCTTCCACTGCTGCTCTTCTAAGTCTCAGACTTCTCCTGATCTCTTCTTGGCTGTCACCTCCATTTGAATTGATGACTCAACCAAGGTAACTTGGTTCCTAGCTAACTGCCGTAAGTATATTTTAAAGAGTCTCCTTGATTTTATCCAAATGTTGTCTAATACATATTACTACATTGGAAACTGCAATAAAAATCTCTGATTATCAGTTAGGGACATGACTTCCATACCCTGTCCCCAAATTAGATTTCAACATTGTTTTCCATTGTTCCACTTCACGCATTCCAACACTTTAACCAAACTAAAATGTACACTTTTCTTCTCCATAGGTATTTTTGTATTCAAAATTTTCAATATCATCAAGACTCCCTTCAAATGTCAGTTTATTCATGAATTTAAAATTTATGTATACTTTATAAAAAATCACTAAGAGTTTCTCTTATTTTTGTCATGAAATTTAAATTACCAGACAATTGAGGATGAGGAAGTGGGAACGAGGCTCATCTTTTTAATAGAAATCATTATGTCACTCTAGAAAATGGATTTTTAAAGACATATACAACCATCTCTTTCAATAAGTTTGAATGAACAATATTAGTTGCCATTATAGCTACATATGAAAAGGAAAATCAGAAGGTCATAACCTTTCCAAAGAACACTCTACAAGTTACCAATTTTGGGATGTAGAAATATAAATATTTGTTACATTATTCTTTGTTAAGAAAGAAAGAAAAAGTAAAATAGAGAAGTATAAAGAGGTTAAGGGAGGGAGAAAAGAAAGAAGGGAAGAGGAGGGAGAGAGACAGAAAAAGAAAAAACTATACTGACTACAGAAAAGTATCAGAGCATTTTGCCTCTTGCTATTCTTTCTAGTAGGGAAAGATTTAAAGAGGAAAATGCTAAAGATATACTTTCTTCAAGAAAAAAAATAGACACAGAGGTAATAAGTTTGTCAAATATCAAAACAACACTAATGTACATTTTAAATGGATTACTCAGGAGAAACTGAAGCTACATGACAGGATATGATGATAAACCAATGAACAGTCATCTCCTGGGTATCATATGCCTTGTTGTTAGTCTTCGATTGTTCTTTTTTGTTTCTTTTATTTTGCTGCTTAATTTTTTGAGTAGTAGGTATGGTGCCATGCAAAAGAGACTGTTTCCTGATTGTTACAATCATATAATATCTTAAGTTGTAAAAAATGTAAATAAAATTAATAGAGCAATAACTAACAAATGAAAATATTGTATAGCCTATTAGATTGAAATTAACCTAAAAACATCACTGTTAGCTAGCAGACTTATTAAGATTCAGGACAGTAACTAGCCTAGAAAAAGTCCTTGCAACTGTCTTTCCACAAAACTAAAGCAAGTCTACCTGATGTGTTAAGAATAGTAATGATATGTTAGAATGTTACAGCTTTTAAATAAGTTCTTCTAAAACAAGAAAAATGTTTTTAAAGATAAATTCCAAAAGGTAATGTATTGAGAAAAAAACGCTCAAATCCATAAGGCAGAAATCTATCTAATACTCAGAATACAGAGCCTAATTAAAATAAATTCTGAGAGACAGAATTCTCACAGTATTTCCACACAAAAATTGTTTCACAGTTATAGGATATAATAATAAACATGAGCATCCATCTCCTGAGTCCCACAGTGGAAGGTTTTAGAATGTGAATGAAACCTCAATATAGATGTATTTTCAGGCTTTTTACAATTAAATCTTAAACACTTTAATAATTATAACTCACTAAAACTTCAAAAGCTCAAGTTTTTCCACTTCATTTATGAGATACTTGGGATAAAGATATCCAACTGGTTTTAAGCAAAATGTTATCAAAATTTAGAGATCCTTCTAAAAAAGATGTTCAATAATATAGGACAGATAAATCAATTTAAAAAGTAATTCATCAAAACCTCAAACATTTGTGAAATCCAATTAATGAAAGACAGCAAAGACAGAAAGTTTATAATGACATGACCAAGTATTCTTTTTGTATTCATTATTGTCTCAAACACTTTGTAATTCAGTTACATTAACTGTGCATATGTAAAATTGTTTGAAATTTTGGAAACTGCAGCTTGTTTGGTGAAATATTAAGCTTCTCTGGATGTAACTATAAAATATATGTAAACCATAACCAAATATGTATAGCTAAATATATCTTGGCTACATAAATTGCGTAATTTCGTAAGAACCCTGCTTCACCCAGGATGCTATGACTAACCAACTTTATATTCATATTATCATTGCAGAAATAATTTTATCAATATTCTGCTATTATGTGTCAAATTGCTGTCTGCAGTTATAATCTCCTAAAAATAAGTACTAAATCTGAAAGTAAATCCTGATGCTTTTTCAGTAGATTGTGTCTTCAGCTAGTCATGTGGTCTAAGGATGAGAGATGCTAAATGTTGGCAAACATTATGTACAAGTTATAGGCTCATCAACTTCATTGAAAAACAATGTCAGTAGTTAATTTATCATTAAGCATTAATTTTCCTTTATTTGAGCTCCTTGCTGCCAAAAAAAGATTACAAACACATTACCAATTTTAAAAAGAAAAGTTGTTGACAAAACTGCAACAACATTCCTTCTATTCTATATATGCTCTCTGACAGTACTGCTTGGTCTCCATTCCTTGCAAATATTTCACTTATACATAATCAAAACTTTCCCGTTTCCTATTGATCTCAATCCCCAGGCATGGCAGCTATACAAATCTCTAAAATTTTAGGAGGCAGTGGTACAACTAGCTGGTACAAGCGGCCAGCAAGAACAGCAGCACTAAATACTTCTCCTACCCCTCCTAGCCAGTTAGTTGTCCCTAACTGTTCATGTGCCAGCACACTTTATCAGCAGATGCCCTTCTTGTTGTCTTTAAAAGGAGCTATTAGTTACTTTCCATCTGTAAAGTGTCAGGCCTGGGTTATCACTGGATATCTTCCGAATTAACCACATGTTAAAATGAGAACTCTTCACTGTACACATGGCTCATGCATTAATTCAAACCACTGCAGAGGTGAAACAATAATGGATGTTCATTGAATCTATCTGGACTCATTTATATAGAACTATTAATGGTATAATTAGTTAAATACAAGACAAATGTTAAACTGGGCATGCCACTAGGACCACAGGCAGAAACCATAACTATTCCAGACTAACTGGGATCATGTTCACTGTACATTTAAGTATTATCCCCATTTAACAGATAAAGATATGCATAGAGACAGAGGCTAATTTACTATACAAAGAATTTATTGTAAAGCTAATTAAGTTTAAGCTTCAGGCCCTATACTTAAATATGCCCCTTCCAAGGCCTTATACCTAATTTTGTAGTCACCATTTTGTATGTTTTTTTCCATAAATAGGCCTCTTCACTAACCCTGTATAGTGATGTTTAATAATCAAGCCAAATTCACACAGTCCATGATCCCTACAAAGTGAGTTAGAATTGGTGTTGGTTTGATTTGGAGACTATACAGGCATACCAGAAAATGGAAAAAAAAAACATTTTTCCCTCTAGCAGAATACTAACTAGCATAATTATCTTGGAATCTTTCCCTGCTATATTACAACCTACATACCACTAACACCACAAACAAAGAGTCATAAAATACCACTTTCATTGTGTTACTTCCAAACTTGAATAACTCCTCAATAATTAAAAGATAAAATTTCAGCATCTCAGTCTGGCTTTCAAATTCACCATAAAGCAGACACACAAACATTTTAAAATATTTAAATATAATCTTATCGCCAACTACTTATGTAATGTTTGTTTCTCTCCATTTGAACTTTCCTTTATCCTTGTTTCTGATCCACCAGACCCTAAGCTGAAACTATCCTATGTTCTGTTATTCACAATATCTATTCTTTAAACCACATATTTTGGCTCCTGATCTTATACTTTTTCAAACTTAAAGACAAGACATATCCTTTCCCTCACCACCAATAAACTATAAATCTCTCAGAAAGAAACTAAATTTCAGTTACTTTGTACCCCCACCTGGCACAGTGGTTGATACATAGCACTCAATAAAATTTTGCACAGGCAAACAAACATTCCATGCCTACGTTTATAAATGCAAACCTTTCCTTCACCGAAATTTAAACAGGATTTTATCTGTCTTTCCTGATACTGGTTGCATTCTTCAATCCAAGTTATAAACTTGTCCTAATTAAAAAAAAAAAAAAAAAAAACTTATCTGCACACACAGTGCTGTATTTATAATTTAGACTCAATATCTTTCTGAACAGCATATTGTGACCCAAAGATTGGTTACATCTTTATACTCTCCATCCTTTCCTCTCTTCCTACCACCTTCATGTCTGAGGTGGCGATGAAAATGGTTAAGAGAATCACTGATCAATAAACAAGGAAAATAAAAGAGAATCTTTTCCAAATTTAAAAAAAAAAAATCAGTGCTTGTATCTGTCCTCTTTCAAATTTATACCTCTAGTTGATTAGGAAAGTACAGGGTCTCTGAGGTGATTTAGAAAAAATGCCAAACAAAAATTAAGTGTTCTAGGTCAATGATTCCCAGACAAAACACACACACACACACACACACACACACACACACACACACACACTTTTTTAACTAGTAAGACAAATGATTGCTCTTTTAATTTTGTCAAGAAAGGACTTAAAGAGGGGGCATTTTAAAATCAAAAAGTATATAATTTCAGAAAAAAGAAAGAACAGCTACAGCCATGCCACCCAAGGTGCCAGATCTTGTCTGATCCTGGAAGCTAAGCAGGGTCCCGCCTGGTTAGTACTTGGATGAGAGACCACCAAGGAAGACCAGGTGCTGAAGGCGTTAAAAAAAAAAAAAAACAGACCATTAAATTGAAAAACCTGACATTATCACTGATTAGCAAGTTTCAGGGACAGAAGAATGGAAACAGCTATCCTAGATATGTAAATTTCATTTTAGCTTAGCCCAAATCTCTTTACCCTAAATAAAACTGAAGGGAAATGTTGTATCTTGAAGATGTCCACCAACCTTAACACTAAAGCCAAATCGAGTAATTTAAAAGGTAAAATAAGGGAAGCTTACTTCTTCCCTAGCCACCAGCCCTTTCCCTCACACACAAAAAGATATTTTATGTATGACTGGTAGAGCCCCTAAAATGTAGGGCAGAAAAAGGTCAAGTGCCAAGTCTGTTTTATGCTGAGAAAAGCTGTAAAGACTCTGCAATTGTAAAGATCCTATCAAATGATTCTGCAATTAAACTTTATATCAGGTTCCTATAATATACAAGAATACTCTGCTTCGATTTAGTGTATACAATCAGGCTGCCATGGCCAAAACATATACTTCCTAGAGCCTGTTTCATTTATTCCTTTGACAAAAATATATAAAGCCCCTTAGTGTTTTCCTGTCCTAATGCAGACCCACCTAGTGTCTGCCAAGTAATCCTTTCAAGTTCTTTACTACTTCTCCTCTCAAACCATTTCTTCTAAGCCTTGATAAAATCTAAATCTCCAATTTGATCATTTATATCACCTCCTTTTCAATTTCCAAGAACCCCTTTCCAATTTCCAAGAACCTGAGTTTCACTGCTTCTCTGTGGTGCTTGTTCTTGCTATCCTTCAAGGCTTAATGTAATTTCCTGTTTCTCAGTTCTCTTAATATACACAGCCCTTATTTGCACCAAGTTTACAATACTCATATTTTTATATAGCATTGCATAATTAAGCACATTGTTCTCAAATCTTAACTCTGCCATTAACTGAGTGACCTGGGCAAGTCATTTAACATTAATGGTATTTCAGTTTCCCCATCAGTAAAATGTGGATGAACATTTATACATGCCTCAGAGGGTTCTTGTTAAGAGTAAATGAGCTAATATACAACAAGACTTAGAACAGTGCTTGTTATACAGGAAATGCTTTTTAACTATCTCGTATTATAGTAATTTACCCAATTCTAATCTCACCATTCTACCATAAATTCTTTCTTCTGGACCAAAATCTTTCTTTTCTGAATCTCCCCATACAGCTTAACAATGCCCTAAACAGGTAGGCAAGTAAAAATATATTTACTGAGTTAATGTTGAATGCTCTGAGGGAGTTGTTTTGATGGAGTTTTACAAATGTTTTCCAGTTACTTCACTTGTCTATATTAGGAACTATTATATTTCTAACTTGTTTACATTAGGAACTATTAAGTTCCTAACAGTTCTCAAATTTTTCAACCAAAAAACAATCCTAACAGAAAAGAATGAAGAAGTGCTCCAGGATGTCTGGGAAAAGGATTAAAATTTATATTCTATAGTAGCTCCAATCAGCTGTTAGTGATTACTAAATACTGTCTTGAATTCTGAAGCCCATTAGAGCCTCATGATCAGAGCACCATGATCTACTAATCTTGCCCACCTGTCTACTATGATAGTACAAAGTGGAGATACTAAGTTTTTCATTACCAATCTGGTGTTTGACTCTAAGGAAGCCATTCTCCACCGAAAATGTATTTAAAATTGCACATTTTATCTTAAAATTTCACAAGTTTTGCATTTTACTCTGTAATGTATCCACATTTGTTTAAATTAAAAAAAAAAAAAAATCCCTCTGACCCCTGAGTAAAACTGATGCTCCAGGGAGATGTCACATTTCTTATGTGGTTTCTTAAGCACTGTAATACCTAATACCTCCAGGTGCAACATTACCTTATTTTGAGAAACAATCCTAGACTACACATTTCCTGCAGTATATTGCTTTTGCATCTTTCCAACAACTAAAATATTACTCCCTGAAAAGCCAGAGTTTGAAATATATAACAGAATAATAGCACATTTTAGCAATGCTTAAGCATTTTTAAAATGATTTCATATCTCACTTAATATTCATTTTAAAGAATGTCAAATTCAAAAACATCAAAAAGTGAATTTTCACTTTTCTCCAAAGTGGAAGCATGATGCTAGAACGCTAGCCAAGAATAATTCAGATAAATTTCTAAAATACGATGCTAATATATTCAATAGACAAATGCTCCTGCTTAAATTATTGGACATATTAAAATACGTGGACACGAAAGTTGTCTTTCCTCTCATAAAATTCCTTAGAATATAAATATTATCTAACTATATCACCACTGTTCTGGTTCTACTAAAAAATGTATTTCATGGCTTAGTGTTTCAGTCAAAACATTAACAAGGAATTTGAGCAATTGAAATTACAAGCCCACAGGATTTCCATCCTAGTGGACTTCAAGGTCAACAGCAACAAATAAGTTATACAAATCTAAATTGTCAACTTCTCACGCATTACGGGATTAATCCTAAATACAAAATAAATTGTAAATTCTCTTGTACGTTATTAAAGTAAAAGCTATTCTCTTTATTTCCCTTTAAAAAACAAACTAAATTGGATTTATGGTTGATACTGCCCCCCCCCCACCAATGAATTTAAGGGCAGCAAAGAATGGCCTCTTTCAAAATACTTTCCAAATTTATGCAAAGACTTTAATAGTGACCCAGAAGAAACCCCTCCCGAATGAGGGGCAGGCACAGGAAGAAGGCAGAAGAGGGTTCAGGTGCCCAAAGGCCTCAATGGAGGAGGACGTGGGATACCAGCAAGGGAGAGCAGAGCAGCGAGCCCCCACCTGAAGCCTGTGAAAAGACAGTCGGATGAAGCTGAGTTGCTTTTGGTTTACGAAGAGAAATACGGTGCTGGGGTATTCCGGTTTAGATAATGATTAAAAGACTCACTCCTAGCAAGTTCTCTCCAGCTAAGGCCATGTCCTCCCCTAAGGTCTAGGAAAGTGGCGCCATTATGGGATGAACGTCCAGAGACTCAAGGGCTACAGTCTTGAGCTCCAGCAACAAACTCACCGGGAGCCTCCGACCCAGTTCATCTCCCCAAAACTTCTGAGCGAGGAGAGTAGTGGACACCGAGGTTCCAACAGCTAAACCACAGACGTCTCGGTTCCGTGCTGAGCCACAACTTCTTAAGCCTCAGCCGGCTCCTGCCAGGTTTCCAAGCCTTCTGGCCTACGGACCAGCCAGCCACCCGACAGCCTCTGCGGCCCTGGTAGGTTCCTCCCTGGTCTCCCGACAGCCTCTGCGGTCTTTACAGAGACCCTGGCCTAATAGGGACGCAAAGGATGCTGGGGGGAAGTAGTCAGCACGCCTAAAGGAGAAGAAGCCAGACCGACGGTTTTAACTGCTCAGGCAAGGGAGGCCTAAGTAAATGAAATTTCTGGATGTGGCCACAGGTTTAATGTTTCAAACCAGCCGCACCATAATTTTATTTAGTTATTTATTGATCTCAGCCTTCTTTTCAGATTAAAGACCAGGCTTAGGGAAGAAAAAGAAGGCAAGGACAAAGTTATAGATCCCTAATCCTTAAGATGATATTTCCATTCCCACGTTATCACTTCGTATCCAAATCCTTTAAATATCTTTCACGTGCAGTTTCAGTATTCAGTAGTTTATTAGATTGCAATGTAGTAATTTACTGTTCAGTACATTTTGTGTTTCTGAAAGAGCTTGATCAAGACACTTTAGCAGTAAAGGCCCAGACTCAACTCCTTACCAAAAAAATCTCAAAACAAAAATTGAATTTTACTGTTCATTTCTGTGTTATGTTTGTATATCTTCACAAAATATTTATCTTACAAACTGTTTTATAACATTTTGGTTAGAAACTAGAAATCTCTTGTCCCAAAGAAATGCACGAAGTACTTTTTTTCCCTACTTGTCATGATTATTTTCTAGACTTAAACCTGAAGAATGTCTTGCAATTACAAATGTAATACATTTTCTGTTAAGTCACTGGAAAATAGTACCTAAAATAGGATTATGTCCCAGGATAGACATCTTGTTTAATGATACGAATTCTGATGTTTATAACAAAAATTCACTAAAATACATCTCTTGATTTGAATTGCACCAGTTGAATACATTTCAGAACAAATTACTCTTAGGCATGGAGTAGCGGGTTGTTTCTCAGTAACTAACAGTACAGTCAAGGCAGAGCAATGGTCCAGCATATTTGCCTTTCCTACTCTCAACATTTTAAAAACATACAAACTGACTAAGTAGAAGGGGAATATCATTCACTAAAGGATTAACTGACTTTTTTTTTTGCTATATTTTATGTGAAGGGACATAAAGGAAAGATTGACCAATTTATTGAGAAGAATCAAAAACTGGGAGCTAAAATGAATCATCTTTCTCCCTGACTTAAGTCACTTCAGTGGAAATGGTGAATGAGGCTAAGGAAGACGTATCTTCAGACAATATATTTACTGGTTTTTCCTTCCCAGAAAATACTTTTCCTTATGAACTAGTTATTAAGTAGTTATTTGTAACAGCTGAAATGTTGACCTAAGATCTCATCTTCAATGTTGTTTATGCCTCACATGAATAAGGCTACACAACTGATAAGAGTCAAACACTGTTCTATTTTAGGGCCAGTAGGGCAATTAGGTAATCTCGTGGGTCAGGAAACATTTCAAGAAAGGAATAGAGCACAGATAAAATACTACTTAGCTTTTGTTGAGAATAAAATCTATCCAGAATTTTTAAATCTTAATTTATCTTCTTTTTTACGTCAAAAGGAAAGTTTATTAGAAAAGGATAACACTCCACAGAGAGTATGGTCTCCTCTCAGAGGCAGAGACTGAGAGAGCCTGAGAGATGAAGACAGAGAAACGGAAGAGTACCAAGAGAAAGACCGAGAGTAAAAGAAGTGAGAGGGAACTTAATTTATCTTTATTACTAAAAATTATTTACTTTCTGGTGATTTACTAAGTACACAACACGTATTATCTACATTATATATTTTTAATTTATATTCTTGTATATGTAGTTCTCTTTATTATAAAAATTGTTTCATCAGTTTATAAAGCATATAGTTTTTCTAATGTATGCGAATATTCATATTCTCGAATATATAAAAATCTAGTTAATCCTGCTCTTACATGGACATTGGGTAGTGTTCACTTTGACACTAACATCATTGAGAATCTCACACTTGAAAACAATTCGATAACTATTGCTTGTTTTTTATTTCATTCATTTTCAAGATCTTTTTCTAAGATTATTTCTCCCCTCCTAAGAAATTTTAGTACTTCCCCATATAAACACATGTAAAGTAGAGAAGCTTGAGTGGAAATTAAGCTCAATTATGTTTACTACAGTAAGTGATTTTTTTTATCTCCTTTTTCTCACCTGGTTTGAAATTCAAACTAAATTCTCTTTGCTTTAATTGCATACCGCCATTAGAAAATATGAAAGACGTACCTTGACATTCTTAATTTCTTATTTAAATGGTAAGTATTTCCAACTGGAATTACTATCTTGTTTCCCATCATCTCTAATTCTTCTTCTGCCTGCCCCAAAAGCTTGAGCCTAGTCTCCAATGTTAGGATCAACCCTGACTCTTGGGGGCAGGATAAGGGTGAAGGGTGGAAATGGAATTTATATGGTTATAGTTAGGTCTGTACTTCAGTGGTTTAACATCAAGTCAAATCTCACATTGACTTTTCCCCCAGTTCAGGTAACTGGCCTTTAACCTCCTTTGTACCACAATTCTGGTAACCAAATTTCTATCTTGATTATTTTCTTCACACCTAATTGTTCATTCCAACAAGTCTTTCATCCAGACATTAAAGGTTCATTCCTGTACTCTAGCCTCATTATCAGTTGATAAACTGACCTACTTATAATTAAGAGCAAAACTGTTTGGATCTCTAATGTTGTTTACTTCCAAATTTCCCACTGCCCTTCTCCTCCCCTGATATGGATGTCTTACACCAGTGATGCAAGCCACTTGCCTTAATTGCCAACTGCTTTCTGACCTATGCATCCCTCGTGTACCATGTTTTGCCTGGTTGAACATCCTCTTATCAGGCCCCAGTTAAGTTTACCCTGACTCTCCACCTGTCTTATCATAGTCAGGAGATGTGCCATAAATAATTAAGATTTATAAGTATAAGGCAACCTTATTTTGACACACGAAAAGCAGGAGATTAGTAATAAAATAATTTGAAATAAACCATTATGATAGTATGACCAACTACCCAAAAGATTTGCATGCATTTGCTACTCATGTGTTAGTAAATCTGAATCGAATGCAAGCAAATGAAAAGAGATCTGTGATGATTGTTAGAATTAATATAGGTACATGGGAAAGGAGGAGATTTAAAAGCTTATGTAGGAATATCGGTACTTATAAAAGTGAAGACAGTGCTTTATTCACAGTAAGCTGAGTAATCAAGATCATTCAACCCTGAGACAGGTTTTATATTCTAGCAGAGGGGTTAGAAAACTTCTGAAGAGGGCCAGGTAGTAAATATTTCATGCTATTTCATCTACTCAACTCTGCCACTGTGCCTTAAAAGCCATAGATAATAGGTAAATGAATGGGTGTGGCTGTATTCCAATAAAACTTTATTTAAGGACATTGAAATAAAAATTTCATACAATTTTCACACGTTACAAAATATTGTTCTTCTTTTGATGTATTTTCAACCACTTTAAAATGTGAAAACCATTCTAAGCTCAAGGGCCATTGGTTCTATTGGCTCACTGGTTGAGTTGTAATTTGCCAACCTATGCATTCTAGTTGAATGCATATCTTCCCAGGCTTCCAGCTGACTAGAAATGTTATGCTATGTTTGTGCGGTGGGGGTGAGGAAGCAAAAATGTTTTTGCATATTCAAGAATACATTCATCCTAGCCTAAAAAAATGGACTTTACATTTTTTTTTACATGCAGAATTTTGCTTGACTGTTTAATAGGTTAAGTCCTCCATTAGGGATATAGAGAATTTTTTTAACACTCTTGGTTTTTATCAAATAATCAAAATGGAAATGGAAGGTAGCCAAGAGATTAATTCTTAGCATAAACAAAAACAAACGAAACAAAAGTTTGCAAAAGACAAGGAACTCTTGAAAACTGAAGTAAGGTCCTGGAGAAGCTATTCCACTAACTGCAGTTGGATTCCCAAATGATTAACTTTTGATTATAGAATTACATACCTCCAAGTAACAACTATCTAAAGGACACGAGGGGATGCCAGAAGTGAAACATTGCTCTCATTTATTTAATAGGCGTCTTGTAAATAATACCAGTGTATCAGAGCTCCGTTGCTAAAAATAGTTATGGGGCTGGAAGATTTTTATTATAAGAACAAGTTAACATAAGGATGGGAGTATAACAAAGAATTAGTTTCTATAACACAGAAGACTTACTTTTTTGTAAAACAACAACAACAACAACAACAAAGCCAAATCCTTAATTATAACTGTGTGATAGGTTCTGGGACTTCATATAGAATCACAGACAAAAATAAAAATTAAATGGAGTGGGGCGGGACCAAAAAATAGATCTAAATATTTTTTCCAGTGCCCTTCCCACTTGTCTCTTTCTTCTCTCTCCCTTTCAGATTCATTCCGTAGCCTTTTCATATTCATTTTATGTTGATCCTCTTATCTCTCCCTCAACTCCCTGGTTCCTTCCCCCTCATCTCGTTTTACAGCTTTTGGAAATCTCCCTTTCTTTTTGCTCTTCCCCTTGTGGTATCTATCTACCTTAGAGAAGTGAGGAATGTTCTGAAACTTATGTGTGTTTCTAAGTGACGCTGAGCATGCTCAGTAGCTATGGCAGGTTTTGTCACCAGCAGCTTCCCTGATTCGACCTCTCCAAAAATAGATATTTAACTCTCTGAACTCCTGTTTAAGGATGTAATTTGTTTTGCTCTCTCCTCATTTTCAAGGTTCAAAGGGAAGCAGAGAAGATTCCAAGGTCCCACCGCCTTCACAGCCAATGAGGGGCCTGAATGGGAGGAGCTTGAGGCGGCTTGGTGCGGCTTGAGCTTCTAAGGGAATCATCCCCATTAGATGCAGTGGAGTCTGATCTCTGCTGCATCTGTCACAGCAGAGCAAAATTAAAAACAAAAACAAAAGAAAACAGAAGAGGAGAAACACTGCAGAGTATGGAACGCTGTAGGACTTTCTGAAACATTTGCTGGGGATCTCCGCGGAGCATGATCTTTTAAACAACTCTTTTTGAAGCCGGTTTGGGTAACTGGGAAAATGATACATATGCTAAATGTAGCAACTGATCGAGTGAAATGGACCCGATCGAGTGCTGCTAAAAGGGCTGCTTGCGTGGTGGCTGCGGCATATGCTCTGAAAACACTCTATCCCATCATTAGCAATCGTTTAAAGCAGTCTGGCCACGGGAAGAAAAAAGAAGCTTCTCCGGCTGGAGAGAACAGAGAAATACTGCATTGCACCGAGATTACTTGTAAAAACCCTTCGCCTGGAGTGAATGCAGATTTTTTCAAACAGCTACTAGAACTTCGGAAAATTCTCTTTCCAAAACTTGTGACCACTGAAACAGGGTGGCTCTGCCTCCACTCAGTGGCTCTAGTCTCAAGAACTTTTCTGTCTATCTATGTGGCTGGTCTGGATGGAAAAATAGTAAAAAGCATTGTGGAGAAGAAGCCTCGGACTTTCATCATCAAATTAATCAAGTGGCTTATGATTGCCATCCCTGCCACCTTTGTCAACAGTGCAATAAGGTACCTGGAGTGCAAATTGGCTTTGGCCTTCAGAACTCGCCTAGTAGACCATGCCTACGAAACCTATTTTACAAATCAGACTTATTATAAGGTGATCAATATGGATGGGAGGCTGGCAAACCCTGACCAGTCTCTCACTGAGGATATTATGATGTTCTCCCAATCTGTGGCTCACTTGTATTCCAATCTGACCAAACCTATTTTAGATGTAATCCTGACCTCCTATACGCTCATCCAAACTGCTACATCCAGAGGTGCGAGCCCAGTTGGGCCCACCCTATTAGCAGGGCTTGTGGTATATGCCACTGCTAAAGTGTTGAAAGCCTGCTCTCCCAAATTTGGTAAATTGGTGGCTGAAGAAGCTCACAGAAAAGGTTATTTGCGGTATGTGCACTCCAGAATTATAGCCAATGTTGAAGAGATTGCCTTTTACAGAGGACATAAGGTAAGAGAAATTAAGGTGATGGGTGAAATGTGAGACTGTTCAAGCTACCACTTCAGTGCTAGATACCATCTGCTGTACTGTCGATGGTCCCATTCCTATTACATCTAAACCTTTATTTAAATGTATGCTTCATTACCCTGTTTAATCACAAGCTGTTTAAAAATTATAGAGTGCAAACTTTTCAAAAGTTTCATGAGAAATGTTCGACACTCTAAAAAAAAGTCTACTTAGGCTCGGTTACCCAAATATGCTAGGAATGATCTCTAAACCATTTTCATAAAACTTAAATCCTAACTTAATATGTGGTTCCAGAAACTTAGAAGAAAATATATGTTTGGAAACTAAACACATTTCCACTGAGATAGAAAATTTAGGATGGTATTTTGTGGTGGTTGTTCTTTTGTTTTTCAAGAGAAAAAACAAAAACCTTGCTTTGATATGAAAGACAATTTGGACAATTTTGTATGTCTGGTTAATGATGGAGTATCCTAAGTTCCAAGAAGTGCAGGAGAGCTTGTCTCACAAATATTCATTACTCTTAGTTAATGTACAGCATTACATTTTGACACCAATAAAAGGCAGTAAAATGAAATCTTGTCTAACTTAGGTAGAAAAGCTAAGATTAGAAAGGAAGAGAAAAGAAGTTCCAGAATTTTATTTCAAATATTAAAGATGTTCAACATTAAACAGTTCCCTAAAATAACATAATTACATAAACTTGCGGTGCATGAAAATAACTTCATAATATTAAATATGACAGAAATTTTCAAGACGATGCATCTGAAATCTTAATAAAAATGACTCGGCAAATAAAATATTAAGGTAGTCTAAAGTTGAAAATGGTACTTTAATTACTAAGTAGAATTACTTAATTGTTGAAGCATTATCAATTATCAAAAAATAATTCTTATAGCAGTACCAATCAGGAAGAAATTTTAAGGCAAATTTATGACTTCTACTCTAATGTGAAAATTGGCTTCATGTGTTGTATTAATCATATTGATTTGTCAATCTTCTTAACTCAGTGATGTAAATTACAGCATGCTAGGCTTCTTGACTTTAAGACAAAACTCAATTAATTGAGTTAGTTCAAAACTGGAGTCTAATTAATTACATATATATGTATCATGTGTTTATTTTCAGATATTTTTGATACAATCAAGAAGGATAATGTTCTAACATTGTTTACACATGTCTTACAGAATTATCATTTAATTTAACATCTTACATATAATTTTGAAATCATAATTATAAATCACTTATATTTTTTATACTTAACATTATATTTACTGAGTATCATGTTTTTAATATTAATATTAAGGGTATGATACAACTAAATAATAACAACTAAATTGGATATTAACCTGCATTTATTGATTGTTTGAATCATAGATGATACTATACTAAGTAAAACAAACTAATAGGGAACTTATCTTTAAAGAAAGTCCCTGAGCATACAATATTTATTTTATATAGTTTATGCTGAGTTAATTCTTGACTCTTTTTCCCTCTATAGGTAGAAATGAAGCAACTCCAGAAGAGTTACAAAGCTTTAGCAGATCAGATGAACCTCATTTTATCCAAACGTTTGTGGTACATCATGATAGAGCAGTTCTTGATGAAGTATGTTTGGAGCAGCAGTGGACTAATTATGGTGGCTGTACCTATTATCACTGCAACTGGCTTTGCAGATGGTGGTAATGACATTTATGCTTAATCTCAAATATATGTTTAAGATTATTTCTCTTGAAAGTATCACTGCTGATTTTGTGTGAGTGATACTGTGTGTATAGCTATTATTCTATAGTCATTAATAGCCAGAAATAATGGCAGGCTGCAACATCCAGTAACAAGACCAGCAATATAAAAAAGGAAACAAGTGACTCAAAAGACCTTTCCAGTTCTGATATATTTCTGAGATCTCTGATGCATTGTTTCTGGGAGTTGACCTTGAGCAATTTTGATCATACTGCCTAATATAGAATGAATCTCTATCTTAATATTTAAACTCAAAACAAATTAATGCCTTTAAAAAGAGTACAAATTCTACACATTGCAAACTTCAGTTCTGCACATCCAATGCATTTAGTCTATAAATTGCCTATAACTAGATCTGCCCTGATTTGTGATTTGCAAAGTTGGTTGACTACCTTAGGCAACCAGGAATACTGCTTCATACCATGGAACAAAGTCTCCTCCATTTGTAGGTAATATATATAACCTTCCATGTAATATGATTTGGTGGTATTGTCAGGGTAAGGGATAGGGTGGTACCGTGGTTGTCAAGTTGCAGGTGTCTAAATCTGTCCTTAATGGTTTTTACCAACATTTTCATCCTTTGGAATAACTTAAAAAGATAAGGGCAAAAAGCACAACATTAAAAAGTGTAATACTTGAGGTGGGAGTTTGGGTCTTAATTAGCAGGGATAGAGCGGAATTAAATAAAGAAGCAGCATTTTCTGTTCTTCCACCAAAATAAAACATTGACCCCCCCCTCTTGTAAAAACACTTGCCAAATTTAGGTCATTCTTAACCTAAAACTATTCATTTTAGTAATTAGTAATTAGGATTTGTCAATTCCTTGTAATAAGTGCTACACGTATACCAAATATACACCACAACTCAATAATAGATCACTGGAAAATTGAATTTTATCTGATTTTATGTTTTCAAAATTTATTTTTTTTAATCATTTTAAAAGTTTATATTGAAAAAGGCATTGTTAGTAATGGTATTTTTAGACTTAATCCTTTTATAATAAAATAAAATAAATTTCTTTTTCAAGAGTAGTAAAGAAAAAAAGACTCTTAGAAACCTATGTTCGTAAGATTAGTTCGTAAGATATATGACAGAATTATATTCACAGTGAATCTAAGTATATGAATATTTTTGAAGTTTTATATATTATGTATTTTAGCAATGACCCGTTACAAGGTTACAATGTAGTCCTATTAGTCTTTGGAAGCACATGTCTCATTAGAAAACCCCAGAGTAAACATGGAACAGAGAAAATAAAGCTATTAATGGTGACAAATTAACCCCACAGAGACTGGTAAGAAGTAAACAATGTATGCAAAGAATATAACAATCTTAGTTCTGTAGGTGATGTAATAAGATATTTAGAAATAAATCCTACAAATCCTGAAAATACCACATTAAATTAAAGAAACAGTATTAAAAATTTACAAGAAAATAATCGCATTGATGCAAATGAAACTAGTGATTCTTAAAGTTTCTTTTCAAAAGAAAATTGTATACAAAGAAAAACAATATAAGAATTTCATAGAAGAAAAGGAATTCATATGATAACATTATTATGAGAGTGTGCTTCAATATCTTCTGTAATTTCTAAGGTTACTATATGTATGCTTGTAATGTTTATATGTATGTGTTTACTAAATACATTTGACCTACAATGACTTAATACATGAAAATATTATCATTTTACTCAGACAAAATTGTTTATTTTATTAGATAATTATATGTCTTTGAGGCTTTAGGTCTTAGAACTACATACCATATAATCTAATCTAGTCTTCAATCTTAGTTTATTCTTATGCCCTAAGTTGTCCCTTATGTTAGAGATGAATTAAGTACATGGTACTATATATATTTAAGGCAACAACAGGTGGGAAAAATGGGTGAATGACAAAAGATTGGCAAAGAGAAAAGGGAGAAAAGGTAGGTTGGTAGAAAGAGAGAATAAAGAAGCAGGTCACTGTTTAAATGTTGACTGCTATTTAATAGTATTTATCCTTAAGAAAGTTATGTAAACTTTATATGCCTCAGTTTTCTTATCTTAACTATAAAGTTAATAAAATATATCTTATAGAATTTTTATGAAATTATATATATTGTGTTAACATGCTTTGAAACAGTCCTTGGCAAGTAGTAAGAATTTAGGTGAAAGCAATTGTTAATTTTTATTATACTTTTACTGTGGGAGTTTTGGAGTCAGATTGCCTGGGTTCAGATACTGGCTCTTTTGTTAATTAGGCCATCACTATGGACAAATCACTTAACCTTTTTACACTTCGATTTCCTCCTTTTCAAAATGAGGGAATTTATAGCAGAGTTATTAGGAGGATTAAAGAAAATCACCTATGTAAAACTTAGAACAATACTTGCCTCTGAGGAAATGCTCAGTAGATGTTATTGTTGGTAAACGAGCAAGGCATTTGAAAGTTACTACGAAGTCAGAGGTAAAAATGCAGATAAGAGGAAGAGCCTGCATACTTTTGGCAGGGAGGAGGAAAAAAGTAGTTCTATAGTAGATTTATTATACTGTCAACCTACAACTTTAAGTAAAATCTTATAGTAACGACTGGATTATGTTTACATGCAAGTTCACATTATATAATTACACATGGAACCATGCCATTTTCACATCAGAAGAGGAGCTTACAGGTCATCTAGTCTGGAGCCTTAGACTTGGCTAAGGTCACTCAGATAGTTGGTGGAAGCACTAAGGACAGAAGACATTAAGTAAATCCTAGAGCATCACTTTTTTCCTTTTTAGCATTCTACCTCATATTAGTTATATCGAAACTTATTCTATAAGGGACTTAACTTAGTTTGAGACCAACAAATCATGGATCAAATGGTTGAAAAAGAGGCAGTGAAATAGTTAATTATATATGGTTTCTAACATATGTTTTTAGAGGACATTACTGGTACCTTTCTTTGTATTAAGAGAAAGACTGAAATTATATGAAGAAAATATTTAATTGGGAGCTATAATCTCAATTTTATAATATTGTAGGCCACCTTTCTTCTTGCCTTCTGAGCAAGACAAGGGGAAGCTACTTATAGGTCCCTCCTGACAAACCTTATTCCAGATGTCTTAACAGACAAGGAAGAAAGCATCTAAACCACTAGTACTGCAATAGTGTCTGCATATTGGTGATAGTGTCCACATGTTTTTGATTCATTAATGTGAGGTGACACATCAGAAGTAGCAACTGAGAGATACTGCTCTTAGGAATGCAGTTAAACTCTACCATTGCTCTAGTAAGTGGCTGATGATTTTATTACTAAAATGTACCTACAACAAGATTATATCCATAGCTCCTACTACATTAATATGTCTCATAGTCTAATGCCAAATTACTGAAATATAATTTTATATTGTGGATCAGTTTGGATATGCTCACTCTCCTGTTGACCAAATTTTATAGCAGTAATTATCAATACATATCAAAGACGTACTTTCTAGATATAATATACATATAAATAGTTATAACTTTTCAGGTAAAACATACATGCCAAGAAGTGTACAATCATTTGTGTGCCACTCAATGAATTGTCACAAAGTCAATACATACACATAGTCACCACTCAGAAAAATAGAGCTTTACCTTCAATCTCAGAAGCCCCCATATCCCCTCCCAGTCTTATCCTCATCCTCGGTCCCCTACCCCATCCTCAGTTATTCCTGCCCTATCCCTCCCCTCCCCCCGACCATGCCACAGCACAGGTTATTATTTTACTGGCCATTCATTAGTATTTGCTGGTTTTCGAACCCAAGAGTACAATATAGTACAATACTGTACACATGGGAGTTCTAGTTGCTCCACATATTTGTCAATGTTTGATGTCAGTCTTTCATTTTAGGCAATCATATGAGTGTATAGTGGTACTTCATCATGGCCATAATTTGCATTTCTTTGATGACTAATGAGATTAAATACTTTTCATTTATATATTATTCATTTCGATAGCCTTTTATGAAGTGCCAATAAGTTTTTTGCTCATTTTTAAAATGGTTTATCTGTTTTTTTCTTATTGATTTGTAAAAGCTCATATATTTTGAAATGAACCTTTCTCAGACAGAAACACGTACACAATCTTAAATATCTTTTCCCACTTCATTCTTTCTTTTTCAGTCTCTTAATGATATCTAATAGAAGTTCATAATTTTAATAGTTCAATTTATCAACTATTTTTTTTGTGACTAGTGGTTTTATCTCCTGTTTAAGAAATATCTGTCTAACTTGTGATCTAAAAGCTATTCTATTTACCTTCTAGAAATTCACTGTTTTTTAATTTCACATTGAGATCTTCAATTAGAATTTTTATTTATATATGGTATGAAGTAGGGTAAGGCTATAAGTTTTTTGTTGAAATTTGTCAAGGTGACAAAGGTAAAATGTAAATGAAAATAAATAAGCTCAGATTATAAGTCCAGAGGGGAAAAGTATAGAGGAATAGCCTACTTTTTTAATTTTTAAAAAATTAATAGACCTAATTTTCTTAAAGCATTTTTAGGTTTACAGAAAAATAGAACAGAAAGTACAGAGTGTTCACAAACGCCCCCACAATTTCCCCTATTATTTACATATTGTATTAATGTAGTACATTTGTTACAACTGATGAACAAATATTTACATATTATTAACTGAAGTCCATAGTTTACATTAATGTTCACTCTTTGTATTGTACAGTCCTAGGGGTTTTGACAAATGCATAATGACATAATCTTAGTTTTTAAAACCTTTCTTGCATTTTCAGTGAAATAACAACAGATGTGACCATGTTTCAGTATATATTTATTAGCAGAGCTTAAAAGTAGCAGTAAAATGAGAAGATATAATATTAAATATCAAATCCTTAAATGAGGAACTTCTGACAATATTCTTAAAATATTTAGCAAGAAAACAAAATGTTTTGACCTAGGGTACAAAATAGGTGAGTGCTTCAGGTCATGAATTTATATCTCTGACATTAAGGCATCCGGCCTTGTCATAGAGGTTATGCAGTTGGCTGTTATGTGCATGACCAAATACTACTGGCACTGATTTCACAGTACCTGCCAAAGAACAACCAGTAGAATGTGAAATTAAATCTGTCCAGAACTATTTGTAATTTTGTTGGTAAAAACATGAAGAAAACCCAGTAGGCATTAATCTGCCAAAGCAACATGGAAAGTACCATGCCACATCAAACACAAGTCCATCTGTACTAGTGTTTTTTCTTCTTAATAGAGGCTGTCAGTGAAAGCTATTACTCAATCCCCTTTTAACCCAAATTCGTAAAATCCCATAATTATTTTAGATCATCAGCCAGATTATCTATGAGCCAATACTATTCTTAGCACTTCAACTGATATAGCAATTCACTATTTTGGTAGCTTGCTGAGAATCCTTTGGTAATTTTCTGTATGTATGTGGTTATCTATATTTTATCACACATTTAAATGTGTTTAAGAGTATCTACATTCTGTTCCCAGTCTATTTATCCAATCACATTTTTTACTCCTCAATTATACCAGCGCTCAAAGCCTTTCTTTTTCATTCATCAAGGAAACTAACTTCAAGGAAAACAATGGTAGTTCTTTAGAGCAGCGTTTAACAGTAGGGTCAGGAGGGACTATATTGGACTATTGTAAAAAGTCTCTATAAACTCATGGTGATTCTGATACTCAAACAAAAATCAGTGTCTAACACCAACCATACTGTATCTCGACTAAGCTTTTACCATTCTGTTGGCACTGCTTAAAATTTTCCTTCTCTATGCCATTGCTCATGCCCTACTTATGATGTATTAAAATTGTATATGGTCATCAAGGCCTCACTCACAATCTACTTCTCCATGAAGCATTTCCTATCTCTTGTACAAGAAATGATTTTTGCCTACTCTAAGCAGCTCACATTAACTCTCATCATTGGCTGCCCAGCATAGTTATTTGGGAACTTGTCTTTTCTCTCTTAACAAATTGTAAGCTCTCTAAGGAAAGAGTCTGAAAATTAATCCTTGCATGTCCTATAACACCTTCCCTAATTTCTTGCACATCTAGGTTCAGTAAATATCTGCTAAGTGAATTTTACCTTATATTATGCATGGATCCTTTTCAAATTCAGCTGATCTGTCTGAGCAAGTAAAGATGAAAGTGTTTGGTAAGCACAATGGAGCACAAGTTAAATAATTGCATTGTTTTGGAGAGGAAAAAAGCCTTTTATGTTGAGATAAATCAGAGTGAAATAGCTTTCTATATCACTTTAGTTTCTTCATTAATGTATAGCATTTAATTTAGAACTTTGGAGGTAATCTATAGAAGGATCAGATAAAGAATCAAACTGATAGAAAGATTAAAGTAATGACCAGGAGAGAATAATTTTGAAGAATGAGACTAAATTGTGTAGATATGCAATAACAGCAATAATAACTAGAGAAAATAATAATAGCTAACATCTAGAGCATGTACTATTATAGGCCATGAATTAGGCTAACACTTCATTTGTACTTCACCTTTAAACTCTACAACACTTTAAGATAAAATTGTTTGAGGTAGTACTATTATTTCTCTCATTTACACATGAGAAAATAGGCATGGAGAGGATAAGTGGTTTATTCCACTTACTTTAATATTTGCCAATAAGTAGTAGAGCCTGGATTCAAACCTAGTCTGACTCCTGACTCTTAACCATAGTTTTGCATTGGCAGTTATTTAGGATGTTCATCCATCCATCCATGTGTCCATATAATACACATTAAGGAGTACTATGTGCCAGACACTCTGCTGAATACTAGGAATAAAAAATAAAACAGTCTTGACCCTTAAGAAATTCATAGTCCATTAGAAAAGCTAGATAAGGGTTTCCACTGAAATCTGTACTAAAGAGTTAACTTGAAGAAAGAGCTAGGCAAGAAAAGAACAGGAGTATATTAAAGTCAGAAGAAATCACATATGCTAATATGAGAGGGTAAACAGTATTGCATGTTTGGGGAGCTGCTGTACTATAAGGTGAAGGTTTGTTGGAACAGGTAGACAGAGGCTAGATTATGAGTGTCAGCCAATCTGCATTTCTACTGAAGGAACCACACTAGAAATATTTGCTTCTATTCCAGTTAGTTCTATTTTAGACCAAATCCATAGTATTTCATTGCCTAGCTATAATAAGGGCAGACAGTTGAATTTGGAAAAAGAGTTAAAAGAATGTTAATGAAAATGGTCTTAATTCCTATACATTTAATTGTTCTAACTCTCCTTTTAGAAAAAAAAATAAAACAAAAGGGAGCTTTAATTAAAATCTGGGACTACTATATTTTCAATAATTCATTAAATGTCTAGGAAATTGCTAATACTATTTAAATTTTTATATATGGTTATTTTAGCCACGATTTATTTATATAAATAAATTTAGTTACCAAAAATACTAAATAGTTTTGTAATTTGTCTTTAAATTTAGAAGATGGTCAAAAACAAGCTATGGTTAGTGAACGGACAGAAGCCTTTACCACTGCTCGGAATTTATTGGCATCTGGAGCTGATGCTATTGAAAGGATTATGTCTTCATACAAAGAGGTACTTGCATTTCTTGTTGTCAATTTTATTAAAATGAGATATGTGAAAATCAAGCAAAATGGCAATTACTAGATATCGTTAGTATTTGGGAAACATCTTTTCTCTATGAAAAGTTGTTAAGAGTATAATCAAGATAAAGGACAACTCCCAAGTGTGTTGCTGATACCCTTTAATTTTTACACTTTCACTTGTAATTCCTCTTTTGCCTATATATAACATATTTGTTTTTAAATTTAAAAAAAAAAAAGTCCTAGGTGTAGATTCTGGATCAAGAGTGCCTAAATTTAAATTCTTACTCCAGGATTTTAAAATTATTTGAATTTGATTGAGTTCCTTAACCTGTCTGTCTCTGTTTCTTCATCTGTAAAATAGGGATAATGATAGCATTGACTTTTTAGGGTTGTTGTGAGTTAATGCATGTAGAATATTTAAAACAATACATATTAAGTGCTCAATAAATATTAGTCAGTAATATTACTTATATACCTTGCAAACTTTTACGCATTCTTCATGACAAGTCAAGCCTCACAAACAATATGTAAAACTCTCTTGTGATTCCACCTCCTTCTCACCTTCCCTGCAGAATCTGTATCTTCTCTGTGTTCACAGTACATCTGTTGCTTTACCACATTTTAATTGTCTATCTCTTGCATCAGATTTGAGCAGAAAGCAGAAATTGTCTTACTCATCTTTACATTTCTAATATTCATTTTAATGTTTGGAATATTGTATGTGGTCAATACACATTTGTTGAAAGAATGATCATAAAACATACAGATAGCATAAGATTAAGATTAGAAATCACTTTATTCAGTTGAGACATACTGATAATATTCCTATGGACAGTCATTCTCACTATTAATTACTCTTGTGGCTTTTATATCAATATAAATTTCCAAATTATTATTATAAATTTAGCTACTGAGTAAATTAGCCTTGAATAAAATATAAAAGAGTTACAAATTTTGTGATTTGCTGACAAAACCTTTCAGTCTCATTCAAAAACCGATTTATTGAATTGTTTTTATTTTTCTTTAAAAAAAGTAAAAAGTTATTTACTTACCAAACATACCAAAACAACTCAATTAAAAATTTTATTTTCAAATAGTACTTTTGATCATCTAGAGACACAGTTTTTGGGATAGGTTTTTTTCTGATATATTATTGATCATTAAAATTAATGGCAAAACAAAATTCTATCTATCTCATATTAAAGTACATTGCTATCTAAGTGACAGAAGGAATATGAATTAGTTTTTCCAGACTGCCTCCAACAAAATAAATTATTGCATTTTGCTTTATTTTGCCTGAATGTGCTTTGAATCATAGAATGTTCACTTCCAAAGAATCTTGTTACTGTTGTAACAGCATATGAAAGCGCCACGCATTCTTTGCTAGCTCAAGGGATTGAGGTTTCTCTTTAGAGCTAGAATCCTAGGGCAAACCCCTTGTTTTGTATCCCAAAGTAATTTGTCCACTGCCACATTCGCAGTTGTTTTTTTTTTCAGATACTCTTTGCCCACTCCACCTTGCAGCCTGGTCTGCTCACTTATTGCTTCTTGCCTTTTTATAATCGACCTCCACTTTTGATTTTTGGATTTTTTTTCTATGCAAAAATTTTGACCTAGTGTTTCTTAGATCTATTTTTCTCTCCTTGAGAATTCAACAGATTCTTTTATATAACGTTTTAGAAATTACCCTTTAAATAGTTATAACATTAACATATAGAAATGAAACACTAATCTAATTACAGACCTCTCACACAGTAACGACGTGGCAGAGGCTTTTAACAATAACACCTACTCATTTAGTGCTTAAGTTTTGCACACACAAAAATCTTACATAAATGTTAACATTGTTGTATTATCCCACAACTTATTATTTAAAAACATTTATTAGTGACATGCCTTGCTTAATGGTACCAGTTTCCTAGTAAGCATTTCTGTAAGGGAATGGTTTTTTGCTTTCCTTGTAACTAAGAAAGATGGTTTTGACAGGAGATGAGTCACATTTCACAGTACCTTGATAACAGGGTGTTCTTTTAATAGAAAAACAGCTGGAGATTCAATCTAAATTGTACAACTGGCAGAATAGAAGAAAGGTACCACTCTGTTGAGCCTTATAAACTACAGCAGAGATTCATCTCATCTTATTTTATAATATGTCCTAGAAAAAAAGTCATATATAATGGTTTATGTTAGGCATATAAAAACTGAATTGTGGGATTTGGACTGAAAATGATTTGAAGTTTTCATTGAGCTTACTCTCAATATTGGTAACCTCTAGAAGGGATAATTTGCCCAATCTTAGGAATTTTGACAACCAATTTGACTCATAAGCATTCATTTCACAATTAGAAAAAATGTATTTCTCTCCTATTTAAAATCTTCCTTTCAGAACAGGACAAATAAACAGAGACACATGGACATGGACAAGGGACTAGTGGTTACCAGAGGGGAGGGGGAAAAATAAAAAAATAAAATGTTAAAAAATAAATAAATGAATTTATTGCAGGGGAAAATATAAAATAAAATCTTCCATTTTAAATTGAAAAAAAAAAAACAGAATAAAAGATCATTGAATGAACTTAAGTTTTCACAAAATTTCTAATTTTCTGGAAGTGAAATTAGTCATATAAACAGGTTAAATCAGAAATTTGACTGACTTTTAAGTCTCACTAATATTCTAAAATTTTGACATTTCATTTTGAACCCTGACTTGAATGAATAATTTTTTATATATTTTATAATTCCAATCAAACTTACATTGACACCTTGCTATGTTGCTCTCTTGGTAAGCTTTTTTACTGTTACTTGTTTAATTTATGAAACGTATCATCTATTTCTCATTCATAATAAAATAGGATTTTTAATGTTAAATCAAGAAACTTAGATGATTGCATATTTATTTAAAAGTCTATCTTGGGTATATTAACTCTATTTTATTTCTCTGTGTTGGTTTCAGATCACAGAATTAGCAGGCTATACTGCTCGAGTGTACAATATGTTTTGGGTCTTCGATGAAGTGAAAAGAGACATTTATAAAAGAACTCCTGTCATGCAAGAGTCTGAAAACTGTAACAAGAATGGAGCTAATATAGAATTACCCCTCAGTAACACATTGGAAATCAAAGGTTTTAAACTCAAATGTTTTTATATTTTTTTTTATTTAAATGTTTGCTTTATCAACAGAGTCAAAACTTTTTAGAAGATAGCTTTTAACAGCTACAAGAAACCAACATTTAGTTTTAATTTAAACAGTTTTTCTTAAAGTTAGTGCTTCATTCTGAAGAGTGGTGACTAACATTATCATAAAAAAATGATGCTACTTATATTTAGAATAAAATTTCTAGAATTATTTTTGGAAACTGCACATATGGCAGAATGAATTGTTTGCTTTTAAAATTCAAATAACAACTAGAATTAATGTCATATTGTTCTTTATCATTCTGTGTTTTTAAACTTAAGTTTGGTTAACCTATTTTTAAAAATTGTGTTATTCTGTCTTAATTCCCTTTTTTGTACCACTGTGGTTTTCTTTTTTGGTAGAAAAGGTTAATTTGGAGAAAAGAGTACAGCTGGGTTACATCAGATAGAGTTTAGCTTTGCTCCCATTATGATTTTGACATCAGATTATTGCAAAATAATGTTTCTGAGAAAGATTTTCCAAATAAATGTGTCAAAATGTCCAAATTTACATTAAACTTTGCTTTAAATATCTACATTTAGGTTTGTTTCTATGATTTGTTACTGTTATCTTTATGATAAATGTATCTGTTATGCTGCATTATACTTTATTTAATTAGCAATAACGTGATAGCTTTTGTAACTTAAACTGTTCCTTAACTTACAGGAAAAGTTATTGATGTGGATCATGGAATTATCTGTGAAAATGTTCCCATAATCACACCAACAGGAGAAGTGGTGGCTTCCAGGCTAAACTTCAAAGTAAGATGATATTCAAGAATCTTCTGATTGTTGCCATCACACTAATGCAAAACAACTAAGAATTCATGTACCTTATGTTAAATACTTGGAGGAGCATATGGAAAGGAGGGGAAATCAAGAAAGGTATGCATAGTGGCTCAATTACAGAAGCAGTTAATTCCTCAGAAAGCAGAGAAAATAAGAAATTTGATTTCTACTGCTTCATTGCTGGGTTAAAAATAAAAAGTATAGTGCCCTAGAAGCCTGTACAAGGTTATTTTTGAGAACAAGAGGAAATTTCCTTAGAAATTAACATCTGGAAATAAATTTTAATTTTTTCTCTTATAGGAATTACTCAAAAACTATAAGCCTATGTTATATTTACTAAAATATAAGGATAGCAGTCATTAGTAGATTTACTTCTATTAATGCACATTCTCGAAATTTAATTTATATTTTAAATAATCACATCTTCTGTTAGGAAAAAATAATCAGAAGAGTCACGCATTGGAATTTAGTTATTAATCTATTGAGACTAAGAGTTGTTTGTCATTTAATATTCATGCCTTGATTACAAAAATTAAGATGTCAAAATAGTTAATAAACCTGAGGCCTTGATTTAAAGCATTGTAAAATTGTAACATACATTTTGGAATTCAAGTAACAAAATAATTTGCTGACAAACATTAATGACTGCATTAATGTAGAGATCTGAGCTTAGTTCAAAGACATGATTAAACTTGATAATAAATTGCAAACAGAACAGTACATGTGCTAATGATTTTAATATAGACCTTAGTCTAGGTTTAATTATTAAAGATGTATTTGCAAATGAGTAAGGGTGCTAGAAAAGAATGGGAAGTACTGAATAGGGGGAAATTCTGTATTAATAAATATAAGAGAAATTGTGTTTCAACTGCAATTTGATCAGGCTTCATTTTTCCACTTATAGGCCTATAGAGTGATTTAATTATTTGGATCTGAACATGAGTACTGATTAAGTACTAATGATGCACCATAATCTTAAATAGATTTGAAATAAAACATTTAAGAGGCATACATAGAATGTTTAGTTATTTATTAATAGTTTAGCAATTTATAATTTGACTTTTGTATAGATTTGTCAAAATTCATAATATCAATTATTATTCCACTTATTAAATAGAGTAAGAATCGAATCCTGCCACCTACCAACTACATTATTGTGGACAAATCATATTCTTTCTGTGAAAAAAATTCAGAGCTCAGTTTATTTTTATATAAAATAAATTTTAAAATACTTAATCTAATGAAACTCATATATTTTGAAGATCTACAAAGATACATTTTATTACAATATACTTTTATGGTAATTGTTTATTTCTGACTCAGATAAGAAGTTTTATTTAAAGTCTCAGGTTCCCAAAATATAATAGAAAGTTCTGTTTCCTCTGCATAAATTGACATACTGGTTTTTAGAGAAAAAGGTTCTCATCCTTTTGTTGGTCTTTTGGAATTAAAAAACCATTTGGAGAAGAAAATTCAATAAATGTTGGAATTATTTTGCCTCATATTCATTGTTTACTGAACATCAGAAAACTTATGCTAAAAAAAATATGAATGTAGAAAAGACTTCTATTATGACTCAAAATGTGTTAAATGACCTGATTAAAATATTTTGTGGATGTCTCCATGGCATATACCTTTAAAAAAAGTCATTTGGGAAGTACTTAATGCTTCTACAAAGTCTAACCTCTGTAATCCTCTCTCTCGTGAAAGAGCACAGCAAATACAAAAATAATTCTTTCTGAGTCCTTCCTAGGATTGTCTTTGAACTTTATTCTATCAAAATAGCATTTTAATTTGGCTACATTAAAGAGAAAAAAACATATATGACCAGATTTTATAGACTCAAGCTTTCTCTGTCTTACGTTCTTGTGATAGTTGTCTTCACTGCCTAGAATGTTCTTTTTTCCAGATCTGACTAGTTGCTTCTGATCAGCTAGGCTCAGCCAAAATGTTATCTCTTCAGAGAGGACTTTCCTGAACACCAGTCAAAAGAAGCCACCCTCCAATCTCACAATGCCACCACTTTTGACGACCAAGTCTTCCTCTTTGTTATCAGAATAGCATTTATAACTGCTTAATTTTTTGTTTATGAGTTTATTGCCATTTTTCCCATTGGAATTAAGCTCCATGAGAACAGGGACTTGTTTGGGCAAGAGTGTATCCCCTATACCTAGAAGACTGTCAGGCACATGGTAGATGTTCAGTGTTTGCAGAGGAAATGTCTAATTATTTAGACAGAATATGAATCTGAACCATTTTGCTTCATGTATAATTATTATATACATTCTTAGTTCCTTCATCTAACCTCCATTTCAACCTCCATCCTTTTATTTTTCCTTCCTTTCCTCCTTCCCTCCCTACCACCTTCTTTCAACAGAAAGATTTCAGCTTATGTTATATACAGCAAACGAGTCAGGGATAGACATGGAACTGGTTGGTCCCTTACACTGACATAATGAGAGTAATACAATGCTCTTTTATCTTTGAGTTTTCAAAATGATATATTCTACAGTGTTGATATTTATATACAAACTATGGGCATACTGTAGACTTCTTTCATACTGTCATACTATATTCATTTTTAAATCAATTCTTAGAAGTATATCAAGTTTTTTAATGGTGTTTCTTTTCCTTAGTCTTCACAATGCTCTTTAAATACCACACTAAGACAATTTCCCTATTTTATCTGGTGGAATGGAAAAAATGATATTTAACTTTAAATTTAGGTGATAAATAAGATGAAAGATTCTAAAGAGAAGTATCCAATTGATAATAGATAAATAACTTTTACTGTTTTATACATATATATGTATACATATATAAAATATGTATATATGATTAATTCAATACATCTCTAGACATATAAGACTAAATTACAATCCTTTTGTTTTCCTCTCTTTTGGTTTGCTAAACATATTTTCTCCATCTGTGAATAAAGCAGAATCAAAATAATTTTCTTTCTCAGATTATGGACTTTTATGATTTCTGTAACATTTCAGACTACAGAAGTACAAAATTAAATAATCCAGCTGGCTCTTAGAATAACTGTGCTTTATAGCTAATAACTGCAAGTAACAAATATAACAGCTGTATTTGAATTCAATATGAATTTAATCAGATATTAATATAAATAAAATAAAACTTAATATATTTAATTTAAAATTTTGTTTCTTTTTTTCCATGTGGTTTTATTTCTACATATGTGTGTAGTATCTGATGACAAGTCCTCAATTAAAATTTTAGAAGGCCAAGTACTCATTTCAAGATGATTCATTTTCTTTGTGACTGGATTAATTTATGATACGTTAGCTTCAGGGCATAGCCAAAAGCCAAATTCATCACTCTTAATCCTGATATGCTTTTCTTTGATTCTTTGCCCATCTTAGGTTATTATGTATTTGAAAGGTTTTCTGTTTTAATAAATCACTTTTAAATGCTGTCAAATGAAATTATTTTAAAATATTGCAGTTTGTGATTTTATCTCTTACTTTAGGTACAAGAAGGAATGCATCTTCTGATAACTGGTCCCAATGGCTGTGGGAAAAGTTCTCTCTTCAGAATTTTAAGTGGGCTTTGGCCTGTGTATGAAGGAGTCCTCTATAAACCACCTCCCCAACATATGTTCTATATTCCACAAAGGTAAGTAAAATTTTTCATATCACAAAGAACAATTTCCTTTTGCTTTTTAATTATCTTGATTCCTTATGTTCTTCAGTTTGTAATCTTTAAGCATGTTTTCATTGAGAGAAGCAATAAGGAAATAAAAATTTAATTATTCTAAAAAGTTTTATTCCTGCTTTGATTATAATAGTTTCTAGGATAATACTACTTCAGTTCATTTTCACATCTGTGTAGTTATAATGAACACTCAAAGACTACAAGTGTTAGTCTCAAAGAACAGTTAGTCCACAAAGAATAATATGATTGCTTTCGATGTCAGATTATCTCTTTTCACAGACAAAAATAGTACTTGGATAATATACTAATCTCTCCATCGAGCTGTATACGTTCATATGTTCTAAAATTGTTCACTTATGTTTTAAGAGCTTCTCTAAAATAGTCTTTATTACAATTATACTATATGATTAATTATTTGAAAATACCTTAATTAAAAATATTTTACTCTAAGAATGAGTGTAAAGTAAGCATAAAAATATTTAAAAGGAACATTGTTTCTTCTGAAGTCTTTAGTTCTCTTCCTTCATAACAATTTAGAAAGGTCTAAACAAAAAATTATATTTGAGAATTTACAGTATTCATTGTGGATGAGAGAAAATAAAATTTGAAAAGACACACCTCATGCTCATCTGTCCCAGTAATTTTTCCATCTATCCTCATCCCAGGTTTGGTAGATATCACAGAGTACTCCTGTAGTGTTAGAGGACTATTCTGTGGAATCTAACAGAGTACCTAGGCTGAAAGTATAGTACCAGAGCAAATATAAATGACACATCAAGTGTGGTGCTATCATATGTCTCTCTTGCCTCTTTCCCTTTGTCAGAAAGTGATTATACCATCCTACCCACTGGACTAAGTTTTAGACCCTATGTTGTAGTTAGGCAGACAGGTTTCATGAATTTTTTTTTTTCTTTAAAGACCCACGGTAGTAGTAGGAAGCTACCTGAAGGGCAGGGGGATGAAGAAGTGCATTGGCAGTAAGACTATTAGATGTAAGCAGTATCATGTATACTTACATTTAACACAAAATAGCTAACATTTTGTGACACCAGGACTATCATCTCTTTCTGTTTATGTTTTAAAGTCCTTTGAGAAACCTTCTGGATCTGAAAGCTAAATTATACTACCAAAGTTTAAGTTTCAGACATTAATGTGCGAAGTTGACCTATTTTAATTTTTTATTTAGGTTATAAGGCATAGAATCATGAGGAAAATATTCTGTTATATAGCGGAATTCTATTAATGCAAATAAAATTATATATAAATTTTGTATTTTTAGCTATTTTAGTTTTCATATAAAATATGAGAGGTACAGTTCTTGAATACAGCTGTCACCTGAGCAATATAAGACATTTCCAAGGCATAAGAAAGTTCATAATCCAGGAAAGCCATCCTTCAAAAATGAGGGAGAAATAAAGACTTTCTCAGACAAAAGCTGAGGGAATTCATCACCACTGGACCTGCCTTATAAGAAATGCTAAAAGAAATTCTTCAAATTAAAATGAGAGGTTACTAATTAGTAACATGAAACATATGAAAATATATAACACACTGGTAAAGGTAAACATATAGTCAAATTCAGAATACTCTAATACTGTAATATGGTGGTATGTTAACCACTTAACTATTAGTATAAAGGTTAAAGGACAAAAGTAGTAAAAAAAAAAAACCTATAGCTACTATTTATTAATGAATACATAATATAAAGAGATAAAATTTGATGCTAATAACATAAAAGGGGAGAGTAAAAGAATAGAGGTATTTGTATGTAATCAAAGTTAAGTTGCATTTAGCATAAAATAAAGTGTTAAATGATGTTTTATGTAAGCCTTATTGAAACCACAAATCAAAAACCTATAGTAGACTCAAATAGTTAAAGAGAAGTGAATCAGAGCATACCGCTGCAGAAGATCACTAATTTATAAAGCAAGAATGTGGAGAAAAGGGAATCCTTGTGCACTGTTGGTGGGAATGTAAATTGGTGTAGCCATTATGGAGGACAGTATGGAGGTCCCCCAAAAAATTGGAAATAGAACTACTGTATAACCCAGCAATCCAACTTCTGGGTATTTATCCAAAGGAAATGAAAATAAGATCTTCAAGAGATATCTGTACTCTCATGTTTATTCAAGTATTTTTCACAGTAGCCAAGATATGGGAAAAAAAGCTCAGTGCCCATTAACAGATGAATGGAAAGAGGAGATGTGGGGTGTGTGTGTGTGTGTGTGTGTGTGTGTGTGTGTGTGTGTGAAAGAAGGAAATCCTGTCGTTTATAACAACATGATTGAATCTTGAGGGTGTTATGCTAAGTGAAATAAGTCAGACAGAGAAAGAATAAATACTGTGTGATGTCACTTATATGTGAATTTTATAAAACCTAAACTTGTAGAAACAGAGAGTAGAAAGGTGGTTACCATGACTTAAGAGTGAGGAAAAGGAGGAGATTCAAGAGTCAACTTCCAGTTAGAAGATGAATAAGTTCTGGAAATATAATGCACAGTACTGTGATTATAGTTAACAATAATGTATTATATAATTTGAAGTTATTAACAGAGTAGATCCTCAATGTTCTCATCACAAAAAAGAAAGGATAATTATGTGACATGATAGTGCTGTCAGGTAACACTAGGTGATAATCATTTTACTGTATATAAGTGTATCAAATCAACATGTTGTATGCCTTAAATTTACACAATATTACATGTCAATTATGTTTCAGTAAAGCTGGAAAACTAAAGAAAAAATACCACTGAATTGAAACTTAAAAATGTTTAAGATGTAAATTTTGTTATGTGTATTTTACTAAAATTTTTTAAAAGTAGAGGGAAAAAGTATAAATTCTAATTTTTGCTCTCAGAAAAACCTAACTATGTTATTTTGCAACAAACTAAATCACTGGGAACTTTTTCTTAGTTATGAAATTTACTGTTGCCTAAGCAAAAGGTCAACTACAATTTACTTAAGGGGAGAAATAAGAATGAAAAGTATCTTTTAAGGCTAAAAATATTTCTTAATAACTACTGGTAAAAGTCATTTTATCTTGATTATACAGCTTTAGAATCATAAACATGTTCATTTATGTTTAAAATCTTATAGGACCATTTATGTTTAAAATCTTATAGGACCAACATCTTACAAAAAAAGCATAGAATTCATTTAAATGTATATGTAAACTAAGCGTCTAAATGTTGTATATATTTTTTATATTCTAAAAGCTGCTTACTGATTTTCTCAAGTTAATTTGAAAATTATCTTATATGTTTTTATGATTTAAAAGAAAGCTGCTACAACCTATTTCAAAATTGTCAGAAGGTAATCTTAAACATTTCTTCTTAGGATATTATTATTAATGAATATTACCTAATATTTTATTGCATTAATTTATAGCAATAGAATATTGGTTAAGTATCAGCTTGGCAAAACAAAACAAAATAAACAAACAAACAAAACCCTATAAGTTGAATATAGAATTAAGTCTTATGCACCTACAAAATAAACTTCATAAGTCACAAACAGACCTTTATAATAATCCCCCTATTTTTACATTTTGCAATTGAAAGACTTCTTGGTTAAGGATGGATCTCTTTGTGTAGTGATCAAGTGTATATTGTTATTTTCATGGGGAAAACGGAGTGGGTTTTGTTAAAGTAAATTTCTAATAATGTCAACTAGTATACAGAAGAAAAAAAGTAAATTACCAAAAGAAAAAATGTTCTAGTAAAATATGTTAGGCCACTTGTCTTTTAAACCAAATCTCTAGAGAATGCTGCTATGGCTCAGTTTGCAAGTTAGGAAACCTGAATTCCTAAGAAATTGTGAAATTACCTCAATATTCTCCCAGATAATGTCTTCTAATACTTTAGCAATGTTAGCAATGAGAACCAGATAAAAGAAATTTGGGCCTTAGTTCAAGAACTCAAATACAAAGTTGTGGTAGATAAATTAGTTTCAAAACAGCCTTCTCTCATCCTATCTTCATTAATAACTGGATATGATGACTAATGGAACATTTAATAAGTTTTGGAAAAGAAATATTTCATCTAAAGTGTAGGTTTAGCCACTCTAAATCTATGGTATGATAGATGGTAAAATGCTTACTTTTGCTCACATCGTACTTTAAAAAATATTTTGGCAATTACAGGCTGTTTGAGACTGAATTTCCTAAAGCAATGTTACTGTGCTCTTTAAACTGATGATTAAAACTCATTGTCCCCTACGGTATTAGCCATCCTTCTCTAAAGGAAAAGCCTTCACTTGGATACAGACCTTAAATTTCTTTTGTCAGTTTTGCTGCAGTTCATCTATTTTCCCAACTATGTTAGGGTAGATTTATGATCTCTTCTCACTTTTACTAATTCACTAATTTATGGCCCATTAGTCACTTAGTTATTCCCTAGTAAGACTCTGTCTTTAGCCATTAAAGCCTCAAAAACCCAATCTTTTATTTAGTTGTTTAGTTTACCTGCTAACAAAATATTATGTGCTAACACTCACCCAAATGAGAAAGTGAAACATTTGGTAGGGGTTGAGGGATCAGAGAGTGAAGGAGAGGTAGAGAAGGAGAAAGTGAGGAAGGAAAGAGGGAAGGAAGAAGTGAAGAGAGAATGGAAGGGAAGGTGGGAAGAAAGACAGGGTAATATATGTTTCTTCACAAATGTAGCAAATCTTGGATTCCTTCATACCACTTCTTTTTTTAATCCTCCAGAGGAGCATTTGTATGTATCACATATCTCTCTTTGACAAGTCTCCAGTCTGGCACCGACCCACCATGTAATTCTCTTCCCACAGCTTCTGCCCTCACTACCCTTCTTGGCAGAAATATCTTGGGACACAAATTTTAACCATGATCTTTTTGCTACTCAATCCTATATGCCCAAATACTTAAACTCAGACCAACAGATCTGAGATAGATTCAAATTCACTACAATTTTGTATGAAGTAAAAGGTTAGGAAAGTAAAAGAAGGATTGCATTATAAGGATCAAATCAAATTTGAGTAAATAGTTTTAAAAGGAAGAAAAAAAGAAAAAGGGGGATGGTATAGCTGAGTTATTGTATTTCATATCTTGGGGAAATTATTGTACTTTTATTTTTGTCAATACTCTACTCTTTTTTTTTTTAACCAATATTATTAAAGCCTTAGTATAAGATACTACAGACAATGGACAATAAGACACAGTTACTTGCACTATGGTGTTTGTACCGAATTTGATTTTAAACAAAAACATGCTTACTTCAATAAAAGCCAAAATAAGTGCCTCAAGAAAGGCGAGAAATGCTATGGATGATCAAAATGAAAAATACGATAGAACAGTATGTCATTTAACCTGGGTTTTGAAAGTTGGTTAAGATTTTAACAGTTGTCATGAATTAGATATTTCTCCAATGTCTAAAAAAGATGAGAAATGCCACAGATTCAAGTACGCAGAATTTTTCATTTTTGTTTTTTTGACACTTCTAAATAATGCTGTCCTAGCTACCCTCCCTCTATTACACCAAGCTGAGAAAAACAAATATTTACTAGACTCATCTCCATTAATACAATGTCATCAGTACACACTGGAAATAATAGCACCCATCTCCTAGGTTCTTAAGCATTGCTAAAGTGTTCTTATAGCACAAGTTCTTTGAATTACTTTTTTAAGTTTCTAGTACTTTGGAAGTCTGCTATTTCCCAGAACTAAGGAAACTCATCTTCTTTTTATGAGTAAATGACACAGTCTTATGTATTAAATTTTAGTCTGTTAATGCTCCTTGAGAAACATGACAGTAACTTGCTTCTACAGCACTCATTTTTGTTCTCTTTTGTCAGAAACATTTTAAAATTATAAATATAAATTATAAATTATAAATAACATTTTATTTACCAGCTCAGTATTTGTTTACTAACTATTCACAGGGTAGTATATTCAAGTACCATGCTACTTAATCTTCTAGACTAAACGTAAATCCTGCTTAATAAATAAAGTAGTTAGAATCACATTTTTAAATTTAATGCATCATAAAAATTCTAAATTTGGTTATATGCAGGAATGATAGCATGACAAATTAGGTTGTACAGCAAATTAAAGATAGATAACTTTACTTCTATCTTTTCATGTATGAACGGTACCTATTAATTATGTTCTGCATAAGTCATGCTAAGTAGAATATTTTAAATAATTAAATTGGAGTTCAAAAGGATTAGAGACATCAATATTTAAGAGTCACATAGCAGTTCAGAGCCACAGTTAGAATTCATCATCTTTGGATACAAAACCTCTAGTTTCACCACCTCTTATTTTCAGATTAATAAAATAATCATATTGAAAACATCTATCTGTGATTAAAAAAAAAACACTTTGACCTTAAATATGTTTTTTTCCAGATAATCATAATAATTAAAGCCTATCTACCACTGTCCCAAATATATGGGGAATAACAAACTATCATTCTTTTATAGTTTGCATTCATTTTCAAAGATTTCTATATTCTTCAACTATTTTTCTTCCACTATGACATGAAATCTAAGCTTTTAGAAGTGCCAGTACTTAATCCATGTCTTCTTTGATGGCATTTTTACTTGTGCCTTTAATAATATAGGCTATGTACTTTTTAAATAAAGTGAATTAATATTGATTTTTGTTTTAAGAATCTCATGACCTTTTTGAGATAATTGATAGACCCTAAGACATCTTCAACAAAGGCTGAGCATCTTTGGCCTATTACTTTTTATTATTATTATTAATTTATAATATGTCAAGCAATTACTGTATGCTAGTCATTATTTTACACATAATTTTTCTGTATGACAACCCATAAGGTTGGTTTTAGTATCTTTATTTTCTGAGTGAGAAAATTTAGAGAGGTTGAAGTCATCCAGGTGATAAATGTTGGAATTAACATTGGAACTTAGATGTGTCTGACTCTAAAGTCACATTGTCTTCGTTATTGCCTATAGCAAGGGATATGTCTCTGAAAAATTACTATTCTCTTGCCTGACCTTGCAAGCGAGTATCACCAGCTAAGGTTGTTTGTTTGGTATGCTGAATCTGTAGTAACATCATATTATTGTTTGGAAGCAGAGGTCCTTATAATGCTGGGGGTGGAGGGTGGAGGGCAATCCATGCCAATTTTAGCATGAAGTTTAGCAGAGGTACTTGGCTGTCATTGACATATGTTAATGTGAAAGAAACTATATTCTTGTATAAAAGTGAAATTCCTTTAAATTAAACTATGTTCAAATCACCCTTTCAATTAGATTATGTTCTCTGTTTTTTTTCTATTTCTCTAAAACCCATTTCTCTATATAATTTTAAATAGTATTTCAAAAATATTCTCTTAATTTTAAATCAGACTTTTCAAAGAGTTATAAAACAAGCAATTCTTAATTTTCATGATGCATATAGAATTAAAAAAATCATTTTTACTTTGTATGTTTATTCTGTATGTTGCCAAAAGAAGAGATTATGTTTGCAACAGAGCAAAGACTCTTTTAGGAAATTAAGCAGAATGGACAGAACACTTAAATAACACCAATATAAACATTGGCAGAACTGAACTGCATGCTAAGATGTACATGTGTCAATTGAGTTTTATAAATATTTAAAAACCTAAACTTCCTTTTGAATTGTTTCTATATGAATGCCTTCTAAATCCAGGATTTCCCCTTTGCAGGGATAGGAAAACTGTTACAAACAACATTGTTTAATCCACACATATAAAACCAGATAATGGCTATTAAAGAACCAGGAAGCACGTGAGATCAGAGGGAGGTTAGAAGACCTAATTTGCCTCCTTTCTCCATGGGAGAGAGACTGCCCTCATAGTCAATAAAGTATTTTCAGTGAATTCCTTGCTTTTCTTCTTTTTGCTTCAGATCTCAGATTATAAATGAAGATGTGGTCTGGAAAAGGACCTACATAGAATATGAAAGAATGCTAGTTTAAATATTTTGATCACCGTGTCTCTCTGGGTCTCTAGTTTTTGTACTTTTTAATTCTTAAGGAATTTCTAGGTGTCAGCATACAGCTAGAGAGATCCTCTGGAAGACAGGAGTGTGTTCATTTAAGTAAGATGCAAGCTAACAAGGCCATTGTGGAATGTTGGTCTGAAAGGACCACTGGAATAAAGGAAGAATGTGATACGGCTTAATCCAGGCCTACTCATGAAGCCCCACACCTAATAGGTTACAAATACACTGGTCTTGTTGCCCCCAAAGTAGACAAATTTGGGTTGGAAGAGTGGGAGTTGTTATGGAATGGACTTCACCCACATTGAGTCACTGTTGAACAAATTTTTATAGGATATAAGCTAGAAAGGGCATCTACATGTGTCTCTGCACTGGCTAGGTATCCTACTAAATCTATAGAATACCTAATGGCATATTATAACTGTACAATGAACATATGGTGAATAACTGAATAAATTAATGAATGAATATCTCCACAGATTTTATTTCGACTGCCAAACCAGTCTGGCTCCTTATACTAATTAGGAAGCAAACTATTTATTTTGTTACTTGCACTAGAAATGTCACATAATCCTTTTTATGATGGGGATAAATTTTGTAACCTAAAATGTCTTTTAAAAAAATTATTTTAGCCATAGAGAAGGCTCAGAAGTATGGCTATAGCAAATTCACTTCTATTCCTTTGCTTTCTATTAGACTCAAAGCGAGTAAACTGCACAAATATCTTTGGGCAATTGGCTGACAGAATTGTAAATTATACCTCTTGTGTAGTAATTAGTGCAGTTCAGTTTTTTAAAATCTCTTAAAGGGATCTATAAATGTAAACATGATTTCCTATAGCTTTCTATTGCTTGGTAAAATGTTATCTTTTTCATATGTAACTCTTCTATGGGCTAATTTATAAAAATAATGATGGAAGAAATCTCCCTTTGCATCTAAATGTTTTCCTCATTTTATTAGTCAATTATTGGGTTAAGCCATGTAGAATTACAATTTTTAAAGGTCAATAGGTCTAATATCAGGAATCTCATACAGTATTCTAATATAATGATGCTCTTAACAAAGTTGACTTATTAGCTTGCTGATACTTTGATTATTCTACTAACATTATTTTATTACTTGGAAACAAACATAGTCTCCTTATATTAAGAAGATGTGCACAGCTCTGCTTATCCTAAAAATATAGTTTCAGTAATAACCAAATAACTTTTTTCAGTTGAGTATTTCTTTTTTTTTTTTTTTGTACCATATTATTTTAAGAATATTGGGAATGACTTATACATTGGGGACTCAAATCTCATTCTTGCTATTTATAAAAAAATGTGATGACATAATTGGTTCCAGCATGTACATTTATATGAATTATTAATAGCTAGGTTTTATGGCTTTCAGAGTTCACTTCTTATTACTATGGCAACACAGCAATACTTAGCTGTACCTTTTTCTTAAATTTAACACATGCCTTGAAGGTAGTTAAATTGCAGTGAAACTTATCAGTATTGTTCACAATTAAAATCTAGATGACTATGAAATATTTAGCATTTTGGGCAATCATTTCAGAGATTCCAAGTGCAAAGACATAGCTAACATTTCTCCATACTTTCTCTTACTTTCTACTTTTGTCTCTATTAAAGGAAAAAATAGAGAATGATATAGAAATATACAAATATAAACCCTAATAAATCTCAATACATTTTAACAAAACAATCATAAATTACCAGATATTTAAATGGACATAAAAGTGGAAACTATAATACAAATTATAAAAGTTCCCCAAGACTTTTGTAATAAAACTATAAAAAGCCATAATCACTGGGAATGTATTTGATCTCAAATAAGCTTACTTTAATTTTACTGTTATAATCAAGTTTTAATTATAGATGCATTTGAAGGAATTTTAGATTACAAAAAAAACTATGATAATTGTTTAAATAATGATAATTATTTAAATTATAATGTGATATCTATGGTTTATTCCGATATCTTTTCCACAACAGAAGTGATTCTGAATTTTACTTAAAGAAATAGTGTTTCTTTTTTGATCGCTACTAGTCATAAGTAACCTATTTTGTTGTGGTTGTTGTTGCTTGCACTATGTATGTTGTACGATTCCCTTTCTGATGGCCAGAGCAAGTAAGTTAATAACATTCTGACATAGTAATTGATCGACCTGAAATATTTAGAAGATAATCTGAATAGGTCTATATATCTAGAAAGGAAAACTAGTAAAGGGTACTTTAACTGCTTATCAATTATATATAACTTTGTTAGGACCAGAGAAACTTGACCTAGCTTAAAATGTTAAATTCCAAGCCTTTGATTTGGAAAAAGGATCACATGCTGACTAACTGTATAAATATTGGATATAGAATACTTGATTTCCTTATGCTTTCAAATAGAGTCAACGCCATACCAAATTTTCTTGAGATAGCCTTTTCAGAGAATTCAGTGAAAACTTTAACTTATAATGCTATGTTTAAATAATTATATTAATAAAACCTATTAAGTATTTTTAGTCGCTATGTACCTCATTAAACACATAATGTATTATCTTTTAACATTTCACATTATCATAAAATAATAATTGAGAGAGAGTGAAAATTTCATAAAATAATATTTGTCCTTAATGAACATATAATTTTATAAAGTATTTTTGAATAATTTCATCAGCATTTCCTTCACATAAATTTTCAAAATAACAATTTTCATACTCTATTACATCATTTTAGCAACAATAGCACAAATAAATTATGTGGACATAATTGTAGTTTTTCATTTAGCATCATAAAATGTTTATGTTTTAGCATTTTATTTAAATCTCATCCTAATTGAATTTTTAAAAAACCTTAGTAACTAAAACCATGTTTCTTTTTTGTTTTGTTTTGACTTTTTTTGTTTCAAGAGTGTGTATTCAGAACACTAGTAGAATTACAAGTTCAATAAGAAATTAAGCATTGCAAACATAATTCAGTTATTTTGTTTAGCCTTATAGTTAAGAACTCTTTGAGATAAATCACCATATTTATTCATCAAAGAGAACTGACAGATTTCAAAAGGTATAAAGAAATTATAAATAATATTAAATTAGCCTTTTAAAATAATTGCAGTTTTGCCTCTCCAAATTCCTCTTACAAAGAAAGCATTTAGCGGCCTTATTCATATCGATAGCTTTGAGGGCCCAGAAATTGCTCCAGTGAAGTTGCTGCAATTAATAAAAAAAATGTACTTCTAGGTAAACTTAAGATACCTTCTTGAGTCTTTAACAGATTATAATCTCTAAAATCTATATAATTAAGGATTTATTATTATTAATCATGTTGAGAATAATAAAGATTTACTATGGGACATAAAACCACAAGTCTCTTAGTTGGCTAAACAGAAATTAGTTTGCATCTTTTTAAGATGCTGCCTTTTCACATAGGTAGAAAACTTAAGCCTAACTAGAAATTATCTTTTTTGTTTCATAACAGTTTATTGAATACCTACTGTGTGCTCTGACTACATTGTTCATTTAGTCCTAATAATAAATGCAATAAAGTAAGTTACTTCACATATGAGGTAACTCTACCTCAGATTTTGGGTCACTTTGCTAGTAAATGGTGAATTCATGATTCCAGCCCAGAATCATCTTTCCAAAGCTCTTTATCACAACTATGACATGCTGTCTTCCTTGAAAAGTAAATATAAAATACGTTTTCATCAAATATTGCCAGTTAATCAAGGCATGGAAGCATCCAAGAAATACTTGTGAAATGAATGTTCAGATGTATTATAATCGTTGTAGTCAGTTATGTATTGTGTCATGGCTGTTCTGTAGATTGAATTATATCTGGGGTCTACAGTAAGGTATCTGTGCTCCTGATTTACATTATATGAGAACTGGCATCACTTTGGAAGTTAGCAAAAGTACTGTCTCCTAAGGTTTCCAGAATTCTTTCTTCTAAGTAGTATCAGAGTACTAACTAAAAAATGCTCATTGGCCAATTCTATTTTATGCTACTATTATTATTACCAGATATGAATTTAAGATATTTTCACATTATATGAATGCTTAAGATGTTGAAAATAAACAAATAACTGTATGTCCTAATTGTATTTTCTAAATATGGTCAGACTAAAGAGGGAAAGATAAGAAGGCAGAAAGGGAAGACATAGGGATATGGTAGGAGATGTGACCAGAAATAGTGTAGCTACTTTGGAAAACAGCTGGGTAGTGCCACAAAAAGTTAAACATAGTTATCATATGTCCCAGAAATCCATTCCTAGCGTAATAATTAATAATAATAGCCAAGTAGTAGAAACAACTGAAATATCCATCAACTGATGAATGGATTAACAAAATGTGGCATATCCATACAAAGGAATGTTATTTAGCCATAAAAAGGAGTGAAATACTGTTACATGCTACATCATGAATTAACCTTAAAACGTGCTAACAGAAAGAAGGCCATCACAAAAGACCACATATTGTGTGATTCCATATATATTAAATGTCCAAAACAGGCGATTCATGGAGACAGAAAGCAGATTAATGGTTGCCAAGGTCTGGGAGGAGGGAAGAACAGGGAGTGTCTTCTATTCAGTATGAAGTTTCTTTTTTGGGAGAAAATAGTGGTGATGTTTGCACGACCTGCTGAATATACTAAAAATTACTGAATCATATACTTTAAAAGGGTAAATTTTATGATATGTGAAATATATATCAATTCTAAAAATATGACCAGAGATTCTTTATATTTGTAAAAGCCAATTTAAAATCTTATTATATGGATATCTATGTGTAATTAAAATATAAGTATTTTAATTTTCAAATACTAGTTAACTTTGTTATAAAATAAACTTGTGCTATCTGTCCTTCAACTATATCATTTGCATATTTTGGGAAATAGGTAGACACTTGGTCTATAAAATGCATTCTGTATTTAAAAGCTTCAACTCTCTCCACACATGCATGTGCACACACAAACACAGTTTTGGTTTTTTTTTAGTTACAGTAGTTATAAATCTTTACCCTTAACTCCTTTAGGGTATATTTTCAAAGAGCAATGATATTCTCTAACATTACCATAACACAATGATCAAATTGATGAAAATTAACATTGCTATAATATTATCTAAACATACTTTTGTTGGTTTGGAAATGAGCTTACTACACAGAGGGCAAAGAAAGACCACAGAAGAGGCAGACCACTCTAGACTGATTGATGGGTTTTAATAAGCAAGGACACTTATATATGAGTATTGCCTTGGGAATCCATAAGATGAGTAAACCTCCACCCCTGCCCACCAGAATTTTAAAAGTTTATATAGAGGTCTTAATTGGTTTAGTCATGTATACCATCCATATAGCTTCAACAATACAGTGCTCTTTAAAGACTGTGCTTCTGAAAATGGCTCCAGCTATGTGAACCATGGGCAGTCTAGTCATTCCTAGGGCATGGGAGGGGGTGAGGAGCCTCCAATTTTCCCAGGTCTAGTTCACAGAATATCTAGCAGTCATATCCTCTCAATAACCTCCTCCAACAACTTTATATATTCAACTTTAGACAATTGTCGTAATATTATTCTTTATAGTAAATTGTTTTTCTCCATCCAGCATCATACATTACATTTTGAGTCATTCAAGTTACTTTTCATCTGAAAGAGTTCCTCAGCCTTTGTTTGTTTGTTTTTTTATGACATGATATTTGTAGAGTGCACGACTGTTGCTCTTGTTTTTATTTTTTTAAGAAATTTTCTCAATTTGGTTTTGTCTAATAGTTTCTTCATGATATGATTCATGTTACATATATTTTTTTTTGCAAGAATACTACCTATATTAGTTCCTAAGATCTTCTGTAACCAAAAACTTGATGGTTTAAAACAATAGAATTTTATTTTTCTCATAGTTTTAGAGGCCAGGAGTCAAAATCAAGGGGTTGGCAGGGCCACTCTTCTTCTGAAAGGTCTAGGAGAGAGTCTTTTCTTGCCTCTTCCAGCTTCTGGTGGTGCCAAGCATTCCTTGGCCTATGTTAGCATAACTTCAATCTCTGCCTCCGTATTCATATGACTTTCTTTCTTTCCTGTTTCTCTTATTCTTATAAGGGCACTTATTGTATTTAGGGCTCATCTGGTTAATTAAGGATAATCTCTTCTCAAGATCTTTAACTTAATTACATCTGCAAAGATCCTTTTTTCCAAATAAAGTCACATTCATAGATACCAGGTGTTAAGATTTGGACATATCTTTTTGGGTACACAATTCAACCCATTATACTACCTGAATGATATGTTTTTCTAAAAGGATAATATCAAGATGCACCAAATGTAGGCAGAGCTAGGAAATAAATTTTTTGTTTAAAAAAAATCATGAATTCATAGTGATACTCTAATTCATAAGTTTTTTTTCATACATTTCCACATTCCAAATTCATATCTTCCTTCTCTCACACTGAGAATCCTAGCTCCTAACATTATCAAAATGTTTACTTCAGTCAATACTGCAACATACATAAAATAGTTCCAGAATTAATACACCTATATTCTTACCAACAAGAAGCTTGCCAAATAAAGTTCAAGATATCTTTACTGTTTCTTCTGGTCTTCAACTGAAATTACGTAGTCAAGGTCAAAAGTTACTTGGATCAGTCACTCTTTCCCTTTCTGTGTGGTTATGTTATTCATTTGATATACTATTCAGCTCATTTGTTTCTGTTTGTATTCAATTTTAGGGTTTCTTCCTTATCAGTTTTATTAGTTTCTGGTTTATTGTGTTTCCTTTTGTATATATAAGCAGATAAATGTATATTTTCTTATTTTGCTTTTATTTTACATAAAGGTAGTATACTACAGTCAGCCCTCTGTATCCATGGATTCTATATCTGTGGATTTAACCAACTGTCAATTAAAAACATTTTTTAGAAAATGAAATGTTGTTACTGATGTGTACTATGTCATTAGGCCTATGATGGTTATATCTGTACTGAACATTATTTTCTTTTAATTATTCCCTCAAGAATACAGCATAACAACTATTAACATAACATATATTTTGTACTAGGTTTTATAAGTAATCTAGAGATGATGTAAAGTAGGTTATTTGCAAATGTTACACCACTTTACAAAAGGGACTTATGCATCAAGGGATTTTGGTATCCTAGGGTGTCCTGGAACCAATCCCCCCACAGATAACAAGGGATGCCTGTATATGTCAATGGTTCTCAAATTGGGATGGCTCTGCCCCCCAGGGACAGTATCAGGGGATTTTTGTTATTGTTACTGCCATAGTGGATACTACTATACTAGCATCTAGTGGGTAGAGACCAGGTATTCTGCTAAACATCCTACAATACACAGGATAGCCCTCAACAACAAAGAATTATCTGGCTCAGTATATCCACCATGCCACAATTGAGAAACACTTCTATACATCTACTTTTGCACTTTGCTTTTCAAATTAACAATATCTTATGGAAATCATTCTATGTCAATTCATAGAGATTGCAAGTATTATAGTTTATTCAATCCATCTCCTTTGTATGGGCATTTAGGTTGTTTTCAATATTGTGCAATTACAAATACTGCTGCAATGAATAACTTTATGCATTTTTTGTTGGTAGTGGTGGTAGTAGTTTTGGAAGTATATCTGCAGAGTAAATTCTTAGAGGTGGGTCAAAGGCCAAATATGTTGGTTTGCCAAATCCCCTCCAAAGAGTTTCACCATTGTGTGAGATTAACCTGTTTCTCCATAGGCTTGTCAAGCTTTTGAACTTTTGCCAATCTGATAAATATGAAACTTAGTGTAGTTTTAATTTGTGTTTCTCTTATTATGAATGGCATTTAAAAAGAGTTTTGTCGTTCATATTGCTGGATCAAAACTTTAAATTTCATACTATTTAACCCAAGTAATATTAGACAAAATAAAAAAGCAATATTTATGAAACACAGCAAAAGAAGTTTGTACTTCTGTGCTAAAAATATCCAACTGTCTCATGTTAGATTTTGGAATAGAGTACTTTTCTTGTGGCTTTATCTCAATAAAATTTTACAAGAACATAACAGTATATTATCCTTCCTTGCCTGAGAGAGAAATACTGATCACTAGGTAATAAATATAATCCTAATGTGGTACTTAAAATCTGTTGTGGAGTTTTCAGACCACCTGGATGTCACACTGAGTAAACTAAAGTTGATGTTTTTTAGGCCATACATGTCTCTTGGAAGCCTTCGAGATCAGGTCATTTATCCTGATTCAGTGGATGACATGCATGATAAAGGCCATACAGATCATGATCTGGAATGCATCCTACACAATGTCCACCTTTATCACATAGTTCAAAGAGAAGGAGGTAAGCTCTATTATTCTTTTAAAAAACGCATTTAACTTTGTTTTTAAAAAATAAACTTAGGTAAATAAATAATCTGTGGTTTATTTTGAATGTATACTATGGTTGGAACGTAGGCACACAAATAAAGATGGAGTTTACAACTTTTATTGCTTTTCCATTTTGATATTCTCTTTTGCGCTTGTGTTATATTTCATAGAGCACAATAGGCTTTTTATTAGGTCTACTGCTAGCATTTGAAGACAGTTTTTTTCTCCATCATATTTGAATGTACAAGTGTCCCGAGGCCATTGTCAATCTAGATGTATTATTTTAAAATCCATGACAGAAATATTTTCCTGCCAACTTCTCAGCTTACATTTAACTTAATAATTTGAGAAGTAGTTGTCATGGAATTTCTTTTTTGTTTTCATACTCACAGTCTTACCAATATGTTTTTCTTTTTCTCTTTTGAGCAGCAAATAGCGAATGAGATAAAATATAGAAACTTCTTTACTGTGGTTTTTCAGTATAAGTCATAAGAGTAGGAATAGCATTTATATATAAGAGCTTAAAAAAGAATTGCTTTCTAATAATCGTGCTTTCAAATAACTTGATAATATATAATTTAATAGTCTAGAAAAACTACCGAAACAACAAGCTTGAATTCTAAATTTAATTTTTTTATTGGTTTTATCTTCTGTTTCCTAGCCCATTTACATTAGCAGAAGAAGCAGGGTAATGCAATGGAAAACTAAGAATGTGAGCTTTAAAGTCAGAGTTTTGGTATCAAATCTTAATTAGCACTGTTCCCTGTATCTTCAACTGTAAATGAGCATAAATATCTACTTTATAAGGATTCCACGAAGTTTAAATAAGCCTCTATGTAAAGCATTTAGAACAGTTGGACATACTAAATGCATAAGAATTAGTAGCTAATGGTAATATTACTAGCTGTAATATTGATAACTACACTATTTTATCTTTGTGTGATGGTACTTGATATTTTACATAGAAATTTCACATATATTATTTCATTTGATCCTTACAATAAGCAAATGAGATAGACAATAGAGGTGCTATATTTATTTTTATGGTGTTTGTAATAACATAATTTAGAAATATGGAAAGGAGGTTGTCTTTTTGTTTCATATGGTCAACTCTTAGTTTTAAAACACTGGGGCAAAATAAATGCTTCATGTTAATCTTGAGTAAGTGATTTCAGGTAAGTTTGAAATCTAATAATCCAAATAGAAATTTATAATAAACATGGGATATAAAATGTTCTAACTTTAATAGTATAATAATAATTGTTATGGTTTATTGAGTGCTTACTATGCAGAATATAACATATTAAGCAATTCACACTGTCATCTTATTTAATATTTATAACTGCCCAATGATCTGGGTTTTACTAACCTCCTTTTACAGATGAAATTCAGAAATTTAATATATTCCCCAGGAGCTTACAGCAAGTGTTAAGACAAGGATTCAAATGCAGATCAGACTTCTAGTTAAATCAATATTCTATACTCAGCTGTGCCACCATGCTGTGCTATCTCCCGCCTTTTATACACTAATAATTGTTATATCCTTATACATAAAAAAAAAATGCCAAAGGAACCCACTTTACTTGCTTAATCCTTAAAGTATGAAACATGTTTTTAAGTGAAGCAGGAAAACTTAAATTTGCAAAGACATCACTTACTTTGGAAGAAATCTACTAAAGTTTTGTTCACCTACTATCTTGCTTAGAGAAATGCTTTGCTTTAGTTAGAGATGGAGTTAAAAACTGTTTCATTCTATCAAAGAGGTTACAAAATAGAGAGGAATAGAAGTGTTAACAAAAGGACATGAGCCGAAGCAGTTTGAACATCTCTAGGAAGCAGGAAAACCATTCTCTTCTTAGCTGTCTTAGTCTCACTAAATCAACATCAGAGGTAATATTATAACTCGGAGTTCTGATTAATGTGCTCTGTGATTAAGCAATATTGCCTCCCAAAACTTTTTTTTCTTTATGTTCAGAAGGTATGAGCGTTTTTTTAAAAATTTTTATTTATTTTTATTATGGTGATATTGGTTAACGAAACCCAGTGAGTTTCAGGTATACAGTTTAGCAGTAAGGCATATATATTGCATTGTGTGTTCACTGCCCATAGTTAGATTTCTTTCTGTCACCACATATTTGGCCCCTTTTACCCCATCTTACCTCCTCTATTCCCACCTACCCTCTGGTAACCACTAGTCTATTGTCCATGTCCTTAAGTCTCTGTTTGTTTGTCCTTTTTGTTTGTCACTTTTAGGTTTATATCCCAAATGTAAGTGATATTATGTGGTTTTCAACTTTTCTGTCTGGCTTATTTCGCTTAGCATGATTATGTCGAGGTCCATCCACGTTGTGGCAAATGGCAGTATTTCATCTCTTCTTATGGCTGAGTTTGGATTTAGTGAAACAAAGAATATGTTTTATTTAAATATGTAAAGTTAAAATTTTCTTTAGCCCTAATACTTTTCTCTTGTTGCCTTTTCGGTTGGCAGGAGGAAAATATTTAAGTCCAGAATACTTCTCCACTGTGTAGCAATCTGACCCTGTTTTTTTCAAATCCTCACTTAATGTTTCATAAATGCTATAAGATTTAGCCATAAAGCAAATTTTATATTAATAGTTTTAACTAGAAGCAAGAACTTAAATCAGATGGCATTTTAATGTTTCTTTTCTAATATAAAATTATAAAGATATGTTTTTAAATAGAAAATTCCTGGAAGTTTACCTAAGAAAATGACACACACAATCCTGCAACTTGGTTTTTCATATTTAAAAATTCTAGATACATTTCTATATCAGTATGTATAGATCTAACCTATTTTTTTAAATAGAAGCTTTGTTTTTTGAATAAATATTCAACAGAAAGTCAGTAGTTAAGATGTTGTAAGAGATGGCACAGATAAACTGTAAAAGCATGTTGACCTACATACAAATTATAGCTCTGATATCTCACAGTGTAAACTTAGATACATCAATTACTCCATGAATTTTAGTTTACCCATCTATAAAATACAACTCATAATATCTACCTGATAAAATTATAGGGAATATAATAAGAAAACTCGTATAAAGTGCTAGGCATGGAGAAGCCATTCAAATTAGTTCTACTTTACCCTTTGTAGACTCTGCAGTAAGCCTATGCAAATTTATTGCTCTTTTCTCCCACCACCCCTCAAATAAGTACATGTATACCAAGTCTTTGGAGATATTCAGAAACAAACACACTTTAAAATGTCAGTACTTACAATTCTTATATGTTTTGTCAGTATAAGGATTTGTTACCATTAAAACATATTGAATCTAAGACAAACTGTTTATACATGAGGTTCCCTAGTTTATCCAAACATATGTTTTATAAAATATTAGATTCTTTGTGTTAATAAGTTAAACTTGCCAGGAATCGCTTCTCAAGGGTAAGAACAGTAACAGTTAAACAAATTGTTTATAAAATATGTATCTTTTTTTTTCTTTCTAAGGATGGGATGCTGTTATGGACTGGAAAGATGTCCTGTCAGGAGGGGAAAAGCAAAGAATGGGCATGGCTCGCATGTTTTATCACAGGTAAGTGTGCTATACTCAGGAAACCACTGTTGCATTGTTGTAACCATAAAACCTTTAGGCAAGATTCAGTGTCCTCATCTATAGTTTAAAAATATCTTATTGAAAAACTAATGCTTAGAATTTATATAAAATCTTTCTTCTGTTATTTTTAATGAGACAAAAATCTCCAAGTCTTTTTTTTCCTCTTCCTTTTATGTTGACTAATGTTAGATGATAAAAATAAATTTTCATGTATTGTAAGTTTGAAAGCAGGATTATTATTAATTTTAAGTTATGAAGAATACGTAACCACTGTTATACTGGTGTGAACACAGTAGGTAGGTATTCAATAATACTTCTGAATTAAATTGTTAAATTCAAACTAAATTAATTTTTCTACCACTAAGTAGCCTATTAAATAATGCTCTCCTCCTCAAAAATCAGAGATCTGTCCAATGGCAAAAGGACCTAGCCAGCATAGGTCTCAATGGACCCAGAAAAATAGAGATGCAGGAAATGATTTCTCTTGATAAAATTTTTTTTCTTTGTAATCAACTTCATGTTCATTGGAGTTCAAAGATAACAAGCACAAAAAATATTAAAGCTCTTCTGATTTATTCCTATTATTATTCTTATTCTTCTCTGAAAAATAGATCTCTCTCTCTCTCTCTCTTTTATTATTATTATTATTTTTTATCTTAGGCTTCTGGCAGTGAGAACTTGAATTGTATGCAGAGCAGAGGGTTATCAGGAAATAAGTTACTCACTTTTAGTCCTTCGTCTTGATCAAAAAGGATCAGCAGTTACATACATGAACGCATGAATGGGCCATAAGCAGGGGCAGATATTATACCCTTGAAGGAGTTGCAGAATAAACATTAATACTTTTGTAGAGAACTTTAAAAAACTTATAAAAAGAGCAAAAGTATATCAAATAAGCCTCATTAAACACTCAGCACTTAGCTGGTCCCCACTTAGTAACTAGTTGGCTATCAGTTTTTTTTTTAAAAAAAAAACAACCTTTTAGTATGGAAAAAACATGGAAGTTTCATCAAAGAAGAGAAAATTATAAAATGAACCCCATATTCCCAACATGTTGATTCAACACGTCTAACATTTTGCTATATTTGATTTACCTATCTTTTTTTAATTTTTGAAGCATTTTAAAGTAAATCCCAAATATTGTGGCATTTTTTCTCTTAAATACTTTCTTAGATAATAACATATCATAACCATACTTAATAAAATTGATAATTATTTAAAGTTATCTAATACCTGATTCGTAATCAAAGTTTCTCTAATTGTCTCAAAGATATCTTTTTAGACTTGGTTTCTCACACCAAGATCTAAATGTTTTACATATAGGTTTTTGTTGTATTGCTTGATTAATTTTTAATATAAAGAAACTTTGTTCCTCTCTGGCCCCTTCCCTTACCCCATCTTTTATGCCATTGACTTATTAAAGAAATGGAGTCAGTTAAAGAAACTGTTCTATAAGAATGTTGCCCATTCTCTAGAATATATTTGATTGCTTCTTCATGGGGTCCTTTACTTATTTCCCCAACCTCCTATTTTTCCTGTAAACTGAAAATTAGAGCTAAAAGCTTAATTATATTTAGGTTCAGCCTTTTCAATAAGACTATAATATATAATATCATTAAAAACAAATCTTTTTAACAATTTTATTAAAATAAAATTATATGTTCATTTCATAAAAGTAGAAAATTTAGATAAACAAAAAGAAGATATCTGTTATCGTATTACGTATAACACTTAAAATGTTGGAATAGTTTCTTCTTAGTCTTGGCATACGACAGTTGGTTATCTTGATTTTTTTTAATATAACTATTTACATAAAGTGTATTACAATTTATTGTCTTTTTATTTTGTAAGCTATAATGTGTGTATCATTATGCAATAGCTAGTCAGACTTTTTAAAAAATTATTAGTGTAAAATTTTATGTACCTAATGCACAGACTTTAAGTACACAACTCAATAACTTTGGGTAAATGTATATACATTAAGTAACCAACACCTCAATTAAGATAGAGAACATTTTTATCACCTAGAAAGTCCTTCATGCCACTTCCCAGTCAGATCCACCATAGATACTTTTTGTTTTGATTTCTATCATAAATTAGTTCTTCCTGTTATACAACTTTATATAAATTAAATCAGACAGTATGTATTATTTTTGTGTCTTGCTGGGGTTTTTTAATGAGGAAATTAGTGTATAAAAGGCGGGAGATAGCACAGCATGGTGGCACAGCTGAGTATAGAATATTGATTTAACTAGAAGTCTGATCTGCATTTGTAATAATGTACATGTTTAAAGAATATGGCAAGCTGAAAATAATATGAGCCGAAATTTGCTAACTTAGAATTTTTAGTAAAGTGTCTTTTGTCATGCCCCTTTCTCAGATGATGTGGTAAGATTCAACAGTGCACTTTACAGTTTGACATTTGTAACCAGCTGTTACCTGCTATCACCCTGAATTTGAGCCTTGTCCACAAATATTCAGTAATATGATCACTAGCATAGTTGGTGAAATATAAGATGATGGAATGTGAAATGTGACTGTAAATTTCTCACCGTCAGTGTATTAATAAAATAAACCGTATAATAAAGAGCAAGAGGCATTAATAAAAGATGCCAACCCAAAGAGATTTCAAGTACCTGTAAATAGAAATAAATAGTTGATACTTATGTATCTAAACTATTTTGGGTACAACGTAAGGCTGAATAAAGATCAAATTACAAGTATAACAGTGGGAAGAAAATTTAGTGATCCAGAGGAAGATTAGTGAAGATAAGGAAGTTGTTGAAAAGCAGAATCTATTGAAAAAAAAAAAAATGAAGTCAGTGAAGGAAAAGTATAATAATGAGAAACTACCTCCTCTCATCCTCAAAGGATTAATAAAAAGATTTTAATTGCTATGTGAAAGACTTGAGCTAGCTAAAATGGAGACTTTGGCAGGGAGTATTAAGTATCACGATTGTATACTCTTTTTGAGAGGATTTTAATTTTAATGTTTAAAAAATTATCAGTAAAGTACTGTCTTAAGGGAGATAGATTAGATCTACTGCAGGGCTCACTTTTCTGATGATATACCAAAAGAAAAAGGAAGAAAAATCTGAGAAACAATATTATCTAATGTTTTATTTAGTTATATTAGTTCCACATTCCAACTATTGTTAATATTTTTAAGTACACACACACACATCCCAGCCTGCTAAGGAAACAAAAGTGTGCAATATATCTTACAGCTGCTAGACTAAGGGTTGCTATGACAACAGAATGTGAGCTATATACTTTTTTTCTAATTGTAAAATGGCATCTCTACTCTTTTTACCTCAAAGCACTATGAAAAGTAAGACACAACATAAGTAAGTTAATTAATGCAAAGAGATTTTTGCAAAAAAGCAAATTTTACCCAAACCTATTTCTCTTTTTTTTTAAATGTGGAAATTTAAAAATTTTTTAAATTAATTTTAATTATAGTTGACATACAGTGTTATATTAATTTCAAGTGTGTAACATAGTGATTCAGCATTTATATACCTTATGAAGTGATCACCACAGTAACTCTAGTAACTGCCTGACCTTGTCTACTCCCCACTTCCCCATCCCCCTGAATAGGTAACAGGAACTTATTAAAAAGCAAATCTATCGTAGAAAAGAAATTTACAGTGCTAAACAATTATTTATGCTGAATGAGAAATTACTACTAGTTTCAATTTTTATCTTTTTATTGTCATTTATTTATTTATTTATTTATTTTTTAAATAATATCTTCATAGAGGAAGCTGTCCTGGTAAATACTTGATACTAATTTTCAAAATTGAAGTAAAATAATAAAGACAGTGCATGAGTTGACCTTTGGTCCTATTAATAAAGCTAAGTCATGTTGCTGAGTACCAAATACATACCTAAAGTCCAGACAGACTTGAAAGAAGACAGTAGTGAGGAAAAAAAAAGATAAGATGAAAGGAAAAGAATAAATAGAAGAAAATGGTGGCAAGTGAAAGGTGCTTTTGATAGTAGTAGAAAGTTATTTCCAGGGTAAAACTTGAGCTAGAAAAAACAAAATTGTTGAGTACAATCAGAAAACTTTTGCTATTTTCTTCCCTAAGAATTTTATATTGTGAAGCATGGTCACACTGTTATCAGGTAAAATGCCTACTCTAAACTTGTCAGATTAGTTAAACTTAAACTTTCACAGTCTTATAGCAATGAAATTCCATTAATAGTGATTAGGTACTTACACTGTTGATAAAATTATCTTCTCAGTACATCTTTTCTAATAAGGCTGTAGCTTATTTGATAATTAGCTACTGTAATGTATTTTTCATGTAATTAGTCAGAACCTTGCCACCAAGAATGAACCTGCCTTCTGCAGGAAAGTGCACTCAGTGACCTGCCTCCTCTTTCCTATGCCTCATATTTATGATTCACCATCTGCATAACAATAGAGCTTATTGTGAGCAAATATCAGAAAATCTATTTAAAATTTAAGAAGAATATGATATTCTGGTCCAAAGAGAGGGGGATGACTGCTCTCTTGCTTTATCATTTATCACTTAATAATGTCATGACTCTTTTGCTCCTTTAAAGTTAACATCACAACTCATATTGTTCAAATAAAGGTTATCATTCAAATAGGAAAATATTAATTTTTTTGCATTTATATTTTTAAAGACCAAAATATGCATTGCTAGATGAATGTACCAGTGCTGTCAGCATTGATGTTGAAGGAAAAATATTTCAGGCTGCAAAAAGGGCTGGAATTTCCTTACTGTCTATAACACACAGGCCTTCTCTTTGGTAAGTGTTTGCAATGCAAATTTGTGATAGATGTTTTTTTTCCTTATGTTTCCTAAAGATTAACTTTTCTAAACTTTTCACTATAGAGAATAGGACATTTCATTTATTTTCTATCTGTATTTCTGTTAAGTTGCAGACTAGTAGTTTACATACCCCAAACCTAGCTTTATAACATTAATGAGCTATTTGAAAAGTATCAGCATATTAAAAAAAGTAGAAAAACTTGGTGATTTTTTTTAACTGAAAATATTTTAATTTCATAGCATGTACTGGGAAATAATATATTTATGTAATTTTAATCCTTTTAGTCATATTTTTAGTCCTTTCTTCCAAATCCAAGAAAAGAAAAAAATGATTAAGTTAAAAAAAAACCACAGAGAAAAAAAGGCTTTTTTGGTTTTGTTTCAAGGAAAAATCAACAAAAATGTTTTCCCTTTTAAAAAAGTGATGGCACCATTTTTACCATTACCCTATTTTCTATTGATTCATCATCATTGTAGTGGTTGCTAAAGCAAGATTCAGCACCTATTCTCTTCTAGGATCATTTTACTTAAGCCTCATAACAATCCTAAAGAATATAACAGTCTAATTATTCCCATTTTACAGATGAAGAAACTGAAAATTAGAAAAATGAGAAAAGTTACTTACCCTAATTATACTGTCTATATTATAATATACTACTCTACCTGTTATAAGGAACTCAAAATGTATCTCATGCATAAACCATAAAAACACTATTTCATTCATATGATATTCTGCTGTCAACTTTCATATTTCTGTTTTATCAATCAAAATCTTTTTTTTGACATTGGTAACTACAGTGGATTCTATATGCTTGGCCTATTTCCCAAGGGACAGGCTGAAGCATTTTGTAGCAGGTGGCTGATCACATTCTGTGCCGAAGCTGTCATCATGTACATGACTTGAAACCTAGACTAAGTAACAAGCTTTATTTGAATCAATCCTTGAAGTCCTTCTAGACCTTTCACCTTATAGAGAATGTTTACTTAAAAATTGTGAGTGTACTGGGTATTCATGTTACATCAGGCTTTTATTGTTCAAAGTTCTTTGAATTCTACTTCTTTTGAGAAGATAATAATCTATTTTCACACTTCATTTAAATATTCAAATTTTTCATGATTTTTTTTCCTCAGAGAATTAACCTGAAAGAGAGCATTCCATGAAATGACCCTTTCTATGGAAATACGTGGTTTGTTGCTCTGTCCTTAAGGTTTAATCTGGAGTGACAGGGCCCTGGCCCTGATTTGCTAATTTCTCCAGAGGCAGTCTCTTGATCTAGTCTTGGATGAGTTAGAGTCCATATCAACGATATGATTCCTGTGACTTTCCCTGGAGAAAACCAACAGGAACTGGTTAAGACAATTATGAGATTTACTTGTCAATTTTCTGAATTGGAGATGACATAGAACTGGGCCAGAAAAAATTTTGAGATCACTCTGGTATAGACTTGTCATTTACAGACATGCTTTCTAATCTACCACATATTGGGTTAACATGGAGTTATATCTGGGTCCTGTTTTCTCACCTCTATCAGTGGACTTATTATGCTCTTCTGTCATTCAGTTCCTTATTCAAGTAGCCTAAAGCGGCATTGGAAGCAGTCAGCCATTTTTTCTCAGTTGAAGGAACAAATAGGTTGTTGTTTTTAAGACTTCATTTTTTTAGAGCAGCTTTATGTCCACAGCAAAATTGATAGGAAGGTACAGAAATATCTCATATACTCACTGCCCTACATATGCATAGCCTCACCCATCATCAACATCCCCCAGCAGAATGGTACATTTGTTAAAGTTGATGTACCTATATTAACACATTATTATCACCAAAGTCCATAGTTTACTCTTACGGTTCATTCTTGGTGTTATACATTCAATGAGTTTGGACAAATTTATAATTACATGTATCTATCATTACAGTATCATACAGAATATTTTCATTGCTCTGGAAAACCTCTGTGCTCTGCCTATTCAGCTCTCCATTCTCCTCATTCCTAGAAGTCACTGATCTTTAATGTCTCCATAGTTGTGCCTTTTTCAGAATGTCATACAGGTGGAATCATGCAGCTCTTCAAATTGGCTTTTTCACTTAGTATTCATTTACATTTTTTCCATGTCTTTTCATGGCTTGATAGCTCATTTCTTTTTAGTGCTGAATAATACTCCATTGTTTGTATGTGTACAGTTTATTTATCCACTCACCTATTGAGGAACATCTTGGTTGCTTCCAAATTTTGGCAATTATGAGTAAAGCTGCTATAAACATTCATATGCAGGTTTCGTGTGGACATATGTTTTCTCAACTTTGTTTCAATATCAAGAAGTGCAATTCAGATCATATGGTAAGAGTATGTTTAGATTTGTAAAAAACTGTAAAACTCTGTGCCAAAGTGTCTGTAAAAGGTTGCATTCCCACTAGCAATGAAAGAGATTTTCTGTTGCTCCACAGCCTTGTCAGCATTTGATGTTGTCAGTATTCTAGATTTTGGCCACTCAAAGAGTGTGTAATGGACAAATAATTTTTAAGGGAATAATAAAATCCATAATTTATACATTTTAACAAGAAAAACAGTACTTCTCACGTACAACTAAAATTCATTTTAGTTTCTGCTTTATGAATTATTTTAGTAATTTCTCCTGATTATTCTTTCTCCCTAGATAAAATTCTTATTTCCCCTGAAAAGATATCAGAAGAGAAAAAGATGTATTATATGTTTCCCCATAACAACCAATGGGTAATTTTTTATTGTAAGGATTAAAATCAATACCAGTATCTGAAATGGTGAAAACTGTAGAAGCTCATTAAATTATTTGGTTCCCGGATAGAATTATAGCTTTATGATTACTACTTTCTTGTGCTTTATCCTACTTATGCAGGAAATCCGTAGATTTTTTCCAATTACTCTCAGTTAATAGTTTCTTATAAATTCCTCCAAGATAAACTCTATAATCTAGAACACGCCTTTGAATCTCAGGTCATAAAACACCTATATGGTTTCCTCCTTCCACGTAGAAATCAAATAATGTTATAGGACTGGAGCGATGAGCAAAACCTTCTTTATATATTGAAGATAGAAGTTGCTCAAGATCTGAAGTACCATATTCTAAAATTGCTTGTGGTTATAGATCCAAGGTGAGGAAGGCCCAAGAAAAGCTGAGAATGAAATTTAAAAAATGATATTTTTACCATTATTTCTCTTTCCTGTATGACCATACTTTTGTTTTTTTCATTACTTTTGTTTTAGCTCTCATATTTTAATGATAATATTTTCACATTTTTATTTTTTCCCTTGACATAGAAATACATTGTTTGCAATATAATTTTTGTAAGGCTCTACATGTGAGAGGTCAAATTTTTGAAAACTAAAGAACCTAAATATAGTAGATATTCAAAAGTATATGGAAAAGATCATTAATCTCTGTCATATGTTATCACACACATGAACTTCAACCTTCAGCCTGAGAGTGATTTTACTCTTTTAGACATAGTTTAACCTAGCTTAATTTTACCATCGTACTTCATGTTAAAACCAACCAACCAAAATAGAATGAAACCTGAACACCCATCAAATGATGAATAAACAAATAAAATGTGCAATACCATACATTGGAATATTATTCAGTCATAAAAATTGATGAAGTACTAACACATGCTACAACTAGATGAACTTTGGAATCATGTTCTTAAGTGAAAGAATTCAGTCACAAAACAGCACATATTTTATGATTCCATGTAGATGAAACATCCAGAATAGACTGCTCCATAGTGATAGAAAGGAGATTGGTTGTTGACAGGGGCTGAGCAAAAGGAGAAATGGTGAAGGACTGCAAAAGGGTACTGGTTTCTTTTGGGGTGAAGAAAATATTCTGGAATTGGATAGTGGTGATGGTTGCATAAGTTTGTTAATATACTAAAAAATCACTGAATTTTTCACTTTAAAAGAATTAATTTATGGTATGTGAATCATATCTAAATTAAAAAACGGTAAAAGATACTTGAAATAAGCCTACTGATCACAGTAAATAATTACAGATGATAACTTTAAAGGGAACGAGTAGTGAGAAACAACTATAAGGGAAAGACAGAACTGAGGATACATTTGAACATAGGCCACTTCAGCATAGTGACAAAATGCAGTGGCTCAGCCATGTGGGGCCTGCTCTGCCAGCATTATTCTCTCTATACATGTCCACAAATCTCCACAGCTGATGACCTTAACCTCCCCTTAGGAGAAGATGGATTGTCTCCTGTCTCATCAATAAAATCATCTCTATACCACTTTGAAGTACATAATTATGCACCTGAGCCATGAGAAAAGAGAGTAAATTATATGAAGGCATGGAAGTATCTTTAAAAGATTTCCATCAAAGAGTTTATTTTTAAAATGTTTTAAAACTAATTTTTGAGAGATATTTACTTATGTAGAATAACTCATTCTCCCAGGAGGGGATATTAATGAATTGATACTGTATTTCCTTTATTTTTCTTAGATTTTTTCCCACATAACCTTTAAAATTTTTACTTTCTTCCTTCCCTATTCCCATTCTGAGTATGCTCTGATATTTATTCAGTAGCCATACTGAATTATGAAGATAAATAGATACAAAAGCACGCCTGTCTTTGCAATACATTCAGAATATAAAATAAATTTAACATAAGAAATAGAATGTCCTAGAGATTCATTACTTTTGGAGTAAAAAAAAAAAAAAAATCACAAAATTTAAGCTCTTGCGGAAATCTTGAAAATCAATGTAAAATGACTCCTTGTTTAAAATTTACTTTCAGAAATCAATTAGAATGATAAACCTATAAATAATATGGCTTTTTACAATTACTGCTAACAATATTATTTCACTTTGATTGTACAGGAAATACCACACTCATTTATTACAGTTCGATGGTGAAGGAGGCTGGCGCTTTGAACAGTTGGATACTGCAATCCGTTTAACACTGAGTGAGGAAAAACAAAAGCTAGAATCTCAGCTAGCTGGAATTCCCAAAATGCAGCAGAGACTCAATGAACTATGTAAAATTTTGGGTGAAGATTCAGTACTGAAAACAATCAAAGATGAAGATTAAATATCCTAATTTGTTTTGACATGTTTTAAAAGTTAATTTTTAGATAAAGGCTCAAAAACACTGTTATAGTGCACGCATTGTGTTAACCTAAGCACAGAGAAAAAAAGCAGCAAGAAATATTTTATAAGATTTTAGCATCAAGGAAATAGATGATCTGACTTCAGAAGCAAATAAACAAGTGTATTATGTAAGACTAGTCATTATGGCTTGTACTAATTCCTAGTGAAAGCCTAATTCACCTGTAAAACAAGATTTTCTAGGCGAATTCATGATGAATACGCAATTTATTATGTGTATGTGATGTGTCTAAAGTTCTTAACAAACATGGGAGATATTGTGAGAATGGAACAACGTAAGAGCAGCATTTGGGTTGAAATTCAGGTGCATAAAATTAGAAGTTTGAGTAACATTTCAGTCTTTATGTTTATTAGGTTTAATAGTGAAAATTCAGGTTTATCATTGCTCGTGCACTAAACCTGTATACAAAGTAGCTGACAGTTTGATAAATGATTTAAATATGAAAAAAATTATTTTAATGGAAGTGGTTGAAAGAAAGAAGCATTTTATAATGTATAAAATGCCATATTTTTTAATTTTAGATTTTGAGCATCTTAATGTGAGCACATACCAAATTAGTTTTAATAAGAATCTTACATATTTGTTAATAAACTCTTTCATTTTAAAAGGATAATTGCCAATACAGAAAAGGGGTATCCAAACAATGTTTGTCTCAGTCTGTTACTTTACTTGGCAGCATTATGTATTGCAACTGCTGTCCAGAAATACTTAGATTGTTTTCGTGCACAAAGGAGGAGTCCACCACATTTTAAAAATAGCAATATTAAAATCAAATATAGATATTTCCAAAATCATGGTAGTAATAACATACATTAGAATAGTACCTTACTGTTTACAATCCTCATTTCCATCATTTCATTTTCATCCTTGTGGTAATATTTTGAAGCAGGTATTTTTCCTAGTTTGCTTTTGAAAAAAATTGACACTTGGACTTGCCCTAATTCTGCAATTTATTTAGGGACAGATCCAGAGATCAAATGAAGTTCTCCTGATTCTCTAGTTCAGTGATATTTCCAGGACATGTTATCCTTGAAATCTAACTGGTTTATAATGTTAACAAAAGTTAGGTGAGATGTTGAAAAGAAAATAAATTTGGTAATGTTAGTGTTATTTTTATTTGGTTATTGTCTACAAGATATGGAAATTAAGTACACAGTACAAAAGTCATTGGTCTGTGGTTTAAAATGAACCAAGAAAGTTAGCAAATCTTTCAATAACTATGCACTCATAATAATAATGTACCTCTACAGCCAGCAATCAGAAGGGGAATTAATTGTATTATAGGTAAATTTAACATTTATTGAAAGTAATGAGAAAGAATCTGTATAGAATAGTTGTATGAAATAAATCTTATCTATTCATGGGACTGGAGTTTGAAATAAAAAAGCCAGGACTGGCATTTTAATCTCCTGCTGCCTATGCCACCATGTTGATAGGCCAAGAAAAATGGAAATGATCAGGTGTTAGTGGTTTAGAATTTTATTTGCATATTTAGGCACAGGTATTATAAATGCTAATTCAGTGATTCTCAGACATTTTCAGGTGGTAGAGTTCCTGGAAGTCATTCATGACGACTGTGGTAGAACATCATGACTTTTTCAATTCTGACATGCTAACTAGGACATTTTTAATTATCAGTAAATGTACCTATCTTATATGAAGGAATGCAATATAAAATCGTAAGTACATCTGTCTAAGTTTTTTTTTTTTTGTATCATTAGCTCCTCATTTATTCATTTGTCAGTTACTACTACTTCCTTTAGTGAGGCAGGTATCAAAGGTTTAAAAAGATTCATGGAACCAAAACTCAAATTTAATAAAAATTATCCAACTATCTTAACTTCTATGTTAGCAGTTATCTAATTTATACTGCTGTAGGGGAAAGTCTGAGGCAATTGTCTCAAGTTCATTTTTAAAGGTATAAGACAAAAATGAAAAGTCCTCATTTAAAATGTACATAATTTTCATAATATTCATAGATAATTTCATGCCTTAATTTTCATAATTTAAAAACTTAAAGCATATGAGGGCCAATCTACTGTGTTTTGAAACTTTGAAAAGAATGCCAAAACTAATTTGTAATTAGCCCTTTTTTAATATATCCTACCAATGAACTAAAGTAAATAAGACTCATTTATAATGTACAAGATTCAAGGATATTTAAAATTTTGTACTAAAAACTATACATACTGTAATTTAAATGTTAAAGTTATAAGAAGAATATGTTTTCCATGAACTTTTTTGTGTCTATTTTCTGAATTTTCTTTCAGGACCAATATCCTCTAACTTGGAGGGGGGAAAAAATCCGTGATTTGAATTTGTATTTATGTACTATTTAACTGTTTCCATGTTCCAATGAACATACCATATTTTAGTATTCTTATAGTTATATTTTATGAAAAAAGTGAACAAGAGTGAGAAACTTAATAGCCATCTTTGAATATAACAAGGAATGGATGAGGAAAAGAAAAAGAAAGGATATTTCAATTTTCAAACGACTTTTATCACGTTATCTATTTGCCCAAAATTTGACTTCTGGTTTTTTTTTGATTGTGTGTTTGTTTTGTTTTTTTGTTTGTCAAAGAAAGCTACAAGTTTATAGAGCTTAATTTTTATTTATTTTATTTTTTTATTTTTTATTTTTAATTAAGTTTATTGGGGTAAAATTGTTTAACACAATTATATAATTTTCAGGTGTACATTATAATTTGATATCTGTATATTCTATTGTGTGTTTACCACCTAAAGTCCAGTTTCCTTCAGCTATCATATATTTGAGCCCTTTTACCCACATCACCCTCCCCCTGCCACCTATATTTGACCCCCTTTATCCCGTCTGTTTTCCCCATCCTCCCCCACTTCACTAGTAACCACTACTCTATAGTCGTCTAGTAACCACTAATCTATAGTTCATGTTCATGAGTCTCTGTTTGTTTGTCTTGCTCATTTGTTGCTTTTAGGTTTATATCCCACATATAAGTGGTATCATGTGATTTTCAACTTTTTCTATCTGGCTTATTTCTCTTAGCATGATTATCTCAAGGTCCATCCATGTTGTTGCAAATGGCAGTATTTCATCTCTTCTTATGGCTGAGTAATATTCCATTGTATATATATGTACCATAGTTTCTTTAGCCAATCATCTATTGTAAATGACACTTCGGTTGCTTCCATGTCCTGGCCACTGTGAATAATGCTGCTATGAACATCGGTGTACAAATATCTTTTCAGATATGTGTTTTCAAGTCTTTGGGGTAAATACCCAGTAGAGGGATTGCTGGATCATATGATATACATCAATTCTTAGTTTTTTGAGAAAACTCCATACTGTTTTTTATAGTGGCTGTACCAATTTGGAGCTTGATTTTTAAATCTGCATTTTTTGGTAACCTTTAAACTTGAAAAATAAGTTACATTCTGTGAAAATGTTGCATTATATTTCTACAGCATGTAGTGATATGCCAAGCATGTGTATAAAATAGTGTGTGTGCTTGTAAACAAGATAATGTGTAAAAGTCCCTTTCCAGTAATCTCAAAGAGGACAATATATCTTGAAATTCAACCTAAGTTTACATGTGTTTGCAATGGGAACGGTTTTGCTTTGATAGTAATTTGATTTTTATGTCAAATTTTGGTCTGCCAGTGAAGGTATAAGTGAACATCTAGTTTTTTATTTGAGATTTTAATTTAACAGGCTTAACCTATTAAAATCTGTTTGGAATAGTTTTTTTTTTTTTTGATTCCATAAATGCAGAAGAATTTGTTACACTTTGGAACACACTGGAGTCCAGAAAATATTATGCATTTCTGATATGTGTAGAAAATGGTCATGATTATTAAACTATTGATTAAAAGAGCAAAAATTATTCTCATTTAGAAGTGCAAATTATTTTGCATAACCTTGGGCATTTACAGTTCTGCTGATAAACATTTAGGTATGTTAACTATGTTTTGGAGTTGTACTGTTTGTCACGAGAATTTTCAGGTGGCTATATAAAATATTTTTATTAAAAGCAAATCCCTTCTTCATTGTTGGTGCCTTTCCTGATTACAAGTACAGAACTGCTTTACAGTTTTTATTGTGAAAATTTCAAAACTAGTTATCTACACTTATAAGCAAGGGCTGTGTTAATGAAAGCAAATAAGAGAAGTGTCCTTAATGGTTAAAATCAATATGCAGCTAAACTAGAATGTGGCTATGTGTGAATACATTATAATATAGACTCCACCCAATGTTCAGTTAATTGAGCTCAATGTTACTTGTGAATTTCTTAATCATCATTAAAAAAACCTGATTAATCAAAGGAATTACAAGTTATTCCAGTGGTAGAAAATGCTCTATCTCTATATTTTAAATGACTCTGTTAGATGTCTGTCTACATACACCTCAGTTACAAATTCTATGGTGCACAACTTTGTGTGGTACTATGCACAATAGTCACCAAGAAGTTGCTTAAATATTTATTTTCTTTATTAATTCAAGACACTTATTTATTAAGTACCAACCTATGCCAGTCACTGTGCTAGGGTCTAAGAATAAATAAAATATGGTCCCTGTTCCAAGAAGCTTACAGTCCATTGAAAATTAGGAAAATGAGTACCCTCAGTCAGAGAAAAAGTCAGTAGCTACTATTTATTATTTATCAGGTAGGCACAAAGCAACACATATCCAATGAGAGGAAAGTTAAGACAGACAGGTTAAGTAATTCATCCAACCTCATACAGCTACAAAGCTATAGAGCTGAAATGTGAGCCGAGTAATATTTGATTACAAAGCCTATGCAACTCCCCATCACTTTCCTTTTAATTAGTTTAGGTCAGGTTTTATTATTACCGTTTTTAATTCTAAAGCTGTAGGTAAATTTTTAGCTGGTTCAAGTTTTCTGGTTAACCAAACATGCTTTTTTTTCCATCTAAAAAGGAAATTTGTCTAGACACAAATTATGTTTTTTATTGTCTTTATTATAAATGATGGATGTGGTCCTATGGGAAGATAACAAAAAGCACATTTTTACATGTTTTGAAGAAGGAATACCCAAAGGGGTTAACATTCATTCATTCAGTAAATATTTAACATATTCGAGATACCGGTTATTATGCTAAGTACTCAGAAGTATACAAGACAGACCTGGTCTCAGCCCTCATGAAACATTTTAGCACATTTAGTAAACAATTGTATGCCCGTTAGATGTAGTCCCATCTAAATGACATATTTGGTTTGTAGTTGATATCTTTCCGATTCTTGTATTTCCTGCCTAAGACCACTCAGTCTCAATATTTAAGCAACAACCATTTTCAAGCAACAGGATTCTCTCGATTATACACTTAAAGGCTTCATAATCTTTATGCTTTCCAATTTGTTCTAAATTACAAGGTCCAGTAAAATCAGTCTATAGGACTATATTATCCTTCACCAGTAGGTGCTTCCATACATTTAGAATGTCTTGAAACCTGAGAAACAGCTTCTCATGTTCAGATCATGTAAAGTGAGCCAGTTTTGTACAATGAAAAGTATCTCGTGTTAACACAAAACACAGATAACTATCATAAGAAAGTTCTAAAAAACAAGAAAAAATATTTTTAAATCAATAATTATAAAAGTGAATACATAAGGCTTCCAAAGTTAAACACATTTAAAATTGTATTCTCTATCTCACTACTTGTGACTCAATGCATAAGGTGATTAATATTCACCTTAGGTGTTTTTGTGATTTAATACCTATAAAATAATATGCAGTAATCAAGCAATGAAATATTAAATACTAAATGATATTCACTTGGCTATATCATTTAACTATAGGTAGTTTAATCCATATAAAATAAGAGGCAACCTTATGTAACAAATATTTAATTTTCATATATTGAGTATATTAAACTTAATATGTATTAGGCCTAGACATTATGCAAATATATAAAACTGGAAAAGTTTACACTAGAAAAATGTCTCAGGACTCACACAGGGATGGAGAAAGAGGTCCTATAATAAGATGACATCTTATTGGAAAGCTAAATTGCAACATGCAGATATTAATAATTCAAGAGTGATAAAGACTGATGAAGCAAGTGTCAAAGTCACTTCGTTGAGGCTAGCTTGTTGCTCAACCTGGATGGGACAAGTTTCCAAGATCCATATAGGTGGAGTTTAGAGAAATGAGGTTAATGTAGATCCACGCAGATACATATTCTCCTGCAACCTAACATACACTCACACACACAACTTCTTAGAAGTTCAATACAAAAACAGCATAAGGACTTAAGTAACTAAAGAATGAATTTTTTTGTTGTAATAAACACAAAATTTACCATCTTAACCATTTTCAAAGTGTATGTTTTAGTAGTGTTAAGTACATTCACAACACTGGGAAATAGATCTCCAGGACTTTTCCATCTTACAAATCTGAAACTCTATAACCTTGAACAATCTTCCTTTTTCTCCTCCTCCAGCTCCTGGTAACCACCATTCTACTTTCTTTTTCTATGAATTTAACCATCTAAGTATATTCATACAGAATTTTTCCTTCTGTGACTGGCTTATTTCACTTAGCACAATGTCTTTGGGATTCATTCATGTCGTGACATGTAATGGGATTTCCTTTTTTAAGGCTGAATAATACTCCAATGTGTGTGTGTGTGTGTGTGTGTGTGTGTGTGTACTACATTTCGTTTATCCATTCTTCCATTGATAGAATGGGTTGCTTGCAACTTTTGGCTATTACAAATAGTGGTGCTATAAACATGGGTGTACAAATATTTCTTCAAGACCCTACTTTCAATTCTTTAGGATATATACCCAGAAATTGGATTGCTGGATCATATGGTAGTTCTATTTTTATTTTTTTGAGGAACCTCCACACTGTTTTCCATAATGATTGCACTGTTTTACAATCCCATTAACAATGCATAGAGTTCCAATTTCTCCACATCCTCGCCAATACTTGATATTTTCTGTTGTTGTTGTTGTTGTTGTTGTTGTTTTTATATTATCCATCCAAATGAGTATAAGTCAATATTTCCTTTTGATTTTGATTTGCATTTCTCTGATTAGTGATGTTGAGCATCTTTTCCCATGCGTGTTGGCTATTTGTATATCTTCTTTGGAGAAATGTCTGTTCAATCTTTTGCCTGAAGAATTTTTTTTTTTAAATTAAAACTTATTTCATGATGTTCAAGGCCCACCATGATCTATCCTCAATCTGTTTTCTCTACTTTCAAAAGCTGTCTCCTCTTACCCTGCCTCCATCTCTCTCTACTCCTTATTCCCTGGGATGGATATGGCAGGTGTTTATTTTTACTTTCTTTTTATTTTCTCAGTCAGGAATGTCCTTACTTCACCATCTTCTTTATTAAAACCTTATCTAGCTTTAAGGATGTTTTATATTCTTTTTGGTTATATATAACTTTCCTTTGTTCATGCTTACAGAGAACTCTATTTGAAACTCTATCATTACATTTATTGCATGATACATTTTATTTATCTACATACCTATACTACCCATTTGTTTATTTATTTATTCATTTGTCATAATCTATTTATTTATTCATAATCTCCTCAGACTGTTCAAATAAAATAGCCCCCCAACCAGTGCCTCTCTATCACATCATATCACATCAGTCGGTTTTATTTAAGTAACGTGTTATTTCTCCATTTATCTTATTTACTTATTTGTTAGTTGGTTCTATCTATTACCCCTTCCCTCCTTAGACTGTAAACTCTGTGGGCCAGGATTCTTGTTTATCTGTTTTACTGCAAGTACTTATAGCATCTAGAATAATGCATGGCAGATGGGAGAAACTTAAAGTATTTATTGAATAGATGCATGAATGAATGAGTAAACAAATGAATAAAAATAGAAGAAAAGAACAAATATATAAATAAAAGAATGAAAATGAATTTATTAGAATGAATGAAATCACCAATGAAGAGATATAGAAAGTACACTATCTCCTTCATATTTTTGTTATTAAAGGCACACTGATAGGTAAAACTATAATGCACAGTTTTTTCTTTTCTACTGAAAGAAAAATTGAGCATCTTGGGAATTTCATCTTTTTCCCCCTCCCCTACAAAGTTAGGAAGTAATACATTTGTTTTAATCTTCCCAACAGGATGATGATTATAAAAGTTTCAAAAACATTTCTTCTAATTCATTGATTTAATAGAAATTAGATATCACATCAGCTGTGTAATTTGATCACCTAGTTCCATATATTTTCTCTCCCTGAGATCACACATGTATACATTTTTCCTCTTTCTGCTTCTCCTGAAGTCAAGTAGAACAGGCTCAAAAATTCATAGACCCTATATTCTTTTATTATTAATACCAATGACCATAAAAAGATTTTTACTCAAATTAGGGTCATGAATAGACTTTTACTTTCTTTAATGTTTATATAATATTCAATACCAAAAGAATAACTCTGCCTTAATGACTACTGGACTCCTGACAATAAAAAAAGGGTCATTTCAAGCAGAAAGCAAATTCCAATTCCAACCCATAATGCAGCTCTTCTCTCGTAATCACACGCCTGAGCTGTAGGCTGTGTTAAACAGTAACTGAAAGCACAGGCTCTAGAGAAAGACTCCTTGGTTGAATCCTGCCTCTGTCACCTCCCTGCTGAGCATGTTACTTAACCTCTCCATGCCTAGGGTTTTTCATTTTTAAAGTTGGGGTAATAACAGTACTTACTTCATAGTGTGTTGTGAGGACTAAATGTATTTATATTTATAAAGTGCTTAGAGATAGCTTGACATTTGTTTATAGTTATTACCATTTCGCATATATTGGTATGTTATTTAAATAAAAATCTAATCATAACCCTTCAGAAATGGTTGTTTTGATTGAGTCATGAAAGAGGGAGGGATAATTTAGTGGGGAGGAGTGGTTCTTTTGGGTTGAGAGACCACAAGTGTGAGTGGCTAAAAGACAACTAGCTCATGTCTGATGCATAGCAGTTACTCAATATATGTTTGTGGAATAAATGAATGAATAAATGATTGAATAAATAAATGAATTATTAATAGAAGAAAGAATAAGAGAGATAAACACATGCCAAAGATAAAACTGCTTCCTTTACAATTTTTCCAAGTGTCCAAATTCTAGTTGGCATGCCATTGAAATTATGTAGGCTTGCTATCTTTGCAATGGGTCGCATTGTTTAATGAAGCCTGAAATTATATATAAACTGATATGTCAAAAAAGCTAAAACACTACTCTTCCTCTCAATTTACTTTCTGCAGTCCCAAATCAGCCAGGGTCCCTACACAATTATGTGTCCACTTCATTATTTTCCTTGTACAATGCAAAAGCAAAGAGGACATGAGGCAGAGAAAGAAATTTAGAAACAAAGAATGATAAAAAGAAAGATAAAAGAAGGAAGAAGAAAGGTAATGTGTGACTGTGGTTGCAGTGACAACAGAAAGTATGCTTGAAAGCAGAAGAGTAGAGTAATTCTGGAAATCTATGACCTCCATCATACTGGCTTCCCTCATCTTCTCTCCTACCTTCTCAGGTAAATTTGCATATTCCCAGGGAATCCTAGAACATTCGTGCCTGTTTCTTTCTTTATGATGAAGATAGAAAATTGAGATTTATCACAACCTCTTATTGATCTATTTTGAATTATCATATTACCCCCAAACTATTCTGATAACACACATCTGGCAAAACTCCAATCACGTGTGATCCTAATCATCAGTTCTCTACATGCCTGGACAAGAGCAGCTGCGAGCTGCTGGAGCAAGTCGCTCTTCAGGGTAAAATGTTCACTATAAATTCATGATGATCAACTTCAAAAGATTTCTCAGTATCACTCACTCCCCCACTCTCCACAGCTACTTTCTCAAGTTTTCACTGCTCTCTGAACAAATCCAACCCTTCCTCTTTCTCCTTTTCTCACAGCTGGTCTTTGGCTGACCCTTGACATTTCTGTTACGAAACGTGAAAACTTAACCTTATCCTCATCCGTTCTACCCTTTGTCCCTTCTCACAAAAAGAAGACTCCTTTTGTCTCCTATATCTGTTGCTCCTAGGAATCGCCCTTGCCACCTTCTCATTCCTCGCAATTCATATCTAATTTTTCACAAAATCTTATACATTTTGCCTTCTGAATAATGGCTCTTGAATAAGCCTCTTTTCTATCTTCACCACATTAGCAAGGTTCAGAGAGAAACTGTTTTATCGCACCTGAACTACTGCCATTACTTCCTAACATATCTCACTGTATTTAGTGAAACTCTACCAACTTATTCTTTAAAAAATAAAAAGTTTAAAAATGATTTTCAGTATGATATTACACATATACTGAAAATTGCACAAAACATAAATACACAGCACAACACATAACCGTAAATCCAACCCTATTTAATTACCACCCAGGTTAATGAATAGAGCATTACACGTGCTTCAAAAGCCCACCTCATGCCCCCTTCTAACCACTAGTTCTGTTTTCCCTACTCCTAGTATAACCACTATATTGACTTCTTACACCACCTATTAGTTTGGGCCACTTTTAACTTTATGCAAGTAAAATCATACTGCATGTATCTTTCTGTGTCAGGCTTCTTTCATTTAACATTATGTGCATGAAATTCATCCATGTTGTAGTACGTAGCCACAGTTTTTTCATTACTATTTTTGTATAATAATTCATTGTAAACCACAATTTATTCGTTCTACTCTTAATGAACATTTGTCCTGTTTCAGTTTAGGATATAAATATTTTTATACATATCTCATGCTACACATGTGCACATGTTTCTCTTCAGCCCATCCGTGCTGGTTATGATAGCCAGAGAGATCTTTTCCTAATGAAAATCTAATCCTGTTATTCTCTCAATGATTTTCAATAACTCTTGGGATAGACTAAATTTGGCCTTCCATACTTTAATTTAAATTTAAATTTTCTTTTTAAATTTAAATTTTCTTTCTCCAGAGCTGCTTCTTGAACAATGCCTTTTTTGCTCCAGGTCCTTCTTTGCTTTCCTGAAATGGGGAACAGTCCCCATTACCATAAGTCTTTTAGTTTGTTCCACACACTTACATAGCTACCCTTCAGCAGACCTCAACTCTGTCTTTAGCCCCACAGGGAATCTTTCTCTTACTCTCTTCTCCAGTTTAATTTTCATAACATTGCATGTATCCTTCATATCATTTTTCAGAGTTGTAATTTACCTTTCTTTGAGTAACATCTATTTCCAATCCCCAATCCCACCGCCCCACACAAGATCGTAAGTTTAAAGAGGACAAGGACTATGGAATTTACTTCTGTTTGTTTGCCTTTTGCCTGGCCCATATTAAGAACATAAGAAATATTTGTTCAATGAATGAATGAATGAATGAATGACTTTATCAAATTACCACTCTTCCCTATGAGTACAGACTAAAAGAATTAGGATCGTCAGAGAATTGGTATTAGAGTCACTAGATCATTTTCTGAGAGGGTTATCAAAACCACAACAACTCTCCTCTCCACTTTTCTGAGTCTAGAATCTGTCACCATCCTTATTAGTTTCACTTTAAATCATGATTTAGCTTGTTCCACATATATAAAAATGTTTAATTTTGCCATTTGTAATTAGCATTTTATGGGCATATATGTGTATCTTTTCTTAAAATATAACTTAAGCATAAGAATATATTTGAACACTTTGATACTAATGGAATGTTAATTATGAAGTTCTTGACTGTTTCGTCCTCTCCAGGGTAGCTCCAAGGTACAGAGAGAACTCTCACTGCCACCAGCATTTCTGTGATGGAAACACATGGGGTCTGGCTTGTTCTTAAAAACACAGAGCAATATTTTTTAAATGAGAGAATAATCGACAAATAACAAACAAATACAAAGTGCCTTCCCAGACATAAGGACTCTGGGTATATGGGTAAAAAGTAGATGAATAAATATATATTTGTATATTTAAATAAATATATAAAGTGTACCTCCTGGATTGGATAGTTTACATGGATTTTTCGTATGTTTATTCTGTTTACATTTTAATTGATACCTTTAATAATATAGGAAATTTAGTTAAGGCGATTTTTCAATGATGGCATCATAGCTTCTATTAGTCTCCCAGTAAATATGAGTATTTCTTTGCATATTTTGTACATATTTTAGAATGAATGGGTGTTCAAAGTTAAGAGTTTGAAGTTACTTAGATATCTAAGTACAGACTGATTTCAACTTGCTGAATATTAAAGCAAAAATTAAAATCTACTTGAGATATTTCAAATTTAGAGATTATACATTTTAATCAAATGTATGGATTTATTTTGTACTTTAAATATTTCAAATGAATTTAAAATATAATCTGCAAACTGGCTTATTGCTAAAGGAGTTTTATTTGCCCTCATTTGCGTCTTCTTTTTTTTTTTTCAAAAAAAAATGGCTTGAAAGTGAGGAAACTTTCAAGAGAAAATAAAATTTATTTATTAAGAATTGCTTTGTAGAGGTAATGTTTTAAAAATATAAAATTACCTGTTCATATTTGTTAACTATCTAGTTCCTTATTTTTTTTCCTCCCCTCCTAAGTTCCCTTATCTTTAAATTGTATCGTATTAAATGTTTTCTAATGTCTCTTCGACATTCTATGATTATGTGATTTCCCTAGATTATTTGATTTTTATCCTCTGATTTCCAATGTGGTCTGCGTGAGTGGAATTGTACCTTATTATGTAGCCCTCTAGTGGCTAAAATTTAAAAGGGTCACAATATTAAGGAAGACAAAGAATTATAATTATTCCAGAGATAAAAACATTGTTAAGAGAAGGAAAAGAGCCAGGAAGGATAGGAAGTAAGTGTACTAGACAGAGAGAGGAAAATAAATGAGAGGTCAGGGTTAGGCAGCATGAAATAGGTAGAGGAGAAGAAGATAAGTAGTCAATATTTTCTTAGACATTGTACTAGAAACTTTTCATGTGTATTCTCACTTAATCTCCACAAAAACTATATGAAGTTACAATCATTATTTTGCAGGCAAAGAAATTGATGCTCAGGGAATAAAATAACATGCCCAAATCATACAATTTGGAATGTGTATTTCATAGTTTGGAATTTTATTCCAAAGTCTGTACCCTCAAATATCAAGAGAAGTTGGAAACACTGAAGATTATTTAAATAGAAGTTTTTCTTTATTCTTTATAGGGTTGCAGCTTCCTGTTGACTCAACAACTGGACAGCAGGGGTATGATGGATGGATGTGACAGGGCCACCACCCTACCACACACCTAATTTGCCTACTTATGGTTCTTGTGGAACTGGAAGTAAGGGGTGGAGTTCACTGATGACTCCTAGGTTCGTAGTTCTAATCTTGATGCATTAGCTCAAATGGGTGGAGGGAAAAAAATCACGACCATGATAATTTGGACTAAAAAGTAGTTTCTGTATCCCAATTCTGCAAAACATAGTATTGCAGCAATTCCTCATGACCTTAGGTTGAGATAAGGTTAATAGCTTTCATCTCTCACATGTGCCTGCTGCTTCTTATTTTTCTTTATTTTCATGACTTGTAATAATATATATATAGCCAAAGGCTAAGGATGGGCTATATTTGGTAAAACACTGTACTGGTTCCGGACAATACAGAGACACTATGAATAGTTTTAGGGATATGTCTCAGGCAATGAAATAAGACATGTGCTAAGGAGTGCCTGTTAAATCCTAATACTGTTTGTCAATTGTTAGAAATATAATTTTAAAAATTATTTAAATTATTTTAAATTAAAATATTACTAATTTAGAAACATTTTTCAGAATATTTGCATGAACCCCTAACATAAATAAAGAAGAACATTTCCTGTAAAGTAGTTCTCACTATACTAAAGTATCTACATGAATACCTGAATCAAAAACTTGAATAAGTTAATCTTTTTTCTTAAAAATATTATTAGGCATGAGAGAAATTCTTGGAGTTCTTTGCTTAGACTATGCCCTCAATAGATTATTTATTGATCTCTCAAGGCTCATCAAGTATTCTGCCTCTTGATGCTATTTGCATACTTATCCCTTTAAAAGACTGTAATTTCTTTTGAGGAAATTTTTTTTTTCATCATAATAGTTTATTTATTTATTTTTATTTGTTTGTTTATTTATTTATTTAAATTAGTTTCAAATATACAATACATTGGTTAGTACATTGGTTAGTACATAGTTCATAAAACGATCTCCCCCCAATTGCTCCTTCCTTCAATAGTTTTATTTTTTACGGTAAAAGCAATCATACTTACAGCAAGTCAAAAAGTCAAGGTATATAAGGAAGGAACTCAGAATCTCTGTTTTCTCTCTTCAATCCTATCCCATGATATATCTCATGTGAACAAATGCTGAGTAATCTCCACACCTTTCTCTACTTTCATATCAACATGTATAGGATTTATTTCCTTTTCATTGCTTACTCCATACATCATTCTGTAACTTTTGTAGACAAAAAAGGGATTCTGTAATAAATCTGACCACAAGTAACCTCACAGGGTGATCTGATCATAAATTCCTAACTGGGCAGGTCATGGTGGGTAATCACAACCCATGCTTATAAAAAGTTTATCTTTGCCTTAGGCAAGACTTGTCTACTGTTCTTGTGCATCTACGTTAACACACATTCAAAACACCAGAAGTAATGCTCTTTCCCAGACCCCTCAAAAATGTAAACACCCTCAAGGGAGCACATAATCTTGTTAACTATCCTATATCTTGCTTTCTCCCACCTTCATGTAATCTTCCTTATGTTCCCTCTTAATTCAAATGTATAAAAGAAACTGCAAAATTATCATTTTCTGGAGCATTTGAGATCTCGCTTCCTGACATGTTGTCAGTTTGGCTCAAATAAACTCATAAAAATTCTCTACAGGTTTGGACATTTCTTACGTTGACACTTTTTAAAAAATTGCTTATTACAGATATTTGTCCTAAAAACACTTCTAAATTGTTCTTTTTAGTAGAAGCATATCATTCCATACAAGGGATGCACTAAATATTGATAGATATTTTGTTGCCAGTTTTTTAACACTACCAATAGCACCACAAAAAACAGATTTGTACATTTAGCCTTCGATACTGATAACTATGTTCCTGCAGAATAGCTTCTCAATAGTGGGATAGAAGAATTAATAGATATTTCCAAATCTCTAACCAAAAAAGATACATAAGATACATAAGAATGTCTATTTGCCTACTCAGTCCCCAGTGCTGAATATCATCAATTTTTTAATGTTTACCAACTGGTGAAAAATAGTATCCTATTATTTTCTAATTTGCTTTTTCTTATTTGAGGTGTCAAATATCTTTTCAAATGTCAAATGTCAAGTTCCCTTTTTAAAGCTCTATTACCTAACATAGTTTCCCCTTCATCCCAAGTCCTGTCATCGACCTGAAGCTTTTCAAAGTCTAAGTGAATAACTCATTCAATGATGTGGCCTTTTTGTTCCTTGACCTCTTCATCTCTCATGATATTCACCTCCACCCACATAAGCCATCTACTTCCATGGCCGTAGATGAACTTGTCATCACCTGGAGTGACTTGAACTTCTGAACTTAAATTTAGATATCTCATTCTCACCACCGCCTTCTTTCTGCTCCTGTGCTTCTGTTTCTCAGAGACGCCCACAATACCTGTTAATCCACCTAATTGAGGTTTCCAGTCCCATCCATCTATTCTCTGTAAGAAAATCATCTCATAAGTAAGAAACACTCTACCAAAAAGGATCAATCAAAGCTTTGGAAGGCAATGTTTCTTAATCTTCTTTGGGATTATGTAACAATCAGTGATTTTCAACCTGAGAAGATATATGGGGATTGTTTTGGGTTGTCACAAAGACTAAGGGTTCACTAGAGGCATTTAATAGATGAGCTTCCAGGTATGCTATATGCGCTTCAAAACCTGGAACAGTCCCTCACAAGGAAGTATTGTCTCATCCAAAATGTCAACAGTAACCCTAGTTCAGAAACACCAAATTCCCTTAATAATCTGATTAAAGAGAGGAATGTAGATGTAAATACAATTTTCTTTATGATTTAAGGGGTTCTGCTGATCCCTGAAGCCCATTTGTGGAGGCAGATTAAAAATTCCTTCATAAACAAACTACTGTTTAAAAATACATTTGGCAGCATTTGGCTATTTCAAAGCTTCCTCATGTTGACCTTTCTGCCATACTTGAAGCCCACAAGATAAACTGGTCCTCTTTTCCTGTCTTTTGGGAAAGTCTAGTTTAGCATGAACACAGTAAGTTCTTCACTTTGATTTTCCATAGAATACCTGAGGTGGTATCAGTTTCACAAGGAACTTCATTAAATTTAAGGATAATTTTCAAATATCATAAAGTGTATAGGTTTTATGTAGCAATATCACTATTAATCATAAATACCCTTTTCTATTTCATACTTGGCCTAAAGAATGTATTATTTAAAAAATTCCTTTTCCTTCTGTTCTTTGGAAAGGGATTAGGTAGTTCCATGAACAATCTAGATAAATAATGGGTTTTAAGGAGTTTCTTAATCTTCATAAGAAATACATCAACATAGAAAAAAACATCAGTGATTGCACTGAACTTTTTCTTCTTAAAATTAAGTAGAGTTACTTCTTCTTAATTACATAAATAAAAATTGCTATTAGTTCTAATATGCTTTTGGTTCCATTTACTATGTCATCTCCTTTTTATCTCTTTGTACACCTTCACTCTTTGCTTCTATCATATTAGATTAGTCACCATTTCCTGGATTTGGAGTGTAATTTCACCCTCCTCTGCCTTTTGTCATATTGTTTTTTACTTATTATTCTATCAGCTAGCAAAAGCATATTCATCCTTCAAAACCCAACTCAAACATTACTCCGCCCATAAATGCTTCCTGAATAACTCCATTCAGATTTAGTTAGTGATTGTTCATTTCTATATTACATTAATCTCTTTTGTGGTTTTGATTTGATTCAGTCACATGTAGTTACCTATATATTTATCTTATGCCTTTTACTAGATAGTAAACTCCTGGATATCAGAACTATCTTTTTTCATCTTTGGGTCTATGTCCCACAGGATGCCTTGACAACATCTTCTAAAACATCTACCCTTTTATTTCTTTCATTTCCTCCTTAGCAATTACCATGAACTATAATTATTTTCTTTATTTATATACACACTTACTGCCTGAATCTGTCAATAGAATGTAAAGTCCATTGTTTCTGCAGATGAAACAGGAACAATCAATAACTGTTTTGGAATACATTCAGCCTCTAGATAGTCAGCTCCTTGAAATTATAGACTAATGCACAATCCAACTTTAAATTATTCCCTAATGTGTCTAAATAAATGCTAATTTAAAAGCACATGTAAATTAAAAAAAATGTATGGATGTAATAAAAGGAAAAAGAGACATAAACAAAAATGATTCTTATGAAAGAAATTTATAAGGAGTGTTTTTTAAAAAATTAATTAAATTGCTTTTTGAGTTCTCCAATGTACTTTTTGACCAAAAAAAAAGGGGGTCAGAAGAACAAAGTATGGTGATTTAGATGTTCAGGAAGACTTATGTACAGTCTTGTTTCTAATTCCTGTAAATAAGATAATATATTTCAAGACTCTTAACATAAACCTCAGTATAGTCTAAGGAATAATCACTTCATGCAAATAGCTCTGGATTATTTAACCTGTAACTTTATAGGCTATAAGACTTTTTAATATAAAAATAATAACATTGCAATGTTATTTATACATATTGGGAAATATCAAGCAGTGTAACTTTCAATATTGTGTCTTAGTAATTTTCAAGAATTATTAGCTAGGCCTCCAAATGCAAAGTTGTATGAAAGATGAGAAATAATTTTGCAACTCCTACTGATTTAGAGGAAAATCCAGATAACCAATGCACTGTGTTTGCCTTGATTATCCAGAAAATTGCCCTGCTCTTCGAGAGTAACATTAATATTTACTAAAATAGTTTCGTATTAAAAAATACTTTTGACATACGCCAATTTCTAGATTAACTTGTGAAGCATTTTCCTCGCCAGTTGAAATAAAAGATTTATATAAGTGTATCAGGTCACAAGTGTCCTCATTAAAGCTATCCAGTAGAGTAATAGCTTAAGGCAATTTATATGTTATACAGTAAGTGCTGTCTGTTTGGACTGCTACAACAAAAATACCATAGACTGGGTGGCTTAAGAACAATATTTCTTAAAGTTCTGTAGGTTGAGAAGTCCAAGATCAAGGCACCTGCAGATTTGGTGTCTGATGAGGACCAACTTTCCAGTTCACGGTGCTGACCATGTTACATATTGGTACAAATCCTGTGTAAAGATTGTTGACTAAACATAGATTGTTGGGGGCCCTAATATGCTTCATTTTATGAAGAAAATGGATTGTTAAGGGATTTTCCAAAGATTACATGGTTGAGCTAGGCCTTATACCAAGTCTTTGGACTCTAGAATCAGTGCTCTTAAAATATATGATGCTGCATTCTCCAGTTAGGTATTATTATCGGAAAGGTTTGCTGGAGCTAAAAGAGAATGCCAACAATGCCACCAACACCAGAATTGTTTTCCTGTTGTTTAAACTAAGGTAGCGTGAGTTCTTGCCTAGTTTATTTTTACCAGTATTTTTGGGTGCCTCCATTTCAGTTTAAAATGGTTATTAACACATTCTGAGAGAGTTCATGGATGTCCCAGGGTATGTATTTGTATGTATGTGTATTTTCACAGTCTAGGATAGATGCACATATACATAAACACACACACACACACACACACACACACACACACACACACACACATTCTTGTAAGCATACATATCCTGTAGTGAAAATCTTGTTATTTTCTCTATGCCTCTCCTGTCGCCTTCTTTATTCCCCTCCATACCTATCAGAAAATGGACGCACTGCTACAGAATCATGACAGACAGCCAAATAATGTCTACCAAGTTCTTTAAATTAGCCAGAAGAAAAAAGCTATAAGTACATGGGGGTGGCATGGTTTTTATAAAAACTTCTCACCAGAAATGACAATAATCCTAAACCATACAAAACAACATTTTAGCATAAAATCTGGGAAAGAAGAGTAGCAAGTTCTAGGAATAACAAAATCAGAGCTGTGGGTTCTAATCTCAACCCTACCATGACTCACCTGTATGACTTTGGATACATCATGGAACAACTCTGCATTTTTATTTCCTCATAGCAAAATAGGATGATAATACTTACCCTACCTCATAGAGAAGATGTTTGGACTATCTAATTAGTGATTGTACAGTGTTATTAAAACACACTATATAATTATTGGATCTGAGTCTCATCCTATGTAATTCAATGAGAATTTTATTATTACTCCTTTAATTATGGCTAAAGAGTTTATATAAGGCTTCTCATTTCCTCTACCTTATTTCTCATAAAAGAAACGTTGCAATGTGATCTCTGTGCCAAATATGAAAGTTTTCTTTTTCTAACTACCTGGTGAGAAAAGATTATTGAAACCAATAAATAATGCTTCTGTGTGGACACAGAAGATATTTTGAAACAATAAGGACTGTAAAAGAGGTCTTCTCTTATCTAAAGATTCAATAAATTAGCTCCTTGATGCAAGTGGTAACACCTTCTATAAAGGAACTATCATACTTAATTTTAGATTCAACACCAAGGGTTGTAATGAGCTAGTATTTCTTTATTACACATAAATTGTGATCAAATCATCTTTTTAGAGTGGAAATGTTAGACTTGAAGTCATGAACATCATTTAGTCAATAGAGCATTGGAACTAAAGCTCCAGCTCCAGCAGTTAGTGTCAGTGTATATTTAGGCAAGAATTCCTTAATGTTACTCCTTTCCTTTTATTTTTGATTACAGAAATCGAACTAAATAAAATAAAAGTTCTCAAAACTCAAAATATAAGAGCATTTGCAGAACCTTTTCTAAATTTTAAAGTGTTATGTAAACATTACATTATTATTATTGTTATTGTCTATTGATGCACCCCCAAAATTTTCTATTTCCTTGTTAATCTACTGGAGGTCAAATTAATCTTTTTAAAATTGTGTCATATAACGGAATATTTGCCCTGAGTGATAAGCTTGAGCGTATCACAGTAGGTAATGCTCCTGTATAGAATATATCTCAGAACATGACTGACTTTAGTCCAGAGAATAAAAAATATCGCAAAGGTCCCTAAAATAAACACATTACATGAACTCAGGATGAGAAGCAAATGCATGGACTTCAGGAAATCTTTGCAGTCATTTTTAATGAGTGAAGCCATTTCATTTGCTTTCTGTATTTTATAATCCAGTTAATATTCACTGATATCTCAGAGGTTAGTCTTTTTTTTTCCCAGCTTCGTTGAAATATCATTGACATACAACATTGCGTAAGTTTAAGATGCATAATGTGTTGATTTGATTCATATATGTATTGCAAAATGATTACCATCATAGCATTAGTTAACACCTTCATCCAGTCACATAATTACCATTTCTACTTCTGTGAAATGTAGTGAGAACATTTCAGATCTATTCTCTTGGTAACTTTCAAATATATAATATAGTATTATTAGCTATAATCACCATACTATACATTAGACTCCCAGAATTTGCTAATCTTATAAATGGAAGTTTGTACCCTCTGACCAATATCTCCCCATTTCCCCCATTCTCAGCCCCTAGTAACCACTACTCTACTCTGTTTCTATAAGCTTGGCTTTTTTAGATTCCACATATAAGTGGCATCACATAGTATTTGTCTTTCTCTGTCAGACTTATTTCATTTAGCACAATACCCTCAAGTTTCATCCAAGTTGTTGCAAATGATCGAATTTCTTCTTTCTCATGGTTTATACACACCATATCTTCTCTATCCATTGCTCTGCTGATGGACACTTAGATTGTCTTCATTTTTTGGCTATTGTGAATAATGTTGCAATAAATATGGGAGTGTAGATTCCTCTTTAAGATCCTGATTTCAATTCTTTTGGCTATATACCCAGAAATGGGATTGCTGGAGCATATGGCAGTTCTAGTTTTTTTTTTTTTTTTTTTTTTTTTTGAGGATCTTCCATACTGTTTTGTATAGCAGCTTCACCAATTTACATTCTCACCAATAGTGTACAAGAATTCCCTTTTCTCTTCATCCTTGTCACCACTTGTTATCCTCAGAGCTTAGTCTTATCCACTTAAGGATGCAGAGAAGTGTTTATGGGTGCATCTTACCTGTCAGAGAAGAAAACTGTGCGGTTAGAATTAAGGTTGTAGCCCCACAGCGACACTGAACTTTCAGGAGTAGGATTAAGGACCACCAAGGGAATGTAGACAAATGGAGTTTGGAAGCTCTGCCTCAGGTCACACTTGAGCCCCAAACAGCCCACAGGTGATATCTTCAAAAGTTAGAAATGTCATTTATGGATCAATACAGGCTTGGCTATTTGCTTTTCAAAGTGTTTTTCAGTCTTAAAAAATGTTAACATCTGTTCGTTCATTTGCATATTCTTTAATAGAAGAGATTATTTAAACTAGCATACTAGCTTCGCAGATAGCTGGAGGCTAATCTCACATCAGGGCTAGAGATCCACCCAGGTATAAAGAAAATGTGAGCTCACTTAATATTTCACTCATAGTTATTTACTTAGTTACTTGTAGACATTATGAGATTGTGGTTTCATCCACACCATGAAAGTCATTAAGATGCTAGCAACAAAATCCCAGTGGTCCACAAAATTAGCCTATTAATACAGTCACCAGGGGACTTTAAAATATACATTTCTAGGTCCCATCTTCCAAAGTTCTGCTTTAGTAGGTCTATGGTGGAGTGTGAGAATTGCTGAGCCAGTCAGAAGAAAACACCAACCTATTCTTGCCTTGCTTTCTTCAAAAAAGTATCATCATCATCATCTTCATCATCACCATCACCACTCTTTTCTGACAGCTTATTACATGCCCTGTATATACTTTCATTTAATACCTAAAGTTCTGAAGGGTAGGTATTTTATTCATTTAACAACATGGAACTAAAGAATATGGAAGTTAAATAACAAAGACCAAATGGTAGAGCTAGGATTCAAATCTGTCCAACTCCAGAATTCTTGCTCTTTGATGTTGCTTCACACTTGACTCTGCACAGTTTTTATTTCAGCATCCTTGCTACCACCCTTCTTTCCCTTCCAGCTCCTTGCTTAAGAAACACTAGCTTAACTTTTCCAAGCAGTTTTGCAAACATTTAAAGACATTTTGTTGAAAGTAATTTCTAAAATAACCTCTACTCCAGAAAACTGATCACAAAATCTTAAAAATAGATATTTCTTGAATCGACAAGATATATTTTACTTTATTTCATTATTTTCACTGTCAGTTTATTACAAGTCAGAGTTTTCTATGCATATTACCCTCCCCCCTATTTTCTATATGTAATTTGGCATGCTCTGGTGCATATAATGCTTTCATTCTCTGTTGCAATGTTGAAGCCAAAAACAAAACAAAACAAAAAACATTTTTGTTCATAAGTGGCACCAAAACTCAGATACTTTGTGGGTGAGAGTTTTAGAAGCGATTAATAAAAACTTACCTTAACTGGTCATGATCATGATTAAAGTCCAAATGTTAGGCACTGATATTTACTAATCTGTTCTAGTGGGCTTTGGAAGGCTTAAATCTGATTTCGAAAACTCCCCACTTAACAAATTGTATCATAAACAAAAGGTAACATGGTTCTTCCTAAATTTTTTCTTCATCTTTCAGAATTAAAAATGCAAATACTCGTTCCAGCTTTTTAAAAAAAGGAAACACATACACGCAAGTATTCATATAGAATAAGAATTTTAAAATTACCTTGTTGTGTAATGTTTTAATGACTAGAATGTTTCTCATTGTGTTCCTTCCAATGTATGAGTTCAAAATTCTTGGAGCGATGACACAGCCAACTGCTGCTATGACAGAAAGTCCCATCGAATCAATGAAAACTTCTTTTAGAGGGAAAAAGACATCTTTCCCAGTCTGGCTTTTTGACTGTGTGAAAACTTCAATCTAAAATGGAACCAGAGGACAACGAAATGGAGAATCCCACGCTGTGCCCTCAGAAGAATAGAATTAAGAACTTAGAGACTGATTTCTCATGAATGCCTGATTAACAGAAGACTGAGACTTATGTCCTGACCAATGAATATCCAATAGGAATCTCTCCCCACCCCAAGCCAATGAAATGACTGCTTAGACTCTGGTTGAACTTTCCACTCTTTGCATTCCTTGTCCATAAATAAATACTTTCTTCCCCAAACCCTCAACAGACTCGCTTGTAGTTTGATATAGCAAGTGTTTTCTGAATTGGAATTCTTTTGCTATTCTTGAATAAACTTAATTTCTGGTCATTTGAGTTTCTTCAGTTTACCTTTTTATTTAGATTGATAACCCCAATCTCTCCTTACTAAGCCATTTTTATTCTTTGTAGTTAAAAATTTTTTTTGGATTTCCATGTGCCAGGTATTACATTAAATTCTACTTTTGCATTATTTATCAAATAAGCTGAGTTAATAAAAAAGGGAACACAACTCTGCAAGTTTTATTTTGCTTTTAATGTTAGTTTAAAGGATTATAACAAATGAATAAAGATGTTATATTTTAATATTTTCTACTTATCTACTTGATAACTGTTACATTATTTTTTGTACAAATGAACAGAATCATTCATTAATGTAAATTCAGTAATACAGTCTTATCCCAATAAAAAAAGGATGAAAAAACTAGTCATTTCAGCAAATGGCAAGGGAAGTATTACCTTGCATACATGCCAAGGCCTCAATCCTAATCTCCAGTATTTCACCTTTAAGACCTGCCTCCAAATATCACTTATTCAAGCAACTAAAGATTAAATAATAGATTTCCATCAGTTGTTTTCTGTCTTTCTTAAAACATACTCACATAGGTGAGTATTAGATAACATTTATGGAAGAACTGTCTGACATTAGTATCAGATGCTTGCCTCATACTTTTTTCACCTGTTTACATAGTATGACTTGAAGGAAGGAAGGAACCTGTATCAACTGGGGTTCTTCATCACAAAGACCAAAACTCATTCTAACTAATTTAAATAGCAAGAAACATATTAACAGATACTAGAAAGAGCATAGAATCTCTATGATGGTCAGAGTCAGGTTTGTAACAAATGCAGTCAGAAACAAAGCTCCAATCACATTGCAGAACCATTTCAACAAAGACCCCCCGTTGCTCCTCCACCAGGCACAGGCATCCCAACTCACACCACTACCTTAGGCACTAGACACCAAAGAATCTACCACTGTCCCCTGAAAATTACATGCCTGTTTTCACTAGAAAATGTATTTGATGTGGTGCCTGCCTTGCCTCCTCACATTGTTCTCTTCCAAGTCCAAGTCTTGCCTGTATACATGTGATTAGCAGAACTGAGGTCACTTGGCTGTAGCTTAGATGTCTACCTTGGGGAGGTTATCAAAAGATTGTGAAGGTCAAAGCATGAGAAATACCTACTACAGATCTCTTCCTGGCCTGTCACAGATCTGACTCTTTCTTTTGCATTAAAGATCCTACTCTACAGTACTAGATCCTCTTTCAAATGCAAATGCCCACTGCAGAGGCAACAGATAAAATCATGTAAAACTTAGTGTATTTTTTCCCCCACATTCCTTTGCTCAGATGAGAAGTTCTGGGCTATAAGGGAACAGAGAACATCTACAAAAGAATGCAGATCCGTGAATTAGTGGAGAATAAGAAATCAGGATAAATTTTGACTTCCTAAATTGTTTAAAATCTTGGATTCTAGGTAAAAGAAGGTACTATAATCTCCTTCTCATATCATTTGGAAATATATCAGTGTACTTGAGACTTCAGTTGTTATAAAATATTCTAGTGGCTTATACAGATTAAATCACTTGCACACCACTGAACAAATAAATGGTTTCTTGTTTAGGTACCAACAAATAGTAATATCTTGAGGAGCTCAGAGAGTTACACTAATTCTATAGCCCAAAATTTTAGTAACTATAAAAATTCTATCAATTTAACTTGCAGTAGCAAGAAACTGCTGAATGGGGCTCTGTGCCATAGTTCAGGCTCCCTAGGGCAGCCAAGGGATGTTAAGGAGAGCCACAGAACAAATTGCATCCTCTAATGCTCTCATCTCTCTTTCTGTATCCTTAAATTCTAAGAATTAAATTCTAGATATCTCCACCAAAACCAAAAACACATTTTAGGAGATCTAGTCTACATGTTCATGTTATCACAGGGACTGTTTTGATTATGTCCTTCCATAAAGAATACATTTACCTTATGTCTCAATACAGACATATATGACTGAAAATAAAATATCATGTAACAATACCTTCCCTAACTAGGACAGATATTTTCTATTCTTTCTACTTTATTTTGTATTCAAATCAAGATTTAATTAATTGATTTCACAGACATAGCTTAAAAAGCTTTGGCTTCCTAGGGTATAAATGCTGAGTAAAATCAATATTTTGCTTTTTTTAGGTGTGTTTTCATTTCAGCAAAATATAGAGAGTAAGGACAAAGAAATGAGTATCTAAATGTAAGATTTTAGACATCAATAAACTATTGCAAAGGTATTTCTGAGGGCTGGAGAGAAATTTCACTGCTCCTGAATTCCCAGCAAATAGTAATCTCTTCTTTTGCATATTCTACTTTTTACTGATGTTTTTAGTTAAAAAATAAAATATTTTCAAATCAGAAACTTAAGAGAATACCAAAAAACTAAAAAGTTATCAAACAAAGCTCAACATAATCTTACCACCCAAAAATAGCCAACCACTGTTAACATTTTACTTTTATCCTTCTAGTTTTTTCTTATGCACATATTTACATACATAATAAAAATAGCTAAATAGCATGTGTTTTAAAGGAATATACAATGTATTTATATGGCAGTAGTAATAATGATAATATCCCATTATAGTTGAAAGTGATCCACTTATGGATGCATCATTTTTTACTTAAGCAATCTTTAGTGTATAACTTTAAGGCAGTGGTCCTCAACCTTTCTGGCACCAGGGACTGGTGCTCCTATGAGAATCTAATGCCTGATGATCTGAGGTGGAGCTGAGGTGGTGATGCTAGTGCTGGGGAGCGGCTGCAAATACAGATGAAGCTTCCCTGGCTTTGCCTGCTGCTCACTTCCTGCTGTGCAGACCAGTTCTAACAGGCCACCGACTGGTACCCGTTTGTGGCCTGGGGGTTGGGGACTCCTGCTTTAAGGTTCTTTTTTGACATTATAAATAATGAGGGATCAATGTGACTACATTTTTAAATATTTCGTGAGGTTAAACTCTTATAAGTTGAACTCAGCAGGATTTGTATATTTAAAATACTTTTTCTTAACTTTAAATTGGTTTACTATTTAGACATATCCTCTAAGAGTTAATCTTTCACTGATTTTCATTCTGTTTAGTTGTATAGAGAACTGATACCTTTAAAGGAATGAAGATGATCTATTATTTGCAATTAAAAAACCGATAACTCTGTCTTAGCTATTTTCTTCAGTCTGTGGGGTCAGTGACAAAGAAATCTCCAAAGCAGATAAGCTGTCTTGAGTAGGGTTTAGATTTCAGAATAAATAATACATATTTGCTGATATTTGAAATGTGATTAATAACTGAATATCAAAGGCAGTGCTAAAAAGTAAAGGGAAAAAAAAGTGAGAAAGCACAAATCCTCTACAATCACCTGGGATGGATATGTGAAAAGGAGTGGGGTTGCTGAGCAACCATCAAAGATCAGGAGCTTTTTGCAGGGGTTTGGGGTGGAGAAGGAAAGAAATGCCTATGCTGTTGTGTTTAGAAGCTCCCATCTTATCTATTTTAGCACCAGTTGGTATTACATCGTCTTTTTAACTCTCCTTCTAATTCCTTTCCTCACTGAGTTCCAGCCTAGCCTTCTCAACTTTGAAATGGTGTATCCATCCCTTTCAACGTTCAGGCCCCAGATAATTGTTTAATGGACAGTGTCAGTTTTCCTTGCAAACTGGAATTCTGACCATTGTCTCCAATAAATATGCAATAACTTATTGGAGTATATCACTAATATCTTATTATTTTAATATATTAGACCAACATCTACAAATCTTACCATTCCCTGTAATCTTGAGCCATAGCAGAAAAAAACAAGCCATAGCTTGTTTTGAGGCAGAGATGAAGAAAAGTATCTGCAGTTAGGGAAAGGGTAAGGAAAACATTACCATACAAGAGAAAACTGGCCTTAATTAATGTAGTATCAATAGCACTATTTTTGTATGAGAGGTATTTGAAACACATTCACTCATTATTTATTCATTTATTTATTAATTCATCATTTATTAAATAACCACAAAGGCTATTAGTCACTAGGAAGTCAAAATTTATTAGTTCTTAGTTATTCCCTTTGAAGAGCTCACAGTCTGAAAGACAGATATGCAATATTTTTAGTTATATCTAAATTTAGAAGTGGGGAGAAATAGTAGATATAGTAGAGCTCTGGTTAGGGTTGAAGAAGTAGTGTGATTGGCCGGAGTTGAGGCTAATTAACATGTTGTGGTACCTGTTGGGTGCCCCAGATACTGGAGAACCTGAAATTATATCCTGGAATTGCATTTGGTATGCACTCATCCCATGTGCTTGCAGAGTTATCACTTACTGACACATCATGGATATGTCATTGAACTAATTGATCAATTATGCCTTGATTTCATGAAGTTCAGATCTAAATCAGTCAGTGTTGGAGCACTCTAAGAAGAGGAGAAGAGATTTATTTGATGTTTGGCAAATGAGTAAGAAGTAAAGCTGATACGAGATCTCTTAAAAAAGGTTATCAGAATGGATTTGGCCCAGTGGGTTTATTCCTGAGGCCACCTACCTGGGTCAAGAAAGAGAGCTGCATAAAACACAGTGTGAGTTAAGAGGCAACTATCTTAGGTATGCAGGTAATCTTCCATCATAAGTGTCTCAGTAGTTCCTCTAGAGAAGCTGTACCATCTTGTTTGAATAGAGTGTGCAATGATGAGTCAATACTGGAAAAAATGACTGTGACAAAGCAAAGGAAAATGCAACAGTTGAAACTGCATTGCAAAATTATGATAAGAAACAGATTACGCAGGGGAGATTGTGCCACCAAAACCCAGATACCGAAAAAAGAAAAAAGAAAAAAAATCTGATATCGGTGCAGCCTGTGAAGGAGCACAGTAAAAATCTGAATTTTTAAAATTTCAGTTAAATCCTATGCTTCTCCTTGGTGGTGATCCCACCCCTACTTTGGGGATAACCCAGGTGTCTCCAGCTATCTCTAAAGAGATTATAAAATTCTATAAACAAAATTAATTATACTAATATAATTAGGTATGGGAAAATATATTTGACTGGAACTCATATGATCTGAATCCTATTCCAGTTTACCAGTAACTACTGTGAATTTTAGCAAATGAATTCTCTTTCTGACCCTCAACTTCTTCCCTTTTAAGTTAGGGGTCTGATTGTTTTATAGTCTCATCTAATGGTATAATTTTGTATTTTTTGCACACCCTGGGCCCCATAGATATGTGTGTGTATATGGAATGGAGGTGGAGTGGTGTTAGTGATTTGGAAATCAGAGTTTTGCTACTCTCCAAAACTGGGACTTATTATTATGTTGTAACCATCAGCCCCCGAAAGACACACAGACCACCAGAAATCAGTGAGTTATAGGAAACACACTCTTTATTCAGCCAGCTGGGTCTGCCAAGGGTACGCAGACCCCAAATTAAGCAGCTCCAAAATGCAGAGGTACAGGGTTTTTAAGCCCTAAACCCCATTCTTCATTCTATCTGAACACAAAAGTCTATTTTTCTTCTTTTTACTAACTGTCAACCCACAAGTCAGTTGTGCAAGCAGAGGATACAGAAGCAGAAAGCTTATTGTTAGAATGTTATGTTCCCATGGGTGATAGCCTATGTTCCCATGGGAGAGAGCCTATATTCCCATGGGCAATAGCCAAGCAGTAATTTTCCAGCCAGCACAATTACATGCTAAAGAGACACACATTTACTTTGGGAAAAATAAAAATAAATGATTGTCTTACAGTTGAGAAGACAGAGCACAAGGGGAGGAAAGAATAACACTTATTGGAGGGTTAAGTCTGGCTGTGTAGACAGAGGATGGGCAAAAGAAACCCATAATGGGGGCTTTTCCTGCCTATGTTATTATTTACTGAGAACTTCTATTAATTATGTATTTATTTACTTGTTTATTTAGTCTTTCAGACTAATATCTGGCTCAAGAAAGTACCAGGATGTTTCTTTTCTGGGATCTGAAGATTTTGCTGATTGCTCTGTTTTCGCCTTGGCAGAAGCAGGTACCATACCCCTGCTTTTACATGGTTTACAGCTGAACAAAGCCTTTTGTCTTTCCCTGCCCAGTTCTTAATAGGAAAGAACAATTGTGTTTTTGTGTTTTGTTTTTAATTTAAAAGAATCATCCTGAGCTACAGTCAACACCCGTCCCAGGCATGTAGAGTCAAGTGTTTTGGCCAGTCAACACTTCAATGAATAGAGAGAAATAACTTTGGGTCAGGTATTAACCATGAAGAGGTATTCAGATATTTTACCTCCTGAATTTTAAAAGACTTAACTTGTTATGAAATACTTAAATATGGGACACTGTGGCAAGAAGTGTGCAAATGTTTAGGTTGCCACCACTTCAAGTGGTTAAACACAACACAACCAAGGTGTGTCATTTGTCCCACACAGGTCCTATCTTGCTGATTATTTATGGTAATTACACAGGAGGTGAACACATAGTGCAAGCTGGAAAAATAAAGAGATTGTGAGAGTTGAGGGGAGGGGAGGAAAGGAGTGGAGAGAGAAAGGAGTAGTGAATAAAAAGGGTGTGGTGTATGTTCTTTTTTTCTGAAGTCTTAATACCTGTCAACCATGCAGTAGATATAAAAATCTTTGTAGCATTAAAACTGTTAGAAATCCCATTTAAACTTTTGTTCTTAACTATTGCTTTTGAAATGCATTCCCCCTTAAATATACGTTAGAATTATAATGGAACTTTTTTCCAGTTTAAAGCAAAATAAACAAATTTGCCTTTTCTCTTATCTGAATCTTTATGTGCTTATTAGAATGTCATAAAATCAATTCAGTAGTTCATATTTCTGACATTGTTATTTATTATTCTTCTGTTATGCTGATGAATAGTTTTTTGCATAAACATCTGACATTTTTACAACATATATTTGATAAAAGTCTCTTGTTTAAAGAATTTTAAATCTTTTCATTTACAATATTCTGATTTAAAAAAAATGAATCTGGATATTGTGCAGAGTAGAATTCAGACAGAGAAAGACAAAGGCCATATGATTTCACTTATATATAGAATCTAAAAAAACCAAACAGACAAAACAGAAACAAACTTGTAGATACAGGGAACATTTTGATGGTTACCAGATGGGAGGGCTTTTGGGAATCTAAGTGAAAAAGAAGAAGAGATTAAGAAGTGTAAATTGGTAGTTACAAAACAGTCATAGAGATATATGACCATAAGGAATATGGTCAATAATATTGTAATAACTATGCATGGTGTCAGGTGGCTACTAGATTTATCAGGGTGTCACTTCATAAGTTATATAAATGTCTAATCACCATGCTGTACACATGAAACTGATATAATATTGTATGTCAACTGCAATTGAAAAATCAAAAAATTTAGAATAAAAGAAAATTTAAAAAATGATGAATAAATATAAAAATAAAGACCCTCACTAAAAAAAAAAATGAACCTGGAGTATATTTTATATTCTGTTTATATGGTGTGTATACTTTAGCTTTAATATGTATTTGGGAAATTTGTTAAGTTGAGATTCAGTTTTCTCAGCGGTAAAATGGTATTTGAACACTTTCCAAAGATTGTTGAAAGGCTTCAATGAGATAATATAGACAAATCATCTAGCACAAACTCTGATAGTGGTAGTTAACTCAGCTAATAAATGTATGTTATTAAACTGACAAACACAGTTGTCTTCAAAATGTTCTGGATTTAGAATTGTATAATATGTACTGAATATCTTTTTTAAAGTTTTTTTTTTTACTTTCATTTAAACAACCTCAGGTTTTAGGGATAATTGGGCATGAATCATCTTTTTGGCTGTACAAGTATCTGATGATAAAACCTCTAGAGCCTTCTAGTTTATAACAGCACAAGAGATTGTTTTGAATATTCAAAGCATTTTCAATGGAAATTTTTGAACCTAGTCTGAAATTAATGGTAGTAGAAGAATGTCTGTGCTAACTTGTCCTTAATAAATGCTTCCAACTGATCAGTATCAACTGCTAAATCAACAAACACCTCCATTAATCTTTTATTTAACATGACATCTAGAAGAAAATGACAACAACTCAGCAAAGATATTTAAAACATCTAGACAGTTATAGAATAAAAATATGTCATCTAGTTTATGTAAACCCCCAGGGAATAAGAAAGTGATCTTATTTTTGTTTAAGTACGTCTACCATAACCTACTGCCAACATTTTTAAATTAAGGATTTCCTCTCATCACTAAAAGGTAACACTCCAGCTTGCACACTAAAATCTGTACACTCACATCTAGGATCCACGAATAGTACCTCAGTCATATTGGTTTTTAAATGATTTTAGTCTATAGCTATGCCACCCTGAACGTGCCTGATCTTGTCTGATTCTGGAAGCTAAGCAGGGTTGAGCCTGGTGTACTTAGATGGGAGACCACCTTGGAATACCAGGTGCTGTAGTTTAAAAATTAATTAATTAATTAATTAATTAATTAAAAATAAGTGATTTGATATTTTCAAAGAAGTAAGCATTTTCAATTAACTATGACAGTAATTTTTATCCTATTTTTATTGCAAAATATAACATATTCAGAAGAGTTTTAGAAACATGCAGATGTTACCACTACATGGGTTGGGAAATAGAATATTGCTGATAACTGAGAAGCCTATTTATGTATACCTTCTAGAGTGTATCTTCCTCCCTCTCCCCAAGACATAACCATTATTATAATTTTATGATAATCACTACCTTGATTTTGTTATAGTTTCTTCTACCAACCTCTGTATGTATACCTTTCTCTGAACTTTATGTAAATGGATATATAGTAATAGTTTTCTTTTATATCATAAATATTTTGCTCAACAGTATGATTATAAAGTTTATCCAGTTTGTGTGTACCTATAATTTGTCCATTTTCTTTGCTGAGTAATATTCCAGTATAAGAACATACCACTTTTTTGTTGTTTTATTTTCAAACACAAAAAAAGTATAAAGACTCTTTAAGATTTAAAGGAAATTATAGCTTGTTGTGAACCTAATAATTGTGTCTTAAACTTTATTTAAGACTGTATTTTTATAAAATAGGAATTTCCAGAGCAACATTTTTTGACAGAAATTTCTGTAATGATGGAAATGGCTCACTTTCTTTTTCTCTCATTTTTTTTCTTTTAAAATCTGTCATTTTATCAAGTTTTCCTGCCATTGGAAAACAGTTATTCTTTATTACTTTCCACAATTTAAAGAGTAGGAGCAGGATAGAATCTCTCACAGAAAGTCATTGAGGATGTTGTTAGGCCTAATGCTTTCCATAGGAATTCCGGAAACAGCAAAGCATTTACACCTCAAGTGAGAGAAATAACTGCTGAGCACACTCCCTGCATGCTTTGTCCCTGTTAGGCTGTTGCTACAGCTGTGCAACAGGTGCACAGACTTTTTCCTTTTAAAAAAATTTGCAAATAGCCTCCCTGCCTTCACCCACTCACTGGGTGGTCCCGAGCCTTAAACAAAACAAGGCAATGAAGACATGGTCCTCTTGTCACTAAATTCTACTCATTAGGAACGATCACTTTCCCTAATTAATTCAGCAAAAACAACTGCTATTTTCTATCATTGCAGAGTTTAAGTATATGATCTACTGCTTGGCAAATGTAGGTGAACAATGCTCAAAACATAAAAAGTATTTGTTAAATGTATTATTAAACATTAGAGCAAGGAAATGTTACAAACTTAGCAGCAATAGAACAAAGCACGTTGGCTACTTAAAAATGTTAAATTCCATATTAATAAAAAACACAAATATAACAATAGGATATTCTCTATTTGATGTAACTACTCTCTGTATGATTTAAGGAAGAATTTTTAAATCAATTTATAAAAAATACTAAATAATAAATGATCACAGACAACTTCCACATTAATATATCTAGTAATCAGATGCCTCCTTTCACATTATCTCTACCTTGTTTAAATTAGAAAAGTCTTTGGGAATGCCTGCTATTAGTCTGGTGTGGTCCAATCACTAGAATTGCAGGTGATTTGGTAGTACCCTTGGCACCTCCTACTTGAAACAAGTGGTCAGGGGAAAAGTTCTACAAAAAGAGTATGATACATTTCCCAAAGGAAGAGAGGTTAGAGTATAAAGCAAATCATATAGTAAAAAAGTTTGGAGTAATATAAAATTTAGATCAATTAGTTTGCTTATAATAGCAGGTCATATAGAAAATGCCACTGGGAAAAATAAAGTTACTGGCTAAAATGTGATTTCTAAAACATGCCTCTACTAATGCGAGTAGCCAAGAATTTCCTGTAACAGGAAAATTATGTCTCATTTTACTAGAGAGATTTCATAAAACTGATAGCATAAATGGAAACAAATTCAAAGTCCAAGTTCTTTTGGTATTAACACACAAATCATTAAAAGGTAAAAGAAATCACAGCATATAGAAATAAACACTTTAATTTATAGAAAAAGAGTCAAAGTATTTTATATTTAGTTATCTAGTGAGTCTTACAAACTGGGCTTCAATTCTAAAGAAATATTTGGAAGTCATTCTTACTGGGCTGGCCAATTCCCTTTGTAGAGGGTGAATAAAACCATCTCAGCCCTGATTAACTGAGTACAGTGATTTCCAAAACAGGAAATAATCTGCCTGGTGCATATCAGCACCTGACACAGCAATTTCCTTTTCTGAATACATGTGTTTGTATTAAACTGGGAAACATTTCTGAAACTGGTTTACTAGCTAGAAAACCATGCTTTTGGGTAATGCTTTCACAGTTTGCTAGCATCAAATGAAAGCAAACATGTAAAGAATTCTATTTCAACTTGATTCATTCTTCTCACCTTAGATATTTATGAATAATGAAGAGAAATGTTTATGGTACAATCTTTCTCAAATTTTGACACAAAGAATAAACAGCCACAGGGATTCTGCAGGTTTTTAATTAAATATTTACCACTATTACAAACTAAAATTAATTGTATATCAGAATCTCTAAATTGCTAAGCATGAATTGTGTTATTTTAAGGTTAAATTCTCTCTTTATTCCAAAACCGAAGATAAACACACTAGAATGAAGGATTTTGTAAAGCGAAGGTGCTCATCAAGCTGAAGATTTGTGACAATAGTGATGGTTAAATAGCATAATCTATGGTTTATTTTTCTGTTTGTCTCCTCTATTTTTAAAATACATACTTAGCAACAATTGAGCTTATACTGGAAGGGAAAATATTTTTAATTATTGAAGAGTACAAATTCAAAATGCCAAGAATATGACATGTAAGCCTTCATAGTTATAGTATCTTTATAAGCAGTCTATACCATAGGAATACATTTTGCTTTCATTAAAAATTTACCTCAATATAGTATTTCACACACACATACACACAAACCAAGTAATAGTTATATATGTATAATATGTTATATATACTACACTTAATAGTTTTGAGAATTTTTCAAGTCTCTATCGCTCTGATTAATGACATTAAACGACTAAAACTTTAAATCTATAATTTCAGAGATTGGTTTAGGAGGGATAATTCATTCTGGGCTTTGACATAAAACTGTATTAATAAAGTAAAGCACAAAATCATTAATTAATAAAAGGATATATTTTGTCTTCTTTTCTGCCTCTATGAAGAAACAAAAAATTAATTACTGTGTACTGAAGAATATGGAGACATTTTTATTTATATGTCAAGAAGCAATATATTGAAATTTGAGCCAGATTACTCATTACACTAATGACCTGGAAAAACAGACAAAATTCAGTTATTTAATAAAGCTAAATTAAATTGAATGAATAGTCATTTCTAAGCAGGAAAACTACACCATAAATATTCAATAGTTAAGCAATATAGACAAAGAGCTATTGCTGTAGAAAAGCTAGGAATAAGTGCAATTGTTAATTAGGGTGACTTGCCCTTCTTAAGTAGTGTGCCAGCTTTCCCTTTTCTACAGTTAAAGTCAATGGGGAATTGTCTGTGAGTGTGCGGATGCATCATATCACAGTACAGGAAAACGCTCCTGTCTCTAGGCAGAGTCTCACTAAGGTATTGTTGAAACTCCACAGAAGAGAAAGTCAGTCAATGGAAGTGTTATTCCAGTGTCACAAAGAACTGGTAATCTAGCTTGTTGGCTTTCACGTCCAGATTTTTCATTGATTTATCCTGTGATAAAACACTTAACCCTCAGTTCAGCAGTCTAAAATAAAGGCAGCTTTGCAGCAGAAATGGTAGCAGATTTAATTAATCTTAAGGAGCTCTGAAATCCCTGGTTATGTGGCTAAGGGAAAAGTACATAATTAAGGATCTGATCTTTCAGAGAGAAAGGCTAGAAAGTCTTACCATAATAAGCACATGCCAGAAATGTGATAATTAAGGGTTACATACCTTAGAAAGAAAGTTAAAAAGATAATCAGCCTAGAAAATAATACTGAGAAAATGTGACCACCTAATAATCAGCATTAGTTTTGGTCATTTGAAATGTGAGGATCTGTAAGTATTTGAGGAATTAAAGGGCAGGAGTGACTTGTTGTTCAAAGGGTAATAATATGAGTAGTACCATTTATTAAGAACCTACTATGTTTTAGGTACTCTCTGGAGGCAGTTTATACATATAACTATACAATCTTTATAACACTCTTGAAAGATAGGAATTATTGTCTTCTTAAGTAAACTGTGACACTGGAAGATTCCTTAATTTACCCAAGATTCCTTAATTTGCTATTAAGTGGCAAAGTTAGCCCTTAAACCTAGGCTATACTGACTCCAAAATATATAGTTGTCACTGTAGGTTACAGGGGATGAGGTAGTCTGGGTCTTGATACTATTCCAAGAGGAGGACTTGCTTGATAACGACTATGTACAAAAAGGACATTTCCTTCGAAGATTTATCCAACGAGATTTTATGTCTTGGGTTAAGTAGTCATATGTCATTCATAAGTAAAGAGCTCTAGAAATTCCAAGAGAAAGAAAGTCATTTCAGGAGCTGTGTTCCCTAAAGCAGTTAAGGGCATGTGATCTTCACAAATTCCATGCAATGACAGCCACATGGAAAGTATTGGATTCTATACAAACAATCTTAAGAAATAACATAGTAATTCATTTAATGGCTAAGGCTGCACAAACTGCTTAAGAATGAAATTATAATTTCAATTATATTTGCGTTATTGGCATAGTCCTTGGAAAAGGATGGGGTTGTGAGTTTGCTGCACAATGAAATAGTTTCCTGTGATGTTTTAAAAATGTATAGCTATTTGTAAGTGTCCATCTGTCTTATGCCTTAGTCTTACTTTAAAATATGGGTCTTAAGCTACATTCCCCAAATGAGAAACTGACATTTCTCTGAGTGTCATAACTTCACTTAGTTTTAGTATTTTTAAAAACTTAAATGTAATAAATTTTACCAAATAACAATTTCTCCAGAAGAGAGAAACTCTGAATGTTTTGTTTATATATTTTTTTAAAAATTGAATACATACTATAAGGTCAAAAATATAAATATGAAATTGAAGAACTTTCTGGCATGAGAAAAATTGCTTGAAAAATACATCCTTAATTATACTATGGAAGGAACGGAAGAGTGCTCTTGAAATGAAATCACTTATTTTTACCTTAAATAATTAGGAATCAGTGTCAGGTAGTGAAAAGAACAAGAAACCTGGGTTTTAGTTCCATTTCTTTCACCTACAAGATCTTGGGTAAGTTTCAAAAAACAAGAAGGTTAGACTTGGCAGTCTCAAATGTTTTGCACAGGTCAAAGACTCAATATGTCTACATTTCCTAAGAGCAACATGAGTAGCTTACAAATATTTTCTAAGCAAGAATCATTATCACTTGAGTTACTGAAATGCTCACTAGACAAGTTACTCATGGAGGTACTGTATGAGATCCTTCCGTAGTTGAGTGTGTACAGAATGATGTAATGTTTTAATAGGCCCCACCTTAGCCTAATGGAAACACTTTATCAGTTGAGTTCTGGGCTGACAGCTCTGAGAAGAGTACTCAAAGCGGATTGTATATGAAATTTAAAGTCCTTTTACTATGCTGCATGAGGAATTTGTAAAAATCAACATTCCAACGTATTGAGAAGGAAAAATATCACTATCTATCTATCCCCAGTTGTGGCACTTACTATGGCAGGGTGTATACTTTGTAAAACATGCAGATAAAGGTTTACTTATCAAGAAATTCACAATCAATGAGTAGGGGGGTGGGAAAGCCCCAATGATCTTACAGTTTTTACCATCAGACATTTACACAGTGACTTTCTTTAAGGAAACCTTCTTGAAACTTCTTTCAAGTAATGTGGAAAGATTGGCATGTTAGCCATGGTTGAAGAATTACCAAAGCTTTGTACGTGGGTGGGAGAAATTGCTTTGCTGCAAAGACAACTGGAATATTCCCTCAATATAATAATAGGGTAAAATAAAGTAAATAAACTTCACATAGCTCTGGCATTACCCCTTCTCTCTTCCTGGTCATATCTTTATTTACCTGTATTGCTTTTAAAACCAAGAAGCAGATGCAAGGAAAAACAAGATCATGGATATACAAGTAGCCTTGCTTAGTTTTGTTCAACTTTCAATTTTCTCATGTTTAAGTTATAAGCCAATTTCTACCCCCTTTAAAGATCTGGGCATTTAATTTTTATCTTAGAAATATAGGTTAGGCAAACAGCATATATTATTCATAAGCCAAGTATACTGTTTCTTCTGTATCCACCTCCAAGAAATTAAGAAAAATGAAGAATATTTATCTTTTACATATCTCTCTGTAGAACATAAATATAGTTAAGTTCAACAAACATGTACCAAATACTATGCTAGGTACTGGGGGTACAAAGTTTAAAAAATAATGATTACTGCTCTCGTGGAGCTTATAGTTAAGTAAAAATATAATTGTAATAGTGATGATAATGCTTAGCATTTATCAGGTGATTCTTATGTTGCCAAGTAGCACTAAATGTTTTAGATAAATTATCTCATTTAATCATCTCTATAGTCCTATGGAATAGGGATTGTTATTATCCCTGTTTTACAGGTGAGGAAATTGAAAGAGGTTTAGTAACTTTTCCAAGGCACACTTGTAATGAATGACAAAACTGGGTTCAAACTTTGGTCTGTCAACTCTAGAACCTCATCCTCTTAATTAATACCTTAAAAGCACTCTGAGAGCACATCTAATAAGAAAGAGTTGAGGAGGGAAGACATTTCACAGAAGGACCCTGCAGTAATCTATGGCTCTGGAGATGTCCTATCAATTCTATAGAAGAGTAAAAATAGGTAGATGTAGTCTAAAAATTCTAGACCTTCATACAGAATCAGACCAAGCTTTGGTGAGCAAATAATATATTCTTTCCCTCATTTCATTCTCTAATTCAGGTATTAACAGAGCCCTGAGTGGGGATGCTGGGAGTTCATGGGATGCAAGGAAGATCATCGATCTTAACTTTAGCAATTCATATATAAATCAGAAACTTCAGATTTCCAACAATTTGTAAAAGCAGAACAAAACAGTACATCTTAATACATCTTAACAGTTTTTACAGTATTAAAAAATACATAATTAAGGAAGACTCATTAGAATTTAGCCAGAGTTAATATTTTTAAAATTTCTAGAGATTAAAATTTAAAAAAAAATTCCTGTCTTCTCCAAGAGTTTCAAGGTATATCAAGACTACTTAGAAGAATCATATTTTATGAGAAAAGTGTGACGGTGAGAAATACATTTTGAAATAAGATACTAACAAGCCTCATAATTCAAGAAAGGATATTGAGAATCACAAACCAAAAATAAAGATAGAAAAGAAGCCTCGTGGAAACATTTTTTATTATCGTTCCCAACAGAGTAGACGCAGGCTTCATTTTTATGATAACTCCATGTTAATGACTGTTTTATAAAGATTAGAAAAGAAAATTCAACTTTAACTACAGCTGCACAAGTACATTCAAATAGTATTTAATATTTGACCTGAACACTACTTGCTTTATTTATTTTTTATTGCATCCTTAAGCAAGCCTAACAGATGAACTGTTTTTTCATTGCACACAGAAAACTCTGGGATATAAAAAAAGAATGCATTTCTTTTTAAATCAATGAATAATGAGGTATGCTACCAAAATGTAAGTAAACATTCCAATGGTCATTCTTTTTCACATGATCACTGTATATCTTCAAGCTCAATTACTTGATCGATTGAGATCACTGCTACAAATAGTTTTAGAAATGCTCATTTGAGAACAGCCTTCCAATTCTGAATTGCATTTTAAAAATTTACTCTTCATCAAACTTCACACTTTAAAGGTAGGTTTAATTTTGGGGGTGAATTTAAAATTATTGAGTCAAGTCTTATAGACAAGGATTGTTTGTAATCCAAAATGAGCTATGTGTCTAGGGTAATAAGATTAATTCTGATATGAGGCTTATGGAAAGTGGAATGATGATAGGAGAGACATGTAACAATGGTTAACAATGCTAAGTGGTTGATCAACTAGATTACCAAATGAGGGCAAAAGAGATTTAAGTAAGTTGTTCATGGTGAACTCAGCAGAACAAATAGTAGAATCCATTGTTGAGTTTTTATTTGAGGACATACATACTCACCTACGTGTAGCAATCACTGCTTGTCTGGGCTAAACTAACCGAAAGGCAAGTTTTATAGTAAGGCGGAGCAAAGAGAATAATCAGGGATTATGGTGGTGAAGGAGAATGTTCTGTATATTTTTAGATTAAATAAATAATGTAAGATTTTATTTTACTGAAAGATTTGAGACCAAAAGCTCTCTGTTAAAAATCAAAATAGGCAATTTACTCAATTATATTAAATGATAAGAGAAATAAAGAATGGTACTGGTCTTTCTCTCCTTTCACCTTTGTTAATTAATTAAAACAATTGTTTATAAGCATCACTTAACTCTTCCCCACCGTCTTCCCTTTTGAAAGCTGGCATTTCTGTTCAAACTAGTATTGACAGTACCCTTTGACAAGAAGAATTTTACAGAAACATAAAATACATTTGTATTTGTCAATTTAAAATATGTACTTGAGATGCATTTGGGATGATAATATCTTAAATTGGTATAGCACTTTGAAGTTTTCAAATTACTTTCCTATTTCTGTGGCATAGAAGTAGAAAAGTTATACCAGTCAGGCTTTTCCAGAGAATCAAAGTAGAGAGAGAAAGATTTTAAGAAATTGACTTACACAATAATGGGATTTGCAAATATGAAATTTGTAGGGCAGGCCAGCAGCCTGGAAAATCAGGCAGGAATTTATGTCTTGAGGTAGAATTCTTTCTTTTCAAAGAAACCTTGGTTTTCAATTTTAAGGCCTTCAACTGATTAAATGAGGCCTACCCACATAATAAACAATTATCATAAAGTCAACTGATTGTAAATGTTAATCACGTCCACAAAATACTTTCGTGGGCTTCTTCTCATCAGTCCTGTGAGAAAACCAAGGCTCAGTAAAATTAAACTACCCAAGTAAGTACTTTAGAAATTGACAGAAGCCAGATTAGAGTTTGCATTCTGTCTCCTAGGTAAGGATTTCACCAACTCCACTCTATCATCTCTCTCTTGAATTTTTCCAGCAGGGCTCACAGATCTTGGTATTTAATAGGGAAATTATTTCTTTAATAACAATGACTAATTTTAAATGTTTCATGATTTTTTAGCTAGCATAAATGTTTTGTTCTTGATTGAAAAGATTGTCTTCTTGGCTGTGTCATGTAATTTTTCATTTATTCACTTCATCTGAGCTATGTGATTTCGAACAATCCAACAGAGCCTACAGTTTTGTCAAATGGGGAATTACCTTGATACACTGGTAGCCTCCTCCAAGTGTATGACCAGGGAAGCTAACCCAAGGGAAAGAACCCTGTTTGCCATGGAACAGAAAGATTCATAGACAGAATTTAGATATCAGTGTTAATTAAATCATTTTAAAACATCAGTGTGAAAACGGAGAAAAGAGAAGGATTAGGTTAACACAGAAAAGGCTACAAGTGGGAATACCATACTACCTGAATCCCTTATGCAAAGTGCATATGTTCTATTTCTCTTTTTGTTGCATCAGGTCTCTCAGCTTATGACATGATTATGAGAATCACATTTAAGGTTTGAACAAGTAGCCCACAGATGGAAGATGTCTGGGGCAATGATACATAGTTGCTCTATCAATTAGCCTAATAAGCCACTATGATTTTTATTTGAGTTTCTTGGGTTGTGAAGAGAACACTTGGGACCAGAATGGGATCATATGTGTTTTATTGTCCAGGGATGTCATGATCATTAACTGGTTTTTATACTTCTTTCTATCTTTAAGTTATATTTTTTTCCCAATCACATTTACTAATTCTTTTTATTTTGAGAATGTCTTAAAGATTATTAGTTTATTCTTAATATTTCATATATACTCTGAGTTTGCCTTGTCTTACATACTACTTATTTACTCATTGTCCATCCTATACTACACTATACTACATCCTATACTACACTACCTAAATGCCTTATGCAATCCATCCTAGGAGCTTCGACTATATCTAATAGTTTATTTACTATCTATGTTTTACAATTTTAATGAATTTCACTATTTTTCATGCATTTTATAGCATAATTGAATATCCTCATTTTGCACATTACTACGTTAGAAAAAATAATCACAACTTTTGTAAACCCGAAGATCTTAAGAAAAAAAGTTGCTATGCGAGTAAGAGATTTAATGTTCTCACCACCACAACAACATTAAAATGTTAATTATGTGAGGTAGAGGATGTATTAACTAAACTTACATTGTACACCTAAAAGGCTCTGATAATTCTAACACCAAATTTCAATATGTGGGAGAATAGGTGGGAGGTTGGTCTTAGATCACCAAGCAGTTCTTGGACACAAGCTGGGTGTCCATAGCAATTTTGACACTATCTACCCAGAGATAGCATCAGATTCCACAGGTTAAGGACTCAGTCCTACAAGACTGTCCCCACTTTGAGATGTCAGTTTCAAGTGAAGGTTGTCACCTATGCTTCTGACCAACCAGCTATTAAGATCTGAGATTCCAACAACCACCTCCTTGGACTCAACTGATTTGCTAGAGTGGCTCACAGAACTCAGAGAAACATTTTACTAACTAGATTAACAACTTATTATAAAAGAATATAATTCAGGAACAGCCAAATGGAAGCGATGCATAGGGCAAAGTATGAGAAAAGGGGTGCAGAGTTTCCACGTGTGTGACACTCTCTCCAAATCTTCATGTGTCTACTAACCTGAAAGGTCTCTGAACCTATCATTTTGTGTTTTTATGGAGGCCTCATTACATAGGTACTATTGATTACATTATTGGCCATCAGTTATCAATACAGCTTTTGGTCATCGCCCAGCCCTTTAGGTCAGGGAGTGGGACTAAAAATTCCAACCCTCAAGTCACATGGTTTGATCTCCTGGCAACCAGCCCCTATCCTTAGGTGGAGTCCAAAAGTCACCTTATTAATATAACGAAAGACTCCTCTTAGGAAATTCTAGGGATTGTAGAAGCTCTGTGCCAGAAACCAGTACAAAGACCAAATATATATTTGTTACTAGAAATCACAATATCACAAAAACTTAAACTTACAAATATATATCAAAAAAATAGGGGAAAAAAGAGTAAATTATACATTACAACTCCATTATGTAATTTTGCCTATAATATCATATCTAATTTGATTGCGATAAGGAGGAGGGCTCATACTATTAGACCAGCAGAAAACAGCAGTTCTTGCCTTTGCGGATTACCACTGGAGGATTTGAATAATAAATATAGTTTCTCATGAATTAATCCAATGTCTCAGATGTTTATTTTTAAAGTAGAGTGTTAGAACTATTAATACAGAGCTCTTTCTATCATCTGACTTGGATCCAAAACCAATACAAATATAAACTTAAATATGATATGGTCTCTGAGTCTGAGTAGCTCTAAGTAGAGGGGCAGGAAGATTTATAATAAGAAATTATTACTAGAATGAAAATGTCACAACCGAATGGAAGAGGGAATGTTATCTCTAAGAGAAGAGCAAAATCTTCTAAAAGGAGCCAGTTAGGTGGAATTTGATGAATACGCATTTGCAAGGTGGTTAATTGAGAAGAAAACAGATGTACAAACCATGCAGAAAAGATATGAAGGAGTAAACACAGCGTGAGGCAAATCTAGAATGGCTGGGGTGCAACTTTCTTCAGGTTGGAACATGAATATAATAGTAGGGTAGCTTGTGTCTATAATATGAAAGGCCTCATAGGACTTTGTTATGGGATTTGGACTTTATTTTCTAGGCAGTGTGGAATTATAAAATAAGTTTAAACATGGGTGGGACATCATCAGATGTGTCTTCAAAGATACCATCCAGTTTGGGTCAGACAGCTCAGATTCTGATCTTAGTTTTGACTTCAAGGTTTTGAGTAACCATTGTTTCCTGCCAGCCTATACATCTCTGTACAACAAGCACCCTTGATGTGTCAATATCTTTTTATAATCCTGTCAACCCGCCTCCAGCCTCCAAACATACACAGAGAAGCATACTTTGTATTTGTTGATTATATTATGGGCTAAATTTTTCCCTTGTATCTTCCCATATGTGCAAATCTCAAGTACCCCTTCACACAGCCTGAATCCTATTCTTTCTATAAAGTCCTCTCAAATTTAAAAAATAAAAACAAAAACTAAAGCATCAGCTTAGAAGTCAACCAGTTCAACTTTCTCATTCCATTCTATATTGATTTTCTGTAACAATTTTGAAAATATTTAATGTTATTCAGTTCTTAGTTGTATATTCTTATGCACAGTTCCCTTATAGTTTCATTTGTAAGTCTTATTGCCATGAAGATTTTCTATAACTATACACCTTTAGTATATTTATTTAATTTTAAAAGCAAAACTCTGAGAAATATCACTAATTTCCAAGGCAGTTCAAAATTTCACTATTAATCATAAAAATTCAGCTATGTATATTTGTAAGAGTAATTCCAGGAGTGTGGACATATGATCAAGAATACAGAACAGGGCCTGGCTTTAATTATTCTTATCACAATTGTTGCAGATATGGTTTGGAATAGAAAACAAGAAAGAGTGTTAGTAGAGTTCTGGTAACAAATGAAACTAATTGAACTCCAAATTAAAGGCACGTCTGTTCATTTCTGAAAAGACTCTCTATTTAATCTCTAGCTTGAACACACTGAAACTCTCCTTTTGTTGTGAATGACATGTATTCAGGTCTCACTCAGTTAGAAAACTCCCCTTTAGACTGATGCCTGGGAACCTTTAGGGCTTCTGAACTAAACAAAAGAGTTCTTTCCAAATACAAAGGCTCAAATGTCTGTTGTTAACTGTCAGCCCCTCAGAAAGCAACCACTGTTGTAGCACAGATTTTAAAAAGAAAAAAAAATCCTTCGAACCTTGTTAATAAAATGGAGAGAGTTATATAGAATTTGTTATACTTAAAACTTTATTTTTCATTGGATTTATTTACTAGTGGGAAGTATCAAACCAATTTTGATTTTAAGCTTTGAATTAAAAAAAAAAAGAATTATTTAGATAACCTCAACTGGAAGAGTGTAAACTTTAAATATAAATTGAAAAGTGATATTCAATATTTATTCAATGAGCTTAGGGACATGGTACTATTCTAGACAACATATATATATGACTAATTTTTCAAAGAATTATGTTTAGTAGTTTTTATAATTAAATACAAAAAAGGAACAGCCAATAATTTCAGACTCTTCAAAATTTGAAGTATAGAAAAAAATGCTTAGAGAAAAATTAGGAAAAAAGAAAAAAAGAGATTTGCCAAAATTCATAAGAAAAAAGATTGATAAATTCAACTACAAAATCATCCTAAACTTTTGTATAACAAGAAGTTCATAAGAAAATTAAAAAGAAAATAAGAAAATATTTATAACATACATAACTGAGAGACAAATTTTCTTAACATACAAAGGGCTCTTAAAATTCAATAAAAGGACAAATAATCCTCTAAAAAATGGACAAAGGTTATGAAGAAACACTTTATATAAATGGAAATACAAATATCCAATTAATATATAAAAGATGGTCAACCCCAAATGCAATTAAAGGCAAACAAAATATCCTTTTTTTACTTATCAGATTGGTAAGGATAAATAGTTTGATCATATCCTGAGTTTGCAAGACATTCTCAAACACTATTAGAGGATAATGTATATACATATATATTATATATATATATGTGATATCTATATCATCACTGGATGATATATGTATATATATTATATGTGATATATATATATCATCACTGGAGATAATTTGGCAATATCTCAAAATTTTCAATGCAAATACTCTTTAACCCAATACTCCCACAATTAGAAATGTACAGTATGGATATGCTCATATATGTACATAAAGATATATTCTCAGGAATGTTCACTGTGGCACTATAATAGCAATGAGTTGTAAAAACTAGATGTTTATCAATACAGAAATTTTAATTTACCTCCTTAAAATGAGATACTATGCAACCATAAAAGAACATATGATATAGATAGAGAATAGCATAAGATAGATAGATGATAGATAGATAGATAGATAGATAGATAGATAGATAGATAGATAGAGATAGATGCAAAAAGATGCTCAATAATTATTAAGAAAAAGTAAATTAAATAATTATGGATATAGATGATTGCATTTATGTTAAAAAAAAACAGAGTGGGAAAAAAAGGTAGAGACAAAAGCACAAGCAACAACAACAACAAAAAATTAGAGATATAGAACTACACCAAAATTAAGATATTTTGTGTTTCACAGGACATTATAAAGAAAATGAAATTACAACCCACAGATTGGTAGAAAATATGTAAATCATGTATGTAATAAAGGATTCATATCCAGAATATATTTAAAAACTCTTCCAATTCAACAATGAAATGACAAATAACCCAATTAAAAATGAGATAATGATATGAATAGACATTTCTCCAAAGAAGAGATATAAATGGTTAATAAGCACATGAGAAGATGTTCAACATCATTAGTCATTAGGGAAATGCAAATCAAAACCATGATGAGATACCATTTTACCCCTATTAGAATGGCTAAAAAAGAAGATGGGCAGTAAGTGTTGTGAGGAGATGACGAATTGAAACTCTGATACACTACTGAAGTTGTAAAATCATGCAGTCACATGGAAAACTGTTTGTTCTTCAGAAAGTTAAACACAGAGTTTACAATATGCTCCAGCCAATTCTACTTTTAGGCATATACCCAAAATAATGGAAAACAGATGTTCACACAAAACCTTGTACATGAAAGTTTATAGCAGCATTATCTATAATAATGCTAAGTATAAACTGATATATCTATCCACTGATGAATGAATAAACAAAATATGGTATAGCCATATAATGGAATATTATATAGCCATAGAAAAGATCTAACATTATGTATATTCTACAATGTAGATGAACCTTGAAAACGCCATGCTAGGGTAAAAGCAGCCAGACAACAAAGACCACATATTGCATGATTCCATTTGTATGAAATGTCCAAGATAGACAAATCCATAGAGACAGAAACTAGATTAGGGGTTACCAGGGGTGGGGGCAAATGGGGATGATATGTATAGGGTCTCTTTTTGGGGGTGATAAATGTTCTGGAATTAGATGGTTGATGATGGCTTTCTAATCTTGTGAATATGCTAAAAACCACTGAATTGTAAACTTTAAAAGGTTTAATATTAAAGTACTTGAATCATCTCAGTAAAACTGTTATTTTTAAAAGGTAAAGGAATAGAGATTTATGTATAATATTCATTTGTTAATTTATTGAACATAGTAAAGTGCAAGCAAGAAACAACTTTACTCCTTCTCCTTCACTGAGTTTTAAACAAGCTCTGTATAATTTTTCGTTTTGAATACAATCTCAGGCAGATTCGCTTAACTTTCCCCTGTCACTCCCATAAATTAACAAAAAGTCTCATTTGTAGGCATCAAAAATCCAGTCCAGTCTAATATCAAGAATTTAATCTTATCCAGTTTAAAGCTTCTCTCCTCCCCCTCCATTCTTCACTCTTCTACCTCGTTCTTCTCCTTTTTCATCCCTTCTCCCTCTACTACCTCAAGCATCTGCTATTGTGGTGCAGTCATCATCTGGCAGATGTTTAGATGCTGGCTTTTCTCTCTCAGCTGCTTTTGTGAGCTCTTTGGACACCTCTCCATGTCCCCACTGCCCAGCGCCCTTAATTACACTGTGCTTTCTCCAGCAGGCCCTAGTTTCTTAGATCCTGCCCACACATCCTCTTTCTGTTGGAATCCACTCACCCTTGGTGGCTGTCATCTTGAGAAGGATCCTTTCAAGACGATTCAGCCCACTTGCCTTCTCTGGCACATACTTGGCTTGCAGACAATTTCTGGAAGTGTGGGTTTCTCTTCCATTGCACAGACCCTCTGCTCAGGGTCCAGGGTCCAGGGTTCAGGGTCCTTTTTAAAAATTGAGAAATAAGCATACCAAGAAAGATCGTATATAATGAATATGTACACTTCAGAGAGAAACAATATCAAGAATAAAATTAACATTCATATACATACCTCCCAGATGTTCTCTTAAGAAAGAGAATGCTAAGAGTTTTCATCATAAAGAAAAAACATCTTTTTCTTTCCCTCCTTTTTTTTGAGATGATGGATGTTAACTAAATTTATTGTGGTAATCATTTCACATTATATATAAGTCATTATGCTGTATGCCTTAAATTAATACGGGACTGTATGTCAATTATAGCTCAATAAATAACAAAAAAAGAGAGCATTGCCAGTTTCTTTGAATCCTGCGTTGCCCTCTCAGGTTGCATTCCCTTCCCTCAACTGCTACAGGTAATTATGAATTTTGTAGTAATCTTTTTTTTTTTTAAACATTTTAAAATAGTTTTGCCATATGTATTTCTAAGCAATATATTGTTTAGCCATGCCAGCTTTTGAATTTTATATAACTGGAAACACACTCCAGACCCTGGAGCCAGATTGCCTGGATTCCTATCTGGTCCCTCCCCGTTACTAGATGTGTGACCTCTGGCAGTTGTTAACTTTTCATGCCTCAGTGTCTGCCTCTGTAAACCAAAGGTAATAACAGTAGTTACATCATTGAATTGTTTAGAAGATTAAGTGAATTAATAATTGCAAAATATCTGGTCCGACACTAGTAATTATATGCTTTAAAGTGTTTATTAAATAAACAATATATATATTCTATAATTTTTATTTTTATTTAACATCATTTTTTGAAACTTTTACGTGCTATACCCAAGGCTGTGGTTCATTTTTTTTTTTTAATTTCTCTACAACATTCTAGCATATCATGTCTATTCTAATCTCCATTGACAAATGAGCTGTTTCCAGATGCTGTTTAAGACTTATTCATGTCTTTAATCATTTTTTCTATTTATTATTTTGTTTTTTTTTCCTAAATAAATTGTAATTATTCTTTATGTATTCAACATCCTAATCCATTGTCAGTTTAATGTAAGCAAGTTTTCCCCAGATTTTTATCTTCACTCCTTTGATAATATTTTTTTAATTCAGCAAAATTTTAAATATTTTATTTTGAGATAATTGTAGATTCACTGATGGCATGTGTTGACAAAGATGTTCTTAATTTTAATATAACTAAATTTATCATTTTTTTCTTTATAGTTAGTTTTTTTTTGTCTTGTTTAAGAAATCCTTCCTTAAGATCATAAATACCATCTCCTACATTATCTCCTAAAATATTTATAATTTTGCCTTTTAAATTAAGGTCGTTAAAGCACCTGGACTTAATTATTATTATTTTTAGAATGACATGGCATAGGGGTCCACTTTCATATTTCTTCTTATTCAGAATTTCTTATTTCATTTATGGGAGGGATTCTCCCTCCTCCACTTATCTCCAGTGCCATCTCTGACACAAATCATATGTCTACAAATTATAAATCTTTCTCTGAGGTTCATATCTTTCTGTTTGTTGCTAGTATATAAAGATGCAATTGATTTATAATAATGATTCCTAGCTAACAACTTTGTTAATATTAATAATCTGTTTACAGATTATTTTAAGTTTTCAATACCAACAATCAGTTGCAAATAATGACCATTTTATTTCTTTCTTTCCAATCTTAGTGTATTGTTTCTTATCTAGCCTGATTGCAGTGGCTAGAACCTCTGGGATAATGTTGAAATAAAAGCCATTAATAGACATCCCTTCTTGGTTTTGATTTTAAAGGGAATGTTTTTAATGTATCACCATTAAGTACAATACTTGTTATATTTTGTGTGTTTGTGTGTATATGTGTAGATGTCTTTTATAAAATAAAAGGAGTTCCTTTTTATTATTATTTTATACGAGCTTTTATCAAGAGTAGTTGTGGAATATTATACTTTTTCTGCATCTGTTACAATAATAGTAAGTTTGTCTACATTAAAATTTTAATACAGATGATATCTCAACATTGAACAAATCTATTCCTATAATAAAGCCAACTTGAATTTGATAGATCCAAAAGTTTGGAATTATTTTCATTACAGTTTTGTTATTATTGTCTACTTAATTGTATCATCATTAGAGAATGTGGTATAAGAATTTATTTCTATTTTGGTTTTCTGAAATACCAATAATTAGACATTTTATTATTTATTTTAATTTTAATTATGTTTAATTATGTTTTTTCTTTGCTCACCATTCCTCTCATATCTCAGATATTTCTGGGATCATTTTTCTCTCTCAAGTTTCTTTACTAAGTTTCTGTAGAGCAACCAAAACAAAGAGATGATATTAAAAATGGAGGAAAGGAAATCCAGCAAATATACAAAGGAATGACCATTAGATTGACTGCTGTATCAAGAGCAATAATGGAAACCAAAAGATACTGGAATCTTTAAAATGCTGAAAGGAAATAACTGTCAAATTAGATATTCTATATCTCAGTGAAACTATCCTTTAAAAGAAAATACGTTTCAAACAAATAACTGAAAAAGCTTACTACCAAGAGAGGCAATATTTGAAAATATAATGTCTGATAATATTCATGAATTATTGAAAAACATACATTTACAGATTCAAGAAGCCAAGAGATCATAAGGAAGATATATAAAAATCAATCCATAACTTCTTCTTTCTCTCTAATCATTCTGGGCCTTAGAATGAAATATATATAAGGCTTTATCTCTTTATCTTTCATATCTCTAAGATATTTTTAGCTTTATTTCATCTTTGTCTCTCTGCTATATTTGTGTTATTCCTTTAGGTCTATTTTCCAAGCCCATCCTTCTTTCTTAAGCTATGTATAATTTATTATTTGATCTATCCATTGAGGTTTCAGTTTTAATTATTAATATTTACATTTCTAGAACTTCTATTTGGTTCCTTTTCAAATACGATTAGCTAGTTTCAACAGTTTTTTTTCCTGTCCTCTTATTTTCATTTCCATTTACTGATTCTTGAAGTATAACAAACATAAGTCATTTTATATTATTTCTAATAATTTCTGTAACTGTGCTCTTTACATATTTGATCCTTTAAAAATTGTTGGCTTGGAGTTTTATGGGCCATATAGATAGAGCTCAGGCTTATGATTTCAGGCTTATGAAATCTCTGAGGAGACATATTTTTTCCCTTCTATACTGATCCAAAGTCAAAACATACATATATGGTTAAAATTTCACATTGTGTGGTGAGTTTTTTCCAAATTTACTCAGTAAAAGTATCATTATTTTTGCAAATCTTGGTTTTAAGTAGAGTTTTCACCTGTTATCTTACTATACTCGAACTTCAGACTTTGCCTCTTGTTCTTGTCCAGAGTGATGGAAAGAGAGTCCTAGGGCAAATGCCATCTCCAGTTCTCTTTGACTCCTATGGATTCACACTTCTTTATTGTTTCTGGCCTCGGCTCAACCATGCATTTAAATTTTTTATTTTATATGCAAGTGTTTTTTAAAGACTTTCTTTTATAGTGCAGATTTATGTTTATAGCAAAATTAAGCAGAAGGTACAGAGATTGCCCACGTGCCCCCGGCCTCCACAGAGGCATAGCCTCTCTCACTATCAACATCACTCATTAGAATGGTACATTTGTTACCGTTGATTAAACTATATTGACACATCACAATCATTGAAAGTCCATAGTTTACATTAGGGTTTGCTCTTGGTGTACATTTTATAGATTTGGACAAATGACATATGCTCATCATTACAGTATCATAAGAGTATTTTCACTGCTTTAAAAATCATCTATGCTCCACCTATTCAACCCTCATTTCCCTACAACCCCTGGCAACCACTGATGTTTTTACTGTCTCCATATCATTGTATTTCTAGAATGTCATAAAGTTGGAATCACACAGTATGTAGCCTTTTCAGATTGGCTTCTTTTACATAGTAATATGCATTTAAGTTTTCTCCATATCTTTTCATGACTTGATAGCTCATTGGTTGGATATACCACAATGTATTCACTCACTTATGAAAGACATCTTGGTTTTGTCCAAGTTTTGGTAATTATGGATAAAGATGCACATAAGTTTTCAACTCCTTTAGGTATATACTGAGCACAATTGCTGTGGTAATAGTGTGTTTAGTTTTGTAAGAAAGCAGCAGACCATTTCCTAAGTGGCTATACCATTTTGCATTTCCAGTAGCAAGGAATTAGAGTTCTTGTTGCCCCACTTTCTGGCTATCATTTGGTGTTGTCAGTGTTTTAGATTTTGGCTATTTTAATAGAAGTGTAGTAGTATCTCATTGTTGTTTTAATTAGCATTTTCCTGATGACATATGATGTGGAGCATCTTTTCATATGTTTATTTGACATTTGTATACTGTCTTTGGTGAGGTGTCTTTTAAGATCTTTGGCCTATTTATTAATTGGGATGTTTGTTTTCTTATTGTAGAGTTTTAAGAGGTCTTTGTGTATTTGAATAATAGTCCTTTATCAGATGTGTTTTGCAAATATTTTCTCTTGGTTTGTGGCTTGTCTTCTCATTCTGTTTATATTGTTTTTCACAGAGCAGAAGTTTTTAATTTTAATGAAGTCTCACTTATCAATAATTTATTTCATAGATTATACCTTTGGAGATATATATATGTTTGTATCCAGAATGTTCGATGAATTATAGCAGGAGAGGGTTCACTGAACTTCTAGTATGCCATATACCCAGAAGTAGAAGTTCTCATTGGATTTTTCAAGGTAAGAATGAAGCACTTATGTCTGTCTACATTAGTTCTAGTAGATATCATTTAACTTCTAATTCTCCCATGTTCTATCACCCAGCTCCATTCTTGTCTTGCAATACTTGGTCAGCAAGTTTCTGCAGCCCATCTAGATAAGTAGAGTTAAGAAGAAAGTGGAAAGGCATCTAGGTAAGTAGAGTGGGGAAGAAAGGGGAAAAGACTATAGGACATAGGTTCTTTTCTTAGCAGACACCCCTATTTTCAGCAAGTATATTTCTTGCTGCTGTTCTCATTTGGCTTGTTATAAGGGAGTATGCACAGTAATAATGCTCTTAAAAGAAAACCTAACTTTTCAATGTATCAAGCCTTCTCATATGTAGGCTGGAAATGGGAGATGGCTACAGAACTAAGCCTAATCTGCATGGAACATCTCTTTAGATCAAAGGAGCACTAGTGCTTTTCATCTGCAGTTCTCAGATTCAAGATTTTAGCAGAAATTAGGAGTTCTATTTAACTTCCTGTTAAATATGTATGCATTTACCACATTAGTGAGTATATATGTCTAACAAGTTTCTGAAAGGTGAAACATAAGACAGATTATTGTGGCTGTCTGGGAAATGAGAATCGTGAGTCAGTGGGAAAGGACTATTGTTTTCCTTTATATCATTTTAAATTGTTTATTTTTTCTTTTTTACCACAAATATATTTCAAATTTAAAATACCTTGAAATAGATTTGATTTTTAAAAGTTAATGTTTACAAAGATATGAGTCTGTTTGATTGAGAATGCATGAGAATATAAAGGAGAAAAGGAGACTTTTTATAAATGTTTTGTGTGTAAATCTTCATTTAGCAGAAATCTATTGTCCATTCACTTGTGTGGCGGGCACTGGGAAATGTAAAGGTAAATAAACCCCTCAAAGATAACTTTTAGTCTAGTAGGGGAAATAAACATGAACATAAATAATTCAAGGGAGTAAACCAAAACATTGTAAATAAACACAATTGTGAGTATGTCTGAGATTTCAAATTAGAAAATATGTCTGTTCTACACCAAAAAATCTGTTTTACCAGTACACTTCCTGTCTCATAAAAATGTTGAAAAAATCCTTTCTAAAACTAAAGGAAAATCTCTCTACTAATGGCCTAGATTTTCCATAATAAATTAAAATACTGTCAATCCCTTCTCCCTCATACACGTGCTGCAATAATATCAACATTTATTTTATATTCTGCACATGAGTAATTTCACTCAGTACTATTCACATTGATGATTTCATTCACATGATGATATTGATATTAAATGACATCTACTTTTGATATTTGTAAAATAATTTTCCAGTAGTTCAGTACCTCTTGTAGCTAATTTATAGGTTTCTCAGTTAAAGTGTGACATAATATTTTGCATTTAAAAAGGTAGCTTTATGGAAAAGGCAAAACTATGGAGACAGTTTGAAAAGATCAGTGGTCACCAGGGGTTCAAGGGGAAGAAGGGAAGGACGACTAGGTGGAGCATAGGGTATTTTTAGGGCAATTAAACTATTCTGTATGAACTGTAATGTGGGTACATGTTATTATATATTTCATACAAAGAGCAAACCCTAATGTAAACTTTGGACTTTAGTTAATGATAATGTATCAATATCGGCTCGATTGTAATAAATGTAGCACACTAATGCAAGATGTTAATAATAAGGAAAAATTGAGGAGAGTTGAGCTAGTAAATGGGAACTCCGTACTTTCCACTCAATTTTTCAGTAAGGCTAAAACTGCTCAAAAAATAAGTCAATTAATTATAAAGTAAAAGTAACTTTGAATTTAAGTTGCCTCTGAAGCTTTGCTTGCTGCTTCATCTTTAGATACAGATACTTTAATAATGGAAAGTATCAATGTTGCTTTTTTTCTGTGAAAACCTGATCTTTCTTTTCAGAGATGTAGCCATTCTTTTTTTTGAAAGTGTGACCAATTTTATAACAGCTTAAGAACTCATATCTAGATGTAAATAGCTGAAGCAGTACAATTCACTTTTCATATATCCATCATCCAAATTTCTATTACCACATTTAAATTTTGGCTGCTAGTGCAGTTACCAGATTCTCAGATTCACTTATCCCAGTATGTAAAGATTCCCATTCTAAAAGAAAGTATTTTGGAAGATGTCATTTCTAATTTTTCTCTTTTAAAGACTGTTTAAAATACATTTCTTCCAGAAAAAAACTCTTACGCTATGCTTTACTGAATCACCATCGGATTTTCTGAATAGTGTTCACTCTTCTACTATTATTTCTGATGTCTCTTTGCAGCTGGGAATAATAACACAAACACTTCATGCCAGATGGTCTCTGTGTTAAGTATTTTACTTATATTAATTTTCAAAATAACCCTTCCTGGTAGGTAGTGTGATTTCTGTTTTAATAAAACTGAAGAGCTGGCTTCTTATGAATTAGGACTTGTGTTTGGTTTGCACTATTTGTAATGGAATCTCCTTACACATTGCTATACTATTTTGTAAATGTTAAGTTCTTGCTTGTGTGCACACTGTGTAACCACAAGGAAATAGTAAATTCTGAAGGGAAAGCACTGAGTCTTTTTCTGTTTCTTGTCTCCAGAGAGTTCTTAACCTAGTATTTAGTCTTTAACAAATATTGATGAGCAACTCAAAAATTAATTTTTTAAACTAAAGCACTCATCAAACTGAGAAAGACTACTAGCTTTTCACGAAAATATTTTTATTCAGTAAATGAAAAACTCAAGCATCAGAGAGAGGTGCTTTCTTGGAATACAAAAATTCAGTATATAGATGAGACCATCGTATAGTGTTTTCAGTTTGCAAAGTGTTTTTAACACATCAATTTTAATTCTTACGAAACGCTTAAATAAGAAAAGTTATATAACTATTTTGAAGATGAAAATTCTGGGACTCAGAAAAGTTAGTGTTTATGTTCAGATAGCAGTAATTAGTAGGGTTCATATTACAACCTTCAACTTCTGTTTCCAGATCCAAGATTATTTAAGACTTGACAATCTTAAACAAATATGTCAGTATGTGTTCATTTAAATTTTTTTTGTTACAGCCAAATTGCCATTAAGAGAGGTTGCTACAAATTTATAGGCAGTATTGTATAATGACTAAAATTGTTGACTCGGGTGTCACTTACTGTGGGACATTGATATGTCACTAAACCATGTCCTTCAGTTCAACTGTAAAATACAACTGACATAAATATAGGACCTACTCACAGGGCTATTATGAGGAGTAAATGGAAAAATTTTTATAAAGTTCTGAGAAGAGTGCTTGGCACATTCCAAGGAGTGTATAAGAGCACCAAAACTTTGCTGACATTTGAGATACTATCAGAATGTTATTATTAACAACTATCTAAAAGGTAAAAAATGCTATTGATTTATCATTTTAGTTTGCATTTTCCTAATTATTAGTAACACTGAGCATTTTCTTATGTGTGTTTTCTTTGCTGTTGGTGAGTTTTTTATTGTTTTGTTTTGGTTATATTCTCTTCTAAATGGTTAGTTCTTATCCTTTGCTCATTTTGTAAAATCTGTTTTGTGATTTCATATTGAACTGCAGAAGCTTTATCATATTATTCTGGATAATAACCCTTTATTAATAAATATAGAAGTATTCTTCTTGTTACTTATCTTTTAACTATGTTCAAGCTTTCTTCTGTGTTGTAGTTTTAAATTTTTATGTACTCAAGTCTGTCAAGCTTTTCCTTCAAGGTTTTTTATTTATGTCATATATTTTACATTTTCTTCTGATATTTGCATAGTTTTCATTGTTACATATGGTCATTTAATACCCAAGAAATTGTACCATTGAACAGCAGCTTGATTTGGGATGGTGGCGATAAAGCTGGTAAGCAGGCCTTGAAGGTCACTGTCTTAGCTTGGCCGCCAAAACAAAATGCCAGATACTGAGAGGCTTAAATAACAGAAATCTGTTTCTCACAGTCTGAAAGTTAAGTCCAAGATCAAGGAGCAGGCCAATTCATGTGCCTGGTGGGAACTCTCTTCCTGGTTTGCAGGTGGCTACCTTCTTGCTGTGTACTCACATGACCTCTTCTTTGTGCACACTGGGATAAAGAGAACAAGCTCTCTGGTGTCTCTTCATAAGGCCATTACATTCATGACATTCCCTAAACCTACTTTCCTCCAAAGGCTCCATCACCGATTACTATCACATTGGGTGCTAGGACTTCAACATATGAATTTTGCAGGAACACAAACACTCAGTCCATAAGAGTCACTTTTGCAGGGCAGTAGGTCACTGTAGGCCATGCTTTCCATCCCAGATAGACTTCAGAGCTGAGTTGCAGAGGAAATGAAAGTTCTTCTACCACTTTACAGAACCTCATCAGAATGGAAATGCCATCATCATCTGCCACTCTGAGATTAGCCCAGAAGAAAGTAGAAGTCGTGTCATTTCAATGTGCCCATAGCAGTCGGCCCAGTGTAGGCAGCATACCATTTCGCTCCACTTTCCAGCAGGAGTGTTGTATAGTGCCCACAATGGCTGGGATAGAAAGGAGCATTCTAGACATTGTCATTCAAAGCTACCAACTGGATTCCCCTCTCAAAGTGGCATGCTGCATACCACACCCTGGTATGGGCCTCATGTGTAAGGCCTAGATGCTGCCATTCTGGCCTTGGCCTTCACCTCAGGCTTGGGAGGTGATTGGGGGTGGGCAGCCTGTAGAGGCATGGCATTTTTAAAGCACTCCACTACCAGTAAAAACAAAACAAAATAATTTGGTATTTAGATTAATTAAGAAATTAAAATAATTAGAAGATGTTATTATCCGTCTATGATGTGGCTAAATAAAAGCATCAAATATGCATTAATGAGAGGTATAAGAAACCGTGAGAAGCAGCAAAATATAATAACTCATTTTGGTTCACACGTTAGTACTCTTTTCTGTGCACACACATACAATTTTATTGACATTTAGTGTTTGCTTCTAAGTCTAGAATATGATTGATATTTGGTGTGATGAAACTTTCCAATCTTCTTCGTATGTTATTCTGAGCTGTTTCCTAACTTTAAAAACAGCAGGATCAAAATAAAACCCGTGGGCCCACTTACAAATCTTGTATGTGTAGTAAAAGGTGCTGCAGTTTAACTGATAATCCTACATTCTATGAAGAGCAGCTAGTGTTTCCTTAACTAAAGTTCATGTTAGTATTTAGAATTGAAGAAAGTGCCATTCATTCATCCTTTTGTTCAGTAAATATTTATTGAGCAATCTACTTTGTGTCATTGAACCAGGGTAGGCGTTGGGCACAAAGTAGTGAACAAGACACATGGTCCATGCTTTGTTGGAGGTCACAGTCAGGTGAGTGGAGTTTTCAGCCAAATAGAAAAGAAAGAACTGAATATTCTAAGAAGGCATGGATTTGATATAGAAGACGGATTATGAATGTGATCTAGGTCAAAGTAAGTTTGAGCACGAGGTTTAAACTGTTACAAGGACAGAGAAATTCTGAAAAGGACATGGAAATTTTCAGGTATGGAGATGGTAAATAGAGTGTTGCAGAAACATAGATAGCAAACTATTCTTTGATTTTAATTTGGAAACCACACTATTTTGAGGAATCCATATCAAGTTAATAAGAAGTATAAAAAGCTGATTGTTTAGGGTAGTGCTTTTTTTGTTTTGTTTTTTGTTTTGTTTTTAGAAAAATGTATGTGTATATAGCACATGAAACTATTAATATTTTAATTTTATACATTCACTAAATAGTTTTTTTGTTTTTGTTTTGTTTTGTTTTAACAAAAACTCAGATAAATATTTTTAAAATCTTAATGATATAAAAAGAATTTGCAGATAACTTGGCAGTTTTTCTGGGTTTCAGACACTGGTGTGTGAACTGAATTGAAAAGTGAATAGGCTGGAAGTAGAAGAAATATTTGGAAAGAAAATGCAATAGTTCTGACAATTACCTGAGGTTTGAGTTAATAGTTTTCTTTGATTTACATCTTACAAATGTATAAATTCTGTCTTATATTTTAATATTAAATAATCAAAATATGTAGGTACTTTAAAAACTTTACTAAAGTTTTATGTTCTTTTAAAATTGTAACTAATTTTTAATAGAATACTAATACATAATTTTCTATAATTTACAATGTGTGATATCAGTAACAATTATTTTTGGATCTCTTGTCAGTAATATTCTGAGGAAAAATCAGCATTACCCATCTTCCTTCCCTTCCCTCTCCTTCTTCTTTCTTCTTCTTTCTTTCTAATAACTTATAACCCATGGAATAAAATAAACATCCATGAGTCCATACTGATATAAATAAATAAATGGAAGAAATAAATAAACCAGAAAGGTTATCTATTTCTTAAGTAGAATTCCAATTCCAATTAATAAATATAGAAAGAACAACGTCAACAGAAAACCACTATTAGGCAGACATCCCAGTAATAATTATTGTAGGCAAGAAGAAACCTTTGACATGCTAAAATTAGTAAAGTCTGGTAAGAAAGACGATCATACTATTAACACATCTTCCCATATTTATTAATGACAAACACAAAGTAATAATTTTAAAGTGAAGAAACCCAGCAGACACCACCTCAATCACATTATCAAAGTTAACATCACTGGTGCTATGGATGCAATTGTGTCCTACCCAAATTCATATGTTGAATCTTACCCCTTAAAGTGACTGTATTTGGAGACAGAGTCTTTACTGAAGCAATTAAGATTAAATGAGGTCATAAGGGGAGAGCTCTAATCTGACAGAATTAGTGTCCTTATAGGAAGAGACAACAGAGAGTTTACTCTCTACCATGTGAGGACATAGAAGGCAGGCAGTCATTTGCAAGCCAGAAAGAGAGCTCTCACCAGAAACCAATCCTGCAGACCTCTATCTGGGACTGCCAGCCCCTAGAACTTTGAAAAAATAAATGTTTGCTCTTTAAGCTACCTAGTCTGTGGTATTTTGTTAGGACACCCCACGGTGACTAACACATCTGGTAATAACAGAAATCAGCATCATATACCTTCTGATATGATGCACATTGCTTCTCTGGTATTCTTGCCAAAAATGCATAACCTCAAACAAATCTTGTGAAAACATCAGACATTCTCAATTGAGGAACATTCTATAAAATAAATGGCCAGTATACTTCAAAAGTGTCAAGGTCTCGAAAGACAAAGGAATAATCACAGTTGGAGAAGACTAAGAGGACATGACAGCTAAATACAATGTGGACTAGATCCCCTGGAACAGAACAAGGATATTATGTAAACTAATGTTAATGTTCTGGTCTGATAATTATAGTACATTATGTAAGTTGTTATATTATGGGAGCTGAACATATGGCAATTCTCAGTTCTATTTTTGTAACTCTTTGTAATTCTAAAATTATTTCAAAATAAAAAATTAAATGTAAATAAATGTACATACATACACTCGTGTGAATGTGTGTGTGTGTGTGTGGGGGGGGCTGTATATCTCCAGAACCTGACCATTTCTTATAACTTTATTGCTACCACTCAGATCATTTCCTGCCAAGATTACTGCAAAAGTCACCTAACCATCTCCCTCATTTCACCCTAGCTTCCCTCAGTTTATTTTCAAACTGGTGGTCAGTGGTCCCATTAAAACATAGTCTGCTATGTCATTACTTAGCTCAGTATGTTCCAACGGCATCCTATCTTACTCATGAATTTTAGTGGCATAGTCTGCTACGTCATTACTTAGCTCGGTATGTTCCAATGGCATCCTATCTTACTCATGAATTTCAGTGGCATAGTCTGCCATGTCATTACTTAGCTCGGTATGTTCCAATGGCATCCTATCTTACTCATGAACTTCAGTGGCATACAAAGTAGACCTTGTATGACAATGTGATGATGATCTGGCTTTTTCCTCCTTGCATAATCCCCATCCTCCACTTCTCTAACTTCATCTCCATTTTCTTCCTGGTTCATTTTGCTCCAGACATATTGGCCACTTTGTTATTCCTTAAACAATATCAGACAAGTTTTCATCTAAAGGTCTTTGTATTTACTGTTCCCTCTGCCAGAGATGCTATTCGTCTAGTTTCTCCATGGCTCATTCCTTCACTTCTTTCAGCTCTTTTTCAATATTGTCTCCTCATTGAGCCTCTTTCTAATTATTTTCTTAAAATATAAAACATTCCTACTACTCAAGCATTCCGTATACTCTTTTATGTATAGCATTAATCATCATTAAACATGTATTACATTTTATTTATATTGCTTATTGTTTTTCTCTCTCCTAAAAATGCAAGCTCCATAAGGGCAAAAGTTTTTGCCCATTTTGTCTTCTGCTGTATCTTCAGTGGCTAAAACAGCATTTTGCACATTATAGACACTCAAAAAATTGTTATTAAATAAGTGGTTTCATGCATGAGTGGTAATCACCAGATAATTAAATTTAAGCATTAGGAAAAAAATGTAAAAAAGGAAAGAGAAGAGGCCCTTGGACCCAGACTTGGACATTTCAAAATTTACAGATTGAGAAGTGAAGGCCTGCAAAAGTCCAAAACCTGAATTAGTGGTCTAAAAGTAGAATATCTCAGGAAAAAAGGGCACAGATAACTCTTAATTGTTATTGGAATTTAAGGACAATGAAGAGGGATTTTGGTCATCCATGAACATTTATTGAGTATCAAATGATATGTATTGTGTTTGTAAATGTAAATATTAGAGAATAAGACATGATGTCTACTTTTAAAGAGCTTATTATCTACTGGGGAAGATATCTTTAAGCAGATAAATTCAAAGTAAATTAATAACCTAATTATAACCTTGTTTAATGTGAGTATATAAAAGATGTCCTTAATCTAAACAAATATGAGGACATAAAGAAAAGAGTCTAAGAACACTTCCAAGGTTGGGTAGAGTTTGGCTAAAGAAACAAGAGGTAGAATGGAGATAAGCTGATGAAAGTAGCTTTAAATATGGTGTCATTTAGGCACTTAAACACTTGTTGAATTGATTTAATGACTTACACATGGAAATAAAATTTAGATCGACCCCTTTTATATCTTCACTATGAACGCCTCAAAGGAGTAAACTGTCCCCTTGTCTTCCTACCACCAACTGTTAGTCCCCTGGACACCTAGCTTTCCCCCAACCCATCCTGTTAAAACTACTCTACATGGTTACAATGAACTGTGTCGATCTGATTGATCCATCGATTCTTCGTCTGTCTTCATTACCTTTGGTTCTCCAGTGCCTTGATGATCCTGTTCTACCCACCCCTTGACAGTCCCTACCCATATTTTTGTCACATTTTTTCAACTCAAGTTCTCCTACTGTTCACTTTCTCTGTTTTCTACTAAATTAGATTTCCCTTCCTTTTACCCAACTTGCCTGTTTCAGCTAATAGCATCACTCTCTCAATGACCTGGATTAGGGATATTTTTTAAAACCACTTTACAAATTTGTAATATTTTATTGGAAAAACCCTCTGCAACTCTTAGTTCATATCTCTTTTTTATTCTCCCCAGATGATGCTTGCATCTTTTTTGGTGGTATCTTCGTCCAGTGGTTTTCTAGCCTCTGCCGGAAAATTTTCAATGACAGAAAGTTTAATGCATGAATACCCCATTATTCCCCTCCCATATTGCTAAATCCTTTTAATTCTTCCATCAGAATATCTTTCATTTATAAGTCCTGCTTCTCCATCTTCACTTTAGTCTTTTAAGATGACTAGTTTAGGTTCTTACTATGTTATAATTAAATTAGTACAATCTGATTGCCCGACTCTCCAATTCATTGCACAGACTGGGATTAGATTTATAATCCTTTATAATTTTTTATTTTACTTTACATATTTTTAAATACTGCTTTTGTCTTATTATTCTTTTACTCACAAAGTCTAAATATTTTCCCAAACTCTATTAAATTCCTCTACTTTCAAGACTCTAAGTATCTTATTTCTCAGTAGTTTCAAAACACACCTTTTTTGTGGTATATGCATAGGAAAGTGTGCTTAGGTGCTGCTATTGTCTTGTTGCTAATTTACTGCACACTGACACCTTATTGTGTCCCTGTCTCTGTTTTTATCTTTGTTGTCTAAGTCAGAAGTGGAAAGAAGTACTTTAAATAGTCATTTTGAGGGGTATTTGGGTTAAAAAGGGAGGCTCATAACAATTTTTCTATCAGAAATGGTTTTTCCCTTTGCACCTCTGCAAAAATTGGAGGAGTGACCTAGGATCATAAAATACAAATGTCATCACTATCTCTAGTCTGGGAAGCCTTTTTTGGTGGAGTCTACTGTGAAATAATTGTTCTTATCAGATCAAGTATATGAGAGATAAGCTGAATATTGATTTAGGTAAAGCATCTTACAAACAACCTGTGTGTTTCTCTTAAAAAGAACTAATTTTACCAAATTGGTACTTCTTTAAGAAAATGTAGAAAGCTATATGTTAGGGCTTTGTATCCTCTCCTTTACTGTACCCTCCTTCCCTCCCCCCAAGGGGAGATTAATCTAAGCACATGTTCATTGCAGAAGTTGGTGAAATATTTATTGTATTATAATAAATTATAATTTTACTTCACATTTTTAATTGCTATTGGTTTTCTGAAATAGAATAAAAATGAAAAATCCAGAGCTTCATTAATCTTTTAGTTTTAGGGTATCAAGAGCCATCAGAATTTGAAAAATATGTATGTGGAGGAACAAGAAAAAAGGGTTAGAAAAGAGGAAATGAAGGCAAAAACTTCAATTGACAAATATGGGAAAAGAATGGTGGTATTGATGAATAAATAAAAAAAGAAGTCAGTGGTGAAATGTTTTCAATTAAAAATAACTAATAAAATTATCTTTTGGTGATTAAATTCTATACTATTCCAAAAAAGAAAAACAAAAACAAAAACTGAAAAACAAAAAAAACCACCCCACTAAGAATGAGGTTCTAATGAATGACTATACCAGACTGCTTATCAAGTTCAGTCCTGCACAGTTAGAAAAAAAAACACTCCTCTTATGAATTTGGCTTAAGCCTTTGGCTCAAGATCAACATGACTTAATAGCTATAATTTGCATCTGAATGCAATTAACTGGGTCAGTACTTTCGGGTAATCAAGCTGTGTGCAATACTCATGCATATGCTGCAAACTCAACAAAAGTCCAAAGTGCTGGAGAGAAGATCTTTATTCTTTGAATTTCCCTTAGATTTGGTACTCAGGTCTAAGACCTTAAATATTTTTTAGATTTCAAACTCTGATATTAAGTATGAACAATAAAATTTAACATTTATTTGTTTATTCTTAAAGTTTAGCTACTTGCCATTTTTTTTTCTTAGAAGAATAATTTCATGGTTTTTGTAAAAGTGATTTAGGTTATTTTTTAAAAAATTTAAGAGTTATAAAAAGATACAAAGAAGGAAAATAAAAAATTCCTCGAACCCTAACTTTCCACCTAGAAATAACTCCCACCATTATTCAAAATAATTACAAATGAGAAAATGTGAAGAAATGCGTATGTAGTTAAAATTTGGATTTTCTAATAATGTTTTGAGTCAGTAAAAAATAAATCTACAAGATGTTAACAAACTGCTTTTGTCATAAGGTAAACTACTACTGTAAGTATTTAAGCTTGCCTTCTGTTACTTCAGTATATATTCTTCATATGCAAACGTGTAGTTTAGGCTGAGATTTGCTAAGCCCAAAGAAAAAAATGTTTTGCAAAATTAACAGAACAAAGAGCCCAATACAGGGAGTCGAGCTACCTAGATTTTATTTATTATTAGTTTATTAATTTAGTTCTGCCACTAATTTACTGTGTATGTAATATGTGTGTGTGTATGTGTGTGTTGGGAGGATATCTAATGGTAGTGGTCAGTTCTTTTAGGAGCTCTGTTTCCTTATCCGTAAAATGAAAGGGGTAGACTAGAATTGTAAAATATCTTCCATCTGCAGAATTATAAGACTTGCTTACATTTTCTGGTTTACAGAATTTGAGGTGCTCTGGTTTCCTTACTGATAATTTGAATGCCACCTTTAACAGACACTAGGGTCTGGAAACAGTATCTCTGAGGCTATAACCAGTGGGCAGCAGATTATCTGTAATGAAAACTTGTTTTGTTCTGAAATCAAAGCATAGCATGCCTTTTTCTGGGAATCACTGATTTATTTAACAAATAAATATTGACTGTACTCTTGACTTTCTCATAAATTCTGCCCTTTAGGAATTTTTGATATAGTTGAGGAGTTAAAAAGTGATCATTACAACAATAACAAAGACATAAATGAAATCCAATGGAGATTTGGCAGAAGAAAAAATTACATATCTGGTCAGAAAAAGGTTGAAGAAGTTGATTTCTGAGTTGGGCTTGAAATACAGAAATAATTTCAACAGATTGAAGTTGTTGGAAAGGCTTCTGTTTCCTCATATATAAAACAAATAATAATAATAGAACCCACCTTCTAGAGTCATTGAGAGAATTAAGTGAGATAATGCATGTTAGCACATTACACTGGCATGATGGAAGAGCCCTAAAAATGCTTTCAGTTGTTGTTAGCTGGAAAATGTATAAAACAAAAAGAATCATTGAGGAAAAATTGATGTTTTTGATTGTGCTATTAAGGGTTAGTTTCCTAACGATTTTTTTTTTTAGAAAGATTTCTGAGATGTTTGTCTAGGCATGCTCTTTCAAAGTCAGTTGTTTGCTCACGGAGTTGTAATCAGAACTTTCTTTTAATCTTTGTGCTGGCAGCAAAAAGGAAGAGGCAAGTAACTTTTAATGACTGATTAGAATGTGGAGAACAGAAAAACACAGGTTAAATGGCCTAGAGGGAAAAACTGGTGAGATAATTGCTCTTATGTATATTGTAGTGTGTTTCTGGCTCCCTGTTTAGGGTGTGCTAGAATGCAGCTTTTTTCTCAATGTACCTTAGACAGGTGCATCTATGGCATGAGTACCTGTTTTTTAAAACACTTTGTACTTACAAAGATACTTATAATAAAAAGTTAATTTTATTGTGCACTTATTGTAAATTAGTGCTGTGGTTAATATTTGGTAAGCAAAGCTCTTTCAATCTCCAAAACAACTCTATAAGGTAGAAAATACATTACTTACATATAAGAACTGAGACCTAGGTCTCATATCTTATCCAAAGTCAAATAGTCATTCAGCTAACATTCAATGATCCATACTATGTGTCTGATACTGTTGTGGGAGCTGCAGATATATCAATGAATAAAACACAAAAAGAGCCCTGCTATCTTGGAACTCACATTCAAATGGAGGCAGACAAACCATAAACAAAAAATAAAAGAATATCAGCCAGTGACAGAGCAGGAAGAAATACAATAATTATGTGACAGCAAATAACTGGGAGTACAGTGTTGGCTCCGTGAGCGAGTTGTTGGTGCAGTCACACAGGGGACTTACTCTTGATTTAATGCTCTGCTATCTTGGTTTAATATCTCAAAATTCTTAATAACTTTATCTGTGTTTTCTAAAGGGGCGGGGTCTGATAAAATGCTAGAGCATATGGGTTAGCAGAGATACATGCAATACACATGTTCTCCTTTCTTTGTCATACCATTCTCATATAGCTTTCTTGATGCCCTGTGAGCATAGAATTCTGGTTGACCCATGGTGTGTGGGATTAGGAATACATGGTATGTGTGTTATGTCTACAACTGACTGGGCAGGGATGCTGACACCTTGACAGGCCATGCTTCCCTCAAACCAGAACTTGCTTCAAATGCATAAAGAAGGTAATGGCATTCTAAGAAGCACAAAGACCAAAGAGCCCTATCTTATTCTTTCTGACTCAGTAAGAAAGTAGCTGCCAAGTACTGACTCTGAATATGAAAAGACAGGAAAAGGTAGTTCCTCTTCCTTTCAGTTCTTCCTTATTCATCTGTTAGCCAAAGGTAGCAAGTGTTAGTAGAATGTCATTGTGTCAAGTGAAATAAAAACAGTTTAGTTAGTTTTGTGCAATGTTTGTATGGTTCAGTTAAGAATGAAATTCACATGTGTGTATGAACTATACAATATGAATTGTATAATTTTGATAATTTCACATATGGGTTAAATGTGGAATTTTAAATTTAAGTAAAAAATACTTAAAACTGGCATTGCACAATATAAAGACGAATGGTAAAATCATGCTGTTAATAAAAATTTTTAATTTTTTCTTTATAAAAATGACATTTAATGGTAAATAAAAGACAATGAAAAGTTGAGCAGGAGAGCTTAGAAGAAAGGAAAAAGCTTTATATATCAGTATCTTTAACAGCATTTTAAATTGCTTTTCTAACAAGAGTCTGCATTTTCATTTTGTACTGGGCCATGCAAATCATGTAGCTAGGCTTTGTGGGGGTGCTACTTTAGATTGAATGATCAGAAGAGGTTTCTCTGAGAAGACAGCATTTAAAGGCTGATAACTAAAAGACCTATGAAAAGAACATTCCAGGTAGTGGGAATAGCTATTGCAAAGGTCCTGAGGCAGGAAAGAACTTTGTGTGTTCGAGAAGTAGAAGGAAGGTCAGTTTTACTTGGAGTGGCAAAAGATGAGTTTAGAGCTTGGAGAGGCTAAAGTATTTCTGTAGGTAGCCATTAGAAAATTTCAGACAGGAAAATGACATAAATGACGTATTTTAAAAGGTCATTTTTCCTGCAGTGTAGAGGTAAGAGTGGAATGAGGGAGACCATGCTGAGTAGTCTATACATGAATTCCTCATCCTTCCAGAAGGAATTCATCATATTCTTGTCACAACTTCTATTACTACAATTATGGATTTTCAATTTTTTCTTCCTGAACTAGACTGTAAGCACCTTGTAGACACTGACAGTCTTAATCTTCTTCATAACACTAGTGTTCAGTTTTACTTACATATAGCAGCCATTTATTAAACATTATTGAGTGAATAATTGGAGTAGGATTTAAACCACTCATGCAGTAAGAGCTCTTCCCTGGAGTTTCTTTCAACTTAAGATAATTATTAGATGAACCATAAAGAAAGGGATTATAGCAGTTATAAAGGAATCTGAAGTAAATACAAAATAGATCATTGATTTACAAATTTTGAAATTTGGGAGAAAATTACTGACTCAGTCATCAATGGGAATTTGAATTTTTACACTACCTCTTCCTGAACCTATGTGTAGTCTGTACTCAAAGACACAGCTATTACTGCTGCCAATGTTTTGGTCAGAAGTTCCAGCCTGATGGCTTGGGACTGAAGTTGGCCTGAGACATATTTTGGTTGGTTTCATGATATGTAAATATGGTGCTAAATTAGTTGTCGATGTTTAAAAACAAAGGAGTTTTCACATAAGGGTTGGATTTTCTCTATCTCTTGAGAAGTAACAAACATCTAAGCAAACAAAAAGCTTGGCAGAACTGGATCTGCATTCCAGTAGTCCAGAGCTCAGGCTGGCCACTGTCTTTTTAAGAGGCTTGTGTTCTCTATTCTATTACAGTTCTCACTCTTCCTGCTCCATTAATGTAGGTTACCTACCTGACTCCTGGTGGCATTTATGTGTGCAGTAGCTTCTATGGTGACATTTATGTACTAGTACTAGTATTTTAAATAATCATTTCTTTGACTCATTTCCCATTTAGAAAAAAAAAAGTGCAGCTCACTGCCAGCGTTAATGTAATTTTATGTAAACACACTCTTTGAGGCCGAAGCAAATCTGACTGGTTTTCAATGTTAAAATAAAATATAAAAACTTTTCTTGAAGTTATTCCTAAACAGAACTTGTCTCTAATCCTAATGTAACAGAAATGTATACGTAAATCAGATTCACCAAATGAATCTTCAGCTAATAACTGTTCGAGAACGATGTTAACATTATGTGTAGGAATGCTACGTTTCCCAGGATTTGACATTTTCAGCCTTTGGGAATTACTACTATATTTTGTAAATGGAAATACCAATACTAAAACAGAATGCTACAAATAGAATGATGTCATCTGTTTCCAAAGACTATCAATATATATTAGAGTGATGCAAAAGTAATAAAAGCGAGATATTTCGTGGCAAACTTTGGAGGTAAGGACTGTAATTTGCAAGTTATCTTGGGGTAAACGCTGTAGCTGCAAGTGCTGCCTGTGAGTATTCTCAGGGCAAATGGGAAATGGGTTAAAAAAACTTAAATTATTGAAATTTCTCGTTAGTTTTCTTGCTAAATTTGTTTAGCTTACTTGCCTTCCTTGCAGCTTTTATCATTCCAAGGAACAAGGATGCTGGTTTGGATTCACCTAGATGTGGGACTACCAGGGCAGGAGGAAATGGTGCTATGATGTGTTGATAGATAAATACTAAGGGGAGGGGAAGCTCTCCCACAAGGAACCAATTTGTTCTACAGAAGGATACTCACCATTTCTGCCCTTTTTACTCCCCACTTATGTGTCTGTTAAGATTCAGGGGTATTAAATGTAAGGGATAGAATAAATTTAAACCTATCTGTAATTATATAATCACACCGGTCTTCACTTAAGATCATTAAATACTTCTTGTCTGTCCCAAAGTGTGCTGCCCTCTTTGACCCATGCTGCTGTATCTTCGCTGAGTAGGATGATTAGAGGTGCAATTTTAGACTGTAGGTACTTGGAGCAGTGCCTTTATTTGGATGGCGCCATTTAATCTATCATACTGTGTTGTGTGAACCCACATGTTTATTTAGAGAACTGTATAGGGCAGTCCACAAAAGATACCGAGTGGTAAAGCTAATAAAGGCTGTTTCCACAGAGCCATTTAAAGGCATGTGGAAGCACAATAGAAAGCAGAAACCACAATGGGTCAATGATGATAGAATACCGGGATTGGGAGGTGCTATCTGAAGGCCAAAAGAGAAAGAAAGTCAATTAGGAAGGATTTACTACACAGCAGGTCTTCGTGGATATTCAGTTCTGGGAAAACCTGGCAGTACCAGGGTGCAGTTCATTTATGAGTGTACAAATGCTTTAACAGAAAGGCATTCAAGAGTCTCAAGAGTAAATCATTTCCATATCCCACGGGAGCTGGTAAATGGGCGATGGACTGCTGAACAGCCCAGCTGCCCAGAAACAGCGGCCAGGGCCGGGAGCTAGTTTAGCACGAATGACTGACTGCTGGGAGGAAGGACGTTCAGAGGGGGGCTGGGGAAGGGGGCAAAGTCCAAGCTGGAGAAAGGACAGTAAGGCTAAGGGTGGAAACAAAGCCGAACCAGCAGAGCAGCTGGCTGACTCCTGGCGCAGCGCTGGTGAATCAAGCTTTGATTTTAGGGGAAAAGAAAGGAAGGAAGGAAGAAAGGAAGAAACAGGCAATAGGGCGAGCATTCGCTGCTGCATTTTCCCCGAAGAGCCTGGAAGGGCGTGCGGGCTCATCGCCCTCGGACGTGGGCAGCCTGCGGCCGGCATCCCTCCCCCGCGCGCCTCCCAGCCCAGCAGCGCCAGGCAGTGCCCGGCCGGGGGCAGGGCGGGCCGCCGGCCGCGGGGAGGGCGCGGTGGGGCCGGGCTGGGCGGCCGGCGCTGACGCAGTGCGGGGCCAGCAGCCCCGAGCGCCCCGGCGGGCGTGGAGCCTTCGGCCGGGCGGCTGGCAGGCCGCGTTCCCAGCGGAGGGGGCAGGGCGCACTCACCCCGCGTCCGGAGGCCGCCGGCGGCCTGCTGGCTCCTCCGCCGCCGCGCTCGCCATTCAAGCGCGCCTTGTCCCCGCCCCAGATCGTGTGGGGGGTGAGCGGGGGAGAAGGGGCGGACGCCCGCCAGGCGTGAATCACCTCCTCCTTCTCCTGCTCGGCGTCGCCGCCACCTTTCCATTCAGTCGCCCAACATGGCTGGAGCGCGGCGGAGGTGAGCCGGCCGCCCCCTGCCGCTCCAGCCTCCTGTGCCTGAGCCCGCGGACCCGGCGGCGCCTCAGTTCCGCGGTGCAGTCGCCCAGCGGCCCGGCTGTCGCCCGCCGCCAGCATGTGGGGCGCCCCGGACGAGAGCTCCGTGCGGGTGGCTGTCAGGTGAGGACGGACGCAGCGGCAGCGGGCGGGCTGCGGGCTGAGGGCGCGGCGAGGACCTGCTCTGGTCCCGGGCACCGGCCGCCGCGGTGCGGAGACCCGAGGGACGGCCTGGCGGGGGGCTGGTGGCTGTGGAAACTGAGTCAGCGGGTCCCCGCCAGCCTGGCGCGCGCGGCCAGACCCTCCCCGGGAGACCCCCGCCGTCCTCGCGCCGACCGCGTTTGCAGGTGGCCGGCGGCTACGCGGCGCCAGGTACCCAGGGCGCCCTGATCCCTCTGGGATGAAAGCCGTCGCCGCCCGCTCCCTCCGGGTCCGGCGCCCGGGAACAATCGCCTCAGCTTTGACTGCCTTGGGCGATCGCCTGTCCGGTTTAGCCCGGAGGAGCTGCCTCTCTGCTGGGTTGTAGTGCTTTTTATTTAGAGAGTGTCTGTCGTACGTGTATATGCAACCCCGGCCTTCTGAGGAAGGAGACAAAAGCATCAGACTGACAGCGTTTCCACCGCAGGTTCTAGATGTCTGTGCAAATGGAAGTCTCGTTAAGCATCACTGCGGAGTGGATAGCACAAGGATGTGGGTATAGGTAGCACATCCGGCCTCTTAGGCGTTGGAATGGGAATTATATTTAAGATAAAATTCACTGGTGATAGGTCCGTAGAAAGAAGAAAACTCTTAAGCAAGTGGAAGGGTTAAATGCGTGACTGGGCGAAACATTCTGAGGTTAAGCAAGGGTGGATACAATATAAAATCATACGTGCCTGGGTGTGAGTTTGGAAATACTGGATACATCAAAATTTTATTTTGGTCAATGACATATACACGAGTATTGACTATAATTTAGACTGTTTTGATACATGTCAAGAAGCAAAGCTCTGACAGTTGCTCATGGAAAATTGCAACATCATCACTGAAACAGTAATGAAGCATTCATGGTAGAATAAATGTGTTGCTTTTACAGCGTGGATAGTCTACAACTGTGAATTCGCTTCTCTTTATGTATACTTTAAGGGTTATAAAAATAATCTGTTTTCCTAGAAATTATTTTTAAAAATCTTCTGCTCTTGTGGTCTTTCTGGAAAGTTTTTTTGAAAATCCTATCATGTCAGCATTTCCATAGTTATAATAGTGACAAATCTTGGTTAGGCATAGAAATGACAGTTTTAGATATACTTTGTATCTTTAATCAATTTAAGGAATGTAATTAATTTTAAAGATATTTTTTTCATTTCCTTTACAGACCAGGAAATGACCACCCATGGAGGTGACAGTTTTATGACTGTTTAGAATAACCTGTTATAAAGCTTTTGAAGTTTTAATTTGGCTTTCCTGGTTATTCTAGGGCTACTTATCCAATCGCTGGATTAATTTGTTTCTCCTATTTACTGGTACTATTTCTCTTCTGGCCTTTTAATACTTATTGATGATGTTACCATGGCAGAGGAAGGGGAAGGAAAAAGACAGGAAATGCAGTAAGTGGCAGTTTTTTTACACAAGAGCATAAAATATTAATGGAAACATAAAATTCAGCATTGAGAGAACCAATTTTTAGAGATTAAAGATTTTTATCTGTGAATTTTCTAGAACATCATAGGGCAGTTTATTGGTCATGTTATTAAATCTGATGCTGCTTGTAATGGAAGAGAGCAGAGCCATGGCTCACCTTAAAATGACATTGATAGATAAATAACATATTTGGTTTTGATATACATGTTAGCACTTTTTAAGTGAATAAGTGTGAGTGCGATTGGTGGGGAAAGGCTTTATAAAAGTTTACCAGAACTTAGTCACATTTTGAAGATTTTTTTTTTATTACCTACGTTGAATAGATTCACTCCCTAAACTTATTTTATATAGGATAAAAATAGCTTATGTGGCACTTTGGTACTTATAAAGTGCTTGGACATATATTTTCATTCATGATAAATACTTATTGAACATATATCCCCATCTTTATTATCCAGAGTTCTGAGTTAAAAATAGTAATAATTGTTAGACACATACCATGTGCCAGGGTCTGTACTTTGTGTTAAGATGTTTTCTGTCTTATGAAATCTCATTTCTTCCTTATAACATTCTTTGACTTGGGTCCTGTTATTATTATGGCTATTTTACAGATGAAATAGAAATATTAAGTAACCCGCCCAAAGATAAACGTAGCAAGTGGCAGAACAACAGTTCCAAACCAGACAGCTTGACTCTATAGCCCAAATTCTTAAGCATTAAACCTACATAGGTGAGAGGCATGAACATGCTTTGCAAAGCTTTACTTAGCATAAGGTCACTTGCCTCTTCCTGGTTCTGTACTAGTTCAGTTACAAATGAATGGCTTTGACTGGTTATTCATGCCTAGATTTTTCTAGAAAAGATAGAGCTCAGAAAGAGAGAACCTGAATTTAGAGCTAAAATATTTCCTCGTAGTCTTTAATCTTTCCAGTGTCCTCTGGTTCTACCCTTCAGTTTGTGATAGGCTACATCAGCAGGGTAAATAAATCAACACATAGACACAAATCAGAGCATTTGACCAGCTTTCCCCCTTCGATGAATAATGTAATAACAAGTAATAATAGAGAGTTGACTCCACTTGTATAAAGTACAAAGCATCCTAGAGGTTCTTGCGTTTTATTAGATGTAGAGTCTTATTAGTGTGTTAAAGCTGATGACTCTATTTAGGTTTCTCAAAATAAGTGCATGTGTCAAATAAAGCTTTGGGGAAAAGAAGTTAAACAGAAAGTTTCTCATTTAGGGAGAATATTTTTTATTCGTTTTCCAAAAATGCCTTTTGAGAGAGTATCTGAGGGGTTCTGCAGGGTATCTTTCTGATCACAGCTACATTGCCTGACGCCATGTTGCTGTTGAACACTGGAGTTACGTATTGATTAATGCTGAGGAACTAAATTTTAAATTTTATCTAATTTTAATTAATTTGATTTTAAATTACAAAACTCATCCTTGATTTAGTTTTTGGAAAAATTTTAAGTATGCTTGGAACAACTTAGTTATGTGGATCCACTTTTTAACTGTAAAGTTTATGAGATCTAAATACAGATAAAGTATTTCTGATGAACAGTGTCCCAATTGACATGTGTTTTAAGTGTAATATATATATTGGATTTCAAAAACTTAGTAAGAAAAAAGAACGTAAATGTCAATAATGTTTGTACTGATTACATGTTAAAATGAGAATATTTGATATATTGAGTTAAATAAAATATTAAGATTAATTTTATCTATTTAATTTTCCTTTTTAAAAATGTGGCTACCAAAAATTTAAAAATAGATAGTGCTGCTCTATAAATTCAAAAAGGTGAGAAAGAAGTATAGAATAATACACACACACACACACACACACACACACACGTACATGTAAGATTTGATTTAACAGCAACATTTTTTCCCCTCCAGGTGCATAGATGCAGAAAGTTACTGGTTATGGACTCCATATGGTAGCTGATTCTAAATCTAAGACATTATGAAATATGTCCTTTTCCTTTCCCTGTTGTAATTCCCACGTAACATTTAAAACTTTTTTTCTTTTTCAAGAAGTTTAGTTTGCTAAATATGTCAAGAGCTAGACAAAAATGGAAATACAGAAAGGACCATTGTGTTTTTATGTCATTGTCTGTGTGGTTGTAAGCTAAGATTTCTTTGCTTGGCGTTTGCAGAGAACAGTACATATCCTTGACAGAGAGTTTGGATTAGTGTGTAATGTTGTCTAATTTGCTGTGTTTTCCCCTTACTGCAGCACTTTTAAGAAGTAGCATTGCTTAGCAGTCTTAAGGGTTGATTGGACAGTCAAAAGCTCTGTTTTAGGTCTATTACTGGCACTGATTTGCCACGTGACCTCCCTGAACTTTTCTTCTTCCTCATGCTGAGGTGGCAATGTAAAGGTATTAAGGATTGTAAAAACTTTTCATAACTCAGTCTGTTAAATAGGTGATGTTTTTCGTTATTAGTCAAACTGTTGACACGAATGATGCCTCTGTAATGACAGAAAAGAGCTATTTTACCATTTCAAACTTGAATTTTCCAACAATGATTACTTTGAGTACTCTTGTTACTGAAGAGGGAACATTTAGGCTTTTGTGATCTCTTTGTTTTATTCTGGTTATAATACAAATGTACAGTATTTTATTTAATCTACATTAAGGCCTTATGAGGTAAGCTGAACAGATATTATCCCTGTTACACAAATGAAAAAATGAGTCTCAAGGATACTCGGTGACCTGTTCAAGGTTTCTCAGCCACCAAGTACCAGAATTGGAACTCAAACTCAGGTTTCTGATATCTATTTCTGAGTTCTTAAACATATTTGCCAGTGTTTTAAAAACATTTTCTGTACTAATTTCAATGCAATAAGGCTCTTTAAGCTGCAACACAAATATAAATATGAGGTAAATTATTTGAAGCAATTTAATCTTTAGAAAATGTAGAGGTAGATAAGGCTCTTAGAAACATTCACTTTATAGAAATCGATGGTTATTTGGTGTTTGGTCATTTGTTTATTTCTTCCTTCATGGAACAAATATTTAGTAAGTGCCTACTATGTGCCTACTTACCGCAGAAGATACACAACACACATGACAGACATGGTCTCTTCTTTCATAGAGCTTAGACCTTGCAATATGAGCCTCTTCAAATGCACAAACTATGCTGAGACTAACACAAAATATAGTCGACAGCACAAACTAGACATGAAAGACAGTTGTTGCAGTTTAATTTTTATTTCTACCTTATTTTTTCAATAGTATTTTTTTTAGTTCATGCATTCCTCAAGAACAGTGATTTAAAAAATGAAAACTGTGTTGTTTCCAAACATATATCATACAAAAATTGAACTCCAAAGCCTATGCATTAGAAGGGCCTTATTTATATCATGTCCTTCTTGATATACCATACATGCCCTACTTGTGTGTCTTTATATTTGGATCAGGAAGTAAGGGAAAAAAAAGAAAGGAGACTAAAAATGAGCAAATTATTTGAGTTGAATGCTAATGAAATTATTTTATTTACTAAATATGAATTGATATATTTTCTTCAGGTTTATTAAGTTTAGAAAGTGTGGTAGACTTGTTGTTATTTAAAACTCCATGGAAGTTCAAGTTTTGTGTCTAATTATTACTACCCCTTGAGCTCTTACCATCTTACCTGCTAATTAGTTTATATTTTGATGCATGATTATGGGGTAGTGAATGATGCACTAGAAATTCCAGTTTAGTGAACTAATGAAAGCAGAAATTATCTTGGCAGTTAATTCCATAATCTGCCCAATTTTTCAATTCTCATTAATTTCTTCTCAAAGAAGTAGACTTGGAATTTTCATTATTATGGATGTTTTCCTTCAAGACAAGTTACAACTTACCTATGTGACTCTGACTTAAAAATGGTTGTTTTCTGTCAACATTAGACATGAGCTTTATTTGAGTTTCAAATCAGGAATAAAACATGTCAATGAAAATACATACCAAATAATACAAAGTATTTGTAGGAGTGTATCATTAGAATAATTTTATTCAAAATAAAACAAATATATTTGTTATTTTCAATGCTTCTATCTGGGAAGTGGATTTGTGGATTCCATTTTTCAACTTGGTTTTTCAGTGGATTAACTATTTAATCTTCTCAGAGCGTTAAAATAGTTTTCCTGTGGCTCAGGCTTTATTTGAAGCAAATGACAACCAAGCCAAAGGGGCAGTTTTTATGACACCTTACAATTATTATCAGGTCTTTCTGAATATTTAAGAATTATATTTGAGGTTCCTTTGTCCTTGTTTTTTGAAATTATTAGACATTTTATATATTGGACAGAATTTTTAGTACTTCTGTAATTATTGACAAAATAGATTTTAAAATTTGAAAGGAACCTTGAAGGGACTAGCTGGTTGAAACCCTTTTAAAAAAACAGTTGAGGCAGTAGAGGCCCAGAAAAGTTGAGAGAATTGCTTAAGGGCTCAAAACTAGCAGCTCAAGTGTTCTTTGTGCTGTGGATTTTCTAGTACTTTATGTTTTGCTGGCAGACATCCCAGAAATAAAATAAATTTTAAAAACTACAGTTAATCCCTTAAGCACTCCTTATAAAAGTTTAATTTGACATTTAGATGAGTTCCCCCACTCTCAGTGCCCATTATTTTGGCTTTATGATTGCCTCAATTCTAGAAACTAGACCAGTGATTCTAAAAAGTACCTCTCAGAGGTAGAAAGAGAGGGACACCTGGACTGGAAATTGAGGTGTATATTTTGAGGTTTCTGGTATATTCAAATGTGAATAAATGTCAGAACTGGGTTATAAAAATAATAGTTTTCAGCATTTACATGTAACATATTAATGCTTTAATAGCAACTACAAAAGAACAACATGTGTATAGTTAAATTCTGAAAGAATGTTAAACATGTAAATAGAATGTGGTATGTTGATCACATACTAACGAGGCACAGAGCATCTCTACCCTCATTTATATTCCTTCTAATCTTATTTATATGTTTAGATAAAAAATTATTTATTACATAATTATCGACTGTCCACTGTGTATTGGTATCACAGAAGTCGTAGTCATTAAAGCAATTGGAGGCGAGCAATATAATAGATGAACACTGGATAGTTAGAATAGTGTTTTTGGTCTGGAATCTTACCAGTGATAAACTTGGCTTTGAGTAGGATTTATCCACTTACCTCAGTGGACTCAGGAAAGGATTAAAAGAGACAACCATATGAAAACATTGGGAAACAATTTTTACAGGAACAGAGGCAATAATATTATTAGAGATGAGTTTGATGTAACCAATAACAGGCATATTAGTTATACTCCAAACTCTGGTAGTTGGTTTAGTCATTCTCTAAGGTGTAACCTATAGCTTGAATTTGTAAAGTGCTTATTATAGATATTTGTAACTGATTTTTGCTTTTTGAATCTTTTACTTGTACCACTATAAATGAAACAAAAATGTGTATAAATACTTCCAAAAACTTTACCTTTCATAGTCTTCTACTTTTTTTGTTATGTAAATCACATATCCTGCTGCTTTACCTTACCAAATTCCTTCTTCTATAGTATGGTAAAATCCACTATTTTTATTCCTATCTTTCTTTTTCCATGAAGACTTTCAGTTGGTATGGTTTTCTGTGTTTTGTAAAGTAAATGCCATGTACTTTGCGAGATCAACAGTAAGTACTGAGTTGTATTTTCTGCTAGTTGTTTAACCTCTTGTAAGAGATTGTGATTAAATTGGTTAATAAAAATGTGAAATTTCCTCTGAATTGGTTTGCACCAGATTTTTGAAAATGTTGCTAATGCTTTCCTTGCCTCCTCTCATCAACTTTGGCAATAACGCACTAAACCAGGCTGTAGATTAAAGAGAGCTGTAAGGAGTAAATTGAATAAAAAGACTGGAAATAATAATAACAAGATTTAAAAAACAAATTTACATTTTCTATAAAAGGTTTTTTGGCGCCCAGAGTTGATGGGGCAGTGTACTTGCAGTATTCATTGATAGAGCTATGTGAAGACTTAGCTGAAAGCATTTTAAAAGAAGATCGATACTTAGAAGCAGGAAATAGATCTTTTAAGCCAAGTCTGAGAATCTCAAAACCAGCTTTTAATTTTTTAAGTTATTTTTATTTGATTTTTAAAAATATTATTGAAATACTATAATCACATTAGAAAAAGTATCTGGGAAAAAATGGGAAAAATAATCTGAGTTTGCCACCCTTATATAATTACTATTAGCATTTTGGTATATATGTAATATATATTTTTAGTCTGTTTTCATATGTGTACCTACTTTTTTAAAATTGTTGTAATTGTATATACTTTTATATAGCCTGACATTTACCACTTTAGAATGTAGCATACACATTTTTCCATATCTTTATATTAAAAAAGGATATTTTGAGTAACGTTATATATTATACATAATCTACTCTATTTCAGTAGTTCAAAACAATATATATTAAATTTCATGTAACTTAATTGATAAGCCTTTATTGTCTAATAACAACATTAATTTCATTTTTCTAAGAGTTGTGCTGTCTTTTGGTTCTTGGTAATGTTTTCATTTCCACTGATGAGTACAGACTCTACAAATGACTATTTCCTGGAACTGAAGTTTCTACATAAGGTATATTTTTTCTCTCAATAAGCAGGAACAAGAAACCTTGGAGAGGGTCAAGCTGTAGTTAATTATTATGATGTGGTATGTTGATCACTAGTTGTTGAGGGGCAGGATAGTACTGTTCACCCATAATATATGATTAAATGTTATGGTACTGAGGATGCTTTTTAGAAAAAGATATATTGATATATAATTTTACCTTTTCAGCTATAGTTATAGCAAAATATAATATATTAAGATAATACGGACATTTGCTCAACACAGTAGTCTAAGCTACTGATGGTAAACCAATCATAGGTCCATAACCATGCCATAGTTGATGCATTTCTAAGGTGTTTATTTTTTGTGTGTGTTCACCTCAATACACCACAAAACACTTTTGTTTGAGTGGCCTGTTGGTCACCTCATCTGCATCTATTCTACCCTAAAATGGGAGTTGTCAACTGCTGATTAAAGTTGAGATTACAGATTTCATTCCTCATTATTTGGCCTGTCATTTAAGGTTTCTTAATCCAAATGTAATGTCTATCACATTTTCAAGTCTCCATTTAGGCAATATAATATGATGCTTTTGAATTTTGTCTGCCAACTTGGCCTTAAGTTGGCAACAAATTCTCTGTCCTTGATTATGTTTTTATCTATTTTGTTACATAAGTGTAATTGTACCTTCTATTACCTTTGTAGCAGAGTCGCTTCTTGTCTGAGTTATAGAGTTTCTTTAGTTATCTTTGGTTCTTAATTTTGTATTAACTTGATATAACTTGTCATAATTTTTCATATGTCTTGTTCCAGTGTTCTATGACTGAAGCTCTCAACATAAAATAAAGACTTGATGATTTTGCACTTTTAAATTTGAGCATGTTTTGACATCAATTTAGTGGTCTCATTTACTGTTTCAATATTAGGATTCCACCTCATTCTGTTTAAAAATAGACATAAAGAAATTTCGTGTTATTGAGTGTGGTGGGCATTTGTAATCTGTAATTCCAGTTGATTTCAGTGTAATACTAATAAGGACATGATTATGAGTTTGACCCCTGGATGGACTTTTTAGCTTTGCTGCTTTTTAATGTAACCTTTACAGTCATAACAAATACTGATATTCTAAAGCCAACAGCTGAATACTAGGAAAGATGAATCAGTACAAATTGGTTAACACTGGCAAAAAATATCTCCAATCATATTCCAGAATTTTCATCCCCTTTATTTGATCATTATGAATGAAAATATTTTTATATTCAAAGTTACAGGGGTCTCAATAAGAGAAAATAAAACCTGCCTTATTATGTTTGTTGTAATAATTAAATAAGATAATGTATATAAAACTCTTATCATACTACTGTTACTTAATAAATGGTTTGTAAAGAGTAGTTGCTACTATCATTTTAGTACTATTATTTTCCTCTGCTTAGTATTTCTGGGTTTCTGGGTCATTCCTAAATAAAGTCACTAGTAAATCAGAGGAGTGTTGTTTGCCCCGGTAGGCCATTATTCTGAAATTTATTTTGCTGCTCCAAACTTATATGCCTACATTTTTAAGGTTATAGCTTTTCCTGTAACCTATTTTCTTTGTCCAGACTTGGCCTCTGTCTTGGTTTCCTGATATATATTTTTTCCCTATATCTTGAAGAGAAATCCATTCAAGTAAGTAAAATTATTGAAAGCCCCTATTTGCAGAGGGTGAAACTTGTCCCCTTTTTCCCAACTGCTGTCTCCTTCAACCTATGTGGGCCACTCAGAACTGGAAGGTGCCACCAGATTGAATCCACCTGTACACATGTGCTGTCACTGATCAAGTCTGGTCATTTCTGGACCTTACTTCATTTCCATGTCATCCAGGTCTCTGACCAGGCCAGTTGTCCAGCTTTCTCCCTCAACCCATGCCAGCTTGGAGGCCTCAGTATGTTTTGAGATCACCTGAGATCAAGAAGATGTGGTTTTGTTATGGGATTGACATAAAATCCACTGAGGAATTGATGAATTTGACCAATTTGGCTTAAAATACATTAATGTTAATAAACAAAATAAATTGATATTTTTTCTTAATATCAGTTGCTGAAAAAGATTCTCAACTTGTCCCTATGACACTTTGGTCAAATCTGATATATTGGGTTTGTCAACAAATTTGAAGCTTTGAGTCCTCATCTATAGTTCTCCTAATTGTCATTTTGAAATGGAAAATTTTGGTCACTCTCTAACTGTGTCTGTCTTTGCATTAGTATGAAAACGGTCCTGTTGGCTTTTGCTGTGGCCATACAATATATGCACAGTGATGGATTGACATCTCAATTTTGATAAAGCAGCCCATAGTTTGTGTATTGGGCTAGGGGAGGCCACTGGTATACATTCTGCAATTGCTCAGTTTGGGACTGGCACATCCAGGTGAGGTGGCCATTGCTTTTTCTCATAGGACCTTCACTAACAATGAGATGAGATAGGAAAGAAGATAAATATATGAAAAGGTAAAAGGCACTGATTCTTTTTATTTTTTGTCTCTGCTATACTTTTTTTTTTTTAAATATTTTTTCAATTACAGTTGACTCACAATATTAATTTCAGGTGTACATCATGGTGATTAGACATTTATATAACTTATGAAGTGATCACCCTAATAAATCTAGTATCCATCTGACACCATACATAGTTGTTACAATATTATCGACTATATTCCCTATGCTATACTTTACAAATTGTGATTACCAATTGGTACTTCTAAATCCCTTCCCCTTTTTCACTCATTTCCCCAACCCCTCTATATCTGGCGACCATAAAAATGCTCTCTGTATCTATGAGTTTGTTTCTGTTTTGTTTGTTTGTTTATTTTGTTCTTTTGATTTCACATATAAATGAAATCACATGGCACTTGTCTTTGTCTCACTTACTCCACTCAGCACAATACCCTGTAGGGGTCCATCCATGTTGTTGCAGATGTCAAGATCTCATTCTTTTTTATAGATGAGTAATATTCCATTGTATATATATATGTACCACCTCTTCTTTATTCCATCTGAAGTGAGTCTCTTGCAGGCAGCATATGTAAGGATCTTGTTTTCTTATGCATTTAGCCACCATATCTTTATTTTTTTTAAAGCCTATAGCACCTGGTATTCCTCTGGCGTCTCCCATCCAAGTACTAACTAGGCCCAACCCTGCTTAGCTTCCGAGATCAGGTGAGATTGAGCACTTTCAGGGTGGCTGTAGACCACCACCCTATCTTTTGATTGGAACGTTAAAGCCATTTACATGTGAAGTAATTTTTGATAGATAAGTAGTTATTGCCATTTTATTATTTATATTTTTGATCCTTTTTTTCTTTTTCTACTTCTTAAAGAAATCCCTTTAATATTTCTTGTAATACTGGTTTGGCAGTAATGAACTTCTTTAGCTTTTTCTTTTTTGGGATCAAGGTCACTGATTCTTAAAGTAAGTAGCCATTCTGGCTCTTGGCAGCCCTGCATTCTAGATTAAAAGCAGCATGGCTCTGTGGCAACAATGCCATGTCTTATCTCAGTATCCGTAAACTTCTCTAAGCTGGTTGATATCTTTTTCTAATTTTACGTTCTTTATTAATTTTGTTTTTTCCCTTTACCCCATCCCTGCCTTAATTTTATTTATGTTGGCAGCATGGCTTTTTGAAAAAAGCGTGGACTTTAGAGACACAAAGATTTGAGTTAGAAATTTTAGGACAGTTACTTACCCTTTATGAATCTTAGTGTTCTCATCTGTAAAATGGAGTTAAGACCTATTTACTAGGGTTGTTAAGATTATGTCAATGCTGTAAACACTTCATATTTAGAAATGTTTGATTCTTTTTTCTTTTTTAGCTTCTTCTTCCTGCCACCTCTTTCCTCTCTCTCCATTCATCTCTATCTCTATAAATCTGTTTTTTTTTTTTTTTGTTTCGTTTTGTTTTTAGGTAAGACTTGTAGTGACTAACCACAGTTTCTTTCCTAATCACATCAAGTTAGGAATAATTTCTTTGGTGAGCTCTGTTTTATAAAATTCCACCTTTATCTTGGTTTTGTCTATTTATGAAGTGGAGATATAAGAGTACTAATCTCATAGGATTGTCATGGGAAGCAATTGGCATATTTATAAAGCATACAGAATAATCTTGGCATACAGCAGTCCTTAATAAATATTTATTGTCATTAACTTCCAAAGATTTATCTTTCTAACAGGGATTCTCTCCTTCATTTGGGGCCCCTTTTTGCAATTATTTTGTATGTCTCTAATGATGAAGAAAAGGGATGATGAGGTTATGAGAGAAGTAGGGTTGATAAAAAGATACAAACTTTCAGGTATAAGATAAATGTAGACTGAGGATCTAATGGATAACATAGCAACTGTAGTTAATAATACTGTATTGTGTAATTGAAATTTGTCAAGAGAGTAGAACTTAAATGTTCTAGCCTCCCAAAAAAAGAAAAAAAAAAGGAAAAAAAAAAGAGAACAGACAAATATGTGAGGATCAGGGATATTTTAATTAACTTGATGAGGGGGACTCACAGTGTATATTATATGAAATCATCATGATGTACAGTTTAAATATCTTACAATTTTGTTTGTCAATTATATCTATATAGCTGAAAAGAAAAATGGTAATAGTGCATTTTATATTAGATAATATATGACCTTGATATTACCAGCTGAAGTTATCAGTATTAAATTTATATGGTAAAATGGATGTCTTGGTTTGTCTTTCTGAATACACTGAATTGTGAAAGTCAGTATAGAAATAATTATATTTTCTTGATCAGGTTGAATAAAATATTTTTAAAATCTTGTTCTGTTGATATGTATACTAACGGTATTACATTCCTTTCCTGTTTATCTTTAAGAACATGGGAATACTTATTGATTTCCAACTGCTTAACCTGGCAGGGTGAGTGACTGACATGTTAATTCTTAAACCTCTTAAATATATTACTTGGTATATCATTAACCTGAGCACACTTTTGCTTATACCAACAGAGTTTTTACCAAGACTCCAAAAGTGATTGGAAACACACACATACACACACTCATTTTATGTATAAGCTCCAAGAGAACCTCTCACTATTTTCATGCCTAACATGAAGAAATTGAAAGATTTTATTGAGGTGGCAGAGTTCCTTTGCTAACTTAGAAAAGATGATTAATTTTGTCCTTTTTTTGTAGTTTATATTGTAAATCATTTTGCATATTTTTAATTTAATTTAATTTAATTACCTTACTCAATAATTAGATCTTCCTTGTTTATACAGTATTAACTGCTGAAAGCTTTGACTAGATGACTAGTTTTATGTGCCTTGAAAAACAAGTTTCTGAGTGATAACAGTATCAACAAATAAGTCTGAAACTTCAGTGATCCTGAAAACAAACTTCATTTTTTAAAACAAATATGGTAGAAAAC